>JASEVX010000009.1:69617442-70052536 GCA_031761405.1 Serripes groenlandicus
TAATCCATTCAATTATAGAGATTTTCCATATTTTGACAAAATAGGAACAAAGTCGTCTGCATATTTCTTGTATGTGGGAAAGGGTTAAGTATAAATGATGCCGTCCATGGGAACTGGTGTAATTTGACGTTTAGTAAACAGTGTAGACTCAAAATAGTATGTGCATTCGCAATGAACGATGAAGATTAATACTATTCACATATTATTAACTCGTGTTTGTTAAAAGGCTTCTTGCAACTGGTATAAATTCTGATAAGATGCATCCTTTGACAGAAAGCTAGAAATGTAGCCCCAGTAGATTTACCTCAATTTATTTTAATATGATCTCTTTGCTGCGTAGAGTTAATAATACCCAAAAGACGGGACTCAACTAAAACCGGAATGTATGTTAGCGTTTTACTCTCAGGAAGAATGGAAACAAAATGTATTGAAGCATTTCGTTAGTCTAACAAAGATCCCAGTGTAACTATATGCAGTGTTATCTAAGTCTGTATTGTAAGCTGTTTTATTGTTGTTGCTCTATTTCAAATAGATCCTTGTAAATGAAATAATTAGAAAGAACAAAAGAAAATAGTTTATATAAAACCTGAAGTAAAATACCCATACAATGCAAATTACTTTGTCAGCATTACAAGATAGAATTAAATCGGGAGCATTGAGTTAAAAGGCAATTGATATATAAGCCCCCAATGAATTCAATTCAACATTTTGGACAGTTCCCGTCATTCGTCCCTGCGGATTAACAGGAATGCACGAACTGCACAACCATTGTTGCACAATCGAACATGCATACATAAATAAATGCAAATAGATAAAAACGAAACCTTTTGAGAATCATGTTAATAATTAGTAATACTTTGAGATCATGCGGTAAAAATCAAGAATCACTTGCTTAATTGAAACTGGGTGCCTTGTTTAATACCGCGATCTGTTGAAAGGCGAATTTGCTGATCAGCAATATTATAAACAAAGCATAAGCAACTTATCCTTTTTGAACATATTTTCTAAAGTATTCTGGTGTGAATTAGTCTGTTTATCATTGAAAGCGTTAATTAAACCCGTTCTTATTGATCATAGAGAAGATATTTATGTCGTTAATAATCTAATGGTGAGAGAGGCGGTCTAATGGACAAAAACAGTCATGAAATATTCAGGGATTCGCTTCGTCTAATTTTGATAAAAACCGGATTTTATATTTACGCACTCATTGTGGAATAAACAGTAAACAAAGAAAATCTCACAACATGTTTGTGTTTGTAGTTCGCTATACGAGTATATTTGTCAACCATTTCCCGCTTGCAGACGCATATCAACATATCCGCAGCAGACAGCTGTTTCTCCTTTTTGTCACAATGTTTTCAACTTTAAGCAGTAAATACACTTTCATTAATCCTTTCCCTCATACGACAATTCTGCAGCAGACGACTTTGAACTTATTTTGTCAAAACATGATAATCTCCATAGTTGAATGGATAACCTATGACAAAAAGTAGAAAACATTGTGACAAAAGGAGAAATTGCACGTTTTGTGCAATTTCTTCTTTTGTCACTATGTTTTCAAAAAGCCGTCTGCTGCAGAGGCGTCAGAAAGCGTCTATATGAGGGAAAGGGTTAAAAGAGAACTTTTTTAACATTTTAAGTAGATGTTGTCATCTGCTGTAGATGTGTTTTATACGGAAAAGGGTTAACACGGGTTGTGACTACTTATTTACTTATTGCTATAGCGGGTACAAGAGCTTCTAGTACTACTCTACACACTACTCAGACACTGACTGGTAAACGAGCATATCTTGTATGAAATATTCAGGGATATGCATGGTCGACTGATGAAGTGCTGATATACGACCTAATTATGGAATTCACAGAAAATAAATCAAGCGTTTCAATGAACTAGTATATCGCATGCAGGAAGACAGGTCTGAAATTGAACCTAAGCATGACGGACGGACAGAAAGACAGACCATTATTCTTCAGTATCTGCCCGTGTTAAAAGAAGACACAACTATGGGTTGATATTGTGAAAAAGGCGGACACAATTATTATAGACAGTATATCCATAATCGTGCTGTTTTTATCTTTGTGTTGATTTGAAATATGATATGTTATAATAAACTTGTATCATGTTTAGACGCATTCGGAAGCATCTGTAATAGATTTTTGATAACGGGAATTTGCTCATAATGACAATTTTCTTATTCATCAATGCTTTCAACTCTATTCAATAATTATACTTTCGTTCGTGAAGCTTTTTCATAATTTCACCTGGATGCTTTCAAATTCGACTGATGAAGTTTATTTATAAGTGGGAAAGAGTTAATCAACAACGCTGCTGATCGACAGGGTTAACCCAACAGTATGTAGTAGGTTCTGTTCTATTCTATCATGACCGGAATCAATTAAAAGGCCGACCCTACTGCGGTATCCAGAAGGCATTGATTTTTATCTCTGATTAAACATTGCTTGACAAATTACACACCGGTTACATTGAGAAGTTTTAGAAAAGAAAACAAAAATGCCAGAGGTCTTCAGACGCATGTTAATCCTGTCCCTCATACATCAAATCTGCAGCAGTCGACTTTGAGCATTTTTTGTCAAAAAATAGAAAATAGATAGCCTATGACAAAAAGTGGAAAACATTGTGGCAAAAGGAGAAATTGCTCGTTTTGAGCAATTTCTTCTTTTGTCACTGTGTTTTCAAAAAGTCGTCTTTTGCAGAGGCGTCAGAAAGCGTCTATATGAGGGAAAGTGTTAATCTTTTCCCACTTGCAGACGCATTATGGGAAATTTGCAGAAAATGAGCAATTTCTCCTTTTGCCCTAATGTTTTCAACGGTATTCAATTATTATACATGTTCCTTCATTTGCACAGATTCAACGTATTTACAAGATTATTTTCCGATTCAGTTACTGCGGAGATGTTTCATGCGGGAAAGGGATTTAAAGTAACAATTAAAGGATCTATGTATTTTGCTTTTTCCCAGAAACTATTAAACAACCAACGATTTGTTAATTATTGAAACAAATGGATTCGATATTGACTTTTAGAGACGACAAAAAGCTGATCAATTGAAGCGTGTTTTTATCTATGACCCAATCGTTTAGACGGGCTATCACACCATCATGTGTTGTCACGGATCTCGTAACTATAAGGTTTTTATCCTTTAAAATATTTAACAAAAAAACATTCGTTATCAGAGACTTTAGATAACTGTATTGTCGGTTGATCATGGTGTGATTAAATGAGCACTCGACTTTTGAAAACATTGCAAGAAAGGGAATAAATGCTCGAACCGGGGTTGAAAGAATGCTGTCATTTGCCCAGGTTTCACATAATATAATGTGTATAATTATATCTGTTATATAAAGAAAAGATATTTGAATCGCGCCATACAAAAGCATTCGTAGCGTAAACATGTAAACGACAAATATGAGCCGTCCTGCGAGAAAACCAACATTGTGGACTCTGCGTAAAGTATCGGTCCGGATCAGTCTAAGCATGCCGCGCAGGCTAACCGTGACAGACACTTTTCGCCTCCTGTGGACTTTCTTTCCCACATACAACAAATCTACCGCCGACGACGTTGAAAGCATCTGGCCAAAACTATAGCAAATCTCTTGTAAATGAAACGATTATTATTCATCAAAATTGAAAACATTATGGAAAAAAGAAGAAATTACTAATCATGAACAATTTCTCCGTTTGTTGTATGTTTTGTTTATCTGTGTTTTTTTCAAGTCTTTTTTCAAGTCTTTTTTTATGACAATATACAGATGAAATTAATTCTGATGTTTTGAAATGCCAGGATATATGGACTTTCAGATATTTCTTGAGAATATAGGAGAAAAGAGTGAAATATAAAAATATAAGAAGTTGTTAGTAACTTAGTAAAATAGTAAACCAACGAAACTATGAAATAAACATAATTGTATCATGGTTGACTGTAAACATTATGAAATGAAAATGAAAAAAGCTATCAAAGATTTGAAAATTCATTGGATTCAGAGTTGGAATAATAACCATTAAACAATCATTATGACGTTTCACGATAAGCATTTCTGCAGTATCCATGAGGATAAAACAGTCATGCATGTGTCGAAATCATATTGAAAGCCTTTCTTTCATCTGTTGGATCTAGTAATGCTGCTATTGCATGTTCGATACGCAATAGATGTGTCAGCCTATTGTAGATAGTGTACTTCGTCAACTATTACTGCGACACACCTACTTCTAGTAGTGAACTACTTTTACTTTTACTACTACTACTACTACTACTACTACTACTGATACACACCTACTTCTAGTACTGTACTACTTTTACTACTACTACTACTACTACTACTACTACTACTACTACTGATATATACCTACTTCTAGTACTAAACTACTTTTTGTTTACTACAACTTTTTCTTCTGCTACTACTAATTATGCTACTACTACTACTACTACTACTTCTACTACAACTACTACTTCTACTACTACTACTACAACTACTACTACTACCATTACTAATACTACTACTACTACTACTAATAATAATTCTGCTACTAACACTACTACTACTACTACTACTACTACTACTACTACTACTACTACTACTACTACTACTACTACTTCTACTACTACTTATAATACTGCTACTACTACTACTACTACTACTTATATTGCTACTACTACTACTTCTCATACTGCTACTACTACTACTACTACTAATATTGTTACTACTACTACAACAACCCCTACTACAACTATATAATACTTCTATTTCTACTTCTACATTTAGTTTCAATATATTATTTGTATCTTTATTTCAAAGGAATATCCATATCATATTTGGATTTGACGTTACTTTCAATACTCTATTAGTGATGTATTAGATATTTACCTATCATTAAAGTCGCGAGGTGGATGTTCCCTGAATTAACTAGCACTCGCTCGAATGTAAAGCGTGTTAGGTAAATCTGAATACCCCTTTCCCACAAACGACAATTCTGCAGCAGACGGCTTCGAAAACATATTCGTTTTGAGCAATTTCTCCTTTTATCACAATGTTTTAAAAAGTCGTCTGCTGCAAATGCGTCAGAATGCGTCAGCTGAGATGATGGCGACAGTAGATTTGATCATGACCCCTGATTACACAGAAAGGTGAATGACGATACGAACGACAGTTTATTTGGTTTACAAATAGCCTGTGTTTAAGGAGAAAAACAATACACATATTTGAATATAACATACAATGAAACAGACAAACTTGCTCTTTTATTGTTATGTCTTTTCTTCTCTGCATAGATTTGAATTTAGTCTTAATAATTTGTTTTTATTCAGCCCGTTTTTTTGTTCTAGTTACGTCAAATTATTTGCCATTAACATTACATTTTATGTTAGATCTACCGCATGCACGAGAACGATTTTACGCCATTTTCACGGTTCATACATTGTATATAAATAGATATTAGCCGTATCAAGGGATTTTGGGTCTTAATGACACTCCGATTCTGCATCATTAAAAACATAGTGACTGTAAACTAATTGGAATGCACCACTATTTCTCGTCCGAATATGTATTTAGGTATATATCACATATATGCGGATAGTGAATACTCTGGTAAGACTGCGTGAATGCACATGTTCGTCCGAGTCTCCACTATACGTAGATGCATTAATATTCAAATTAGCTAAATGGGATCATATTAATAAACATGTGTATAGGCTATAAAAAAGCACATTGAACGTATTGAATATACATATCCATTTTAAGTTATGAACTTATATATATATATATGTATCGTAAATATAAGTAATCACATTTAACGCTATTAACACTTTCCCACATGCAGGCGCATTTTGACGTGTCTGTAGTAGACTAGATTTGTAAACATTGTGACAAAGGGATTCAATAATCTTACTTTCATTTATAGAGAATTTCCATAATTTTACCTAGATACTTTCATAGTCGCCTGCTGCATATATGCTGTATGTTGGAAAGGGTTAACACTGCACTAATATGTCTCTGATTTATGGTATATAAATGATCGTATTTAACGCTAATATCACTCTACATTTATGGTATATAAATAATCATGTTTAACGCTAATATCACTCTACATTTATGGTATATAAATAATCATGTTTATCTACTCGCCTGGGGATACTCTGTTCAACCATGTTCGGCTGCATCCAGTTTCGTATCGTCCCGAGTTGACTGGATATTTCTTCCTTCATTTGAGATTTTTGTTCTTTCAGATTCGAATCACGCAGATCAACATACATTGACAAAAAGAGACAGACAGTTTATTTACATTCACAACTCCTTAACTATCCCCGTAAATTCCCCTTCCGTCGATCTAACAGCAATTGGCTTACAGACGTCAAATAATTAATGCTACCACCGCATTGTTGGAAGATGGAACTTCGCAATAAAGATGTCTCGAAAGTGTTAACAACATATGGGAAATATAGGAAGAAAACTTTCAACTTTCTTCGCGGATGATAATACTATCAATAAATAGCTTTAAACACGAGAACACTCCGACATTGTGTACACACGCGGAAACCTTTCCGGAAAACTTATTCTCCCAAAAGACACTTTAAAATATTCTAAACAAAACTTTTATATCTCTTGGATTTTCTAAAAATCGCGAATTCACTCGATGTTTACCCCCACAGCAGTTTAAGATGGGGTCAATTCCAGAGATGAAACTTCAGCAGTGTATTAGTCTCTAGTCGATATAACCCAAGCACTGTTCTAAGGTCCCGGCGGAACGCCTTTTGTTACTCTTTAGCTGTGGAAATAAGTAAGCAGTCCCCTTAGATTTTCCGCGATCCTATGGGAAACGAGAGTTCCAGGGGGAGGAGCATGGAACCTCCAATAGGAATATCGTATTTCACGAGGTGCGAAATCCAATACTGTAAATCCCGCCCCCTTGGCGCGGAATCAGCGCAGGGATACAGTCTCTTGGAATCGGTTTTCGATTAGCCAATAGAAACGCGCCGTTCACGTTTCTCGGATTTCACCGGTGATTGCGATATTGTTCTCCGAGGGTTGCTTCCCTTTATCGCTCGCCATCTGGAATAGCAATTAAGTCCCCGAGTACCGTTAATGACTGATAGCAACAAAGAAAATGGCCAAACAAGTGTACTTAGTTCATTAAAGGAAAATACAGACGTAAAGAGTGATTGTTTGATGTTTCTAAATAAGAGAATCTGCCAAAATATAACGGTGCAAAATTTTAGTTTGCATTAAACCTAATAGCGACACCTTCGGATATCTATACCTCGTCCATTTACGTTATGATAACGTGCAAGGTCTACTTTAAAGTTGAATGGTGGAATAAGACGTGTTTAAGTTTGTTTGTTGAAAAGGTATGAACATTGTTGAAAAGCAAACGTTATTTGTATCAAGATAAATTATTACTATTATTATAGCAAAATTTCGGAAGTACTGAGCGGACATTGGAGTTCATTATTTATTTTATTCTTATTATTATCTAAGATTTAAAAATCACTGTATTGATATATTTAATACTTATACATATACAAATAACATAACCGTAAAATTAACAATAATTATTAATCATAATTCCTACTGTTGAAGATTAATAAATAAACACAGAGAGTCTTGTTAAGTTAACTATATACTGTAAGAAAAACAGGATATCATGTGGGCTCTATATTCATATGTAATTATATACAAAACTACGCCGCTTTTAAGCTTCTAGTACATAGTATATGCGATCGTTTAAATATATCAGCTTTTAAGCTTCTAGTATGTACATAGTATATGCGATCTTTTAAATATATCAGCATTCACTAGAAGCATTTCTGAATACAGGAAAAATTCAAGGTTTTCTAAACATTTGTTTGCGTATAGCCATCTCTAGGTAAGGGTCATTTTTCATGTTCTAACATCTTTATTCGACATTCAAACCCTATATTGTTGGTACTCAAAAGAATCGTCGCAGTGAGACCCACATCATAGGATTGTGTAAAGTAATAAGAGAAATATTGTGGGAGAAAAGACCTGTTCACTTCCTCTTATGTAGTCCTCTAGATACTATAGCAATGATCATCTACGATGTAGAGGGTTTGTTTCTTCATCAATGTCCACATGAGGTTCCGAATTGCTAAATAGAAAACAAAAATCATTCCAATAAGCATAACATAAATAAGCGCGGCCAGGAATATTTTAAGTGATAATAAGGCTACACGTTAGACTATTTTCTTATCGCTGGCCTCATCTTTTAGCTGTAAAGTATGAATGGAGTTCTAGTTTAATAATTTATTATTCAAAACGTTTTTACTTTACATTTGCCTTGAAGTCTATTTCATATCAAGCGAACTGTGTTTTGAAACCAGATATTCTTTTGAGATCTTTTCTTTATTCCATTATGCTTAGAAAATAGTTTATATTAAAATGATTAAACATGATTAAACATAAAATAATGAGAACATGGATGTGCTCTTTCTAAACAAAAACAGAATATTGTAGTTAAAGGATGACGTACATAATGTAGCATTCACAAGTAGTGGAAGATAGTGGTGCAGAGGTAGAGCGTTCCAAAGGTCTCTTGTTCGTATCCCGAGATGAGCGGGTTCTGCCCTTGTGGTTTTTCCACACAAACGGCACAAGTACTGGTTAAGTCTCCAAGAAGCAGACATCGAGCTTGATTAATATAAGCTTAAAGCTTGTTCCGCAATCGATGTAAAATAACATGATAAGTTTAAACTAAATAAGTAAACCCTGTCCCATATACAGTAAATATGTAGCAGACGACTTTAAAAAACATCCTAGAAATCTTTTGAAAAATCACCGTAAATGGGAGTCTAATTATTAAATAGAGTTCTGGCAAACGGAGAAATTGCTCATCTTCAGCAATTTCTCCTTTCGCCACATTTTTTTCAGAAGGCGTCTGCTTCAGATGCTTCACTGGCGTCTGCTTCAAAGGCGTTTGCTTCAAATGCGTCTGCTTCAAACGCGTTTGCTTCAAATGCGTCTGCTTCAAAGGCGTCTGCTTCAGAGGCGACATCAATCGTATGTATGTGGGAAAGGGTTAATTAACAGTATGACGTAAAGCTTGGGTCAATAACCTAGTACCTATTTTCATAATACCGGAAGATAAATACCTTGATATCAAAATGTTGATACCTAGTTAAACACATTGTGGGGAAAGTTGAAGGTTCGTGTATTTAAAATACATTTGCTGTAAAGACCTCAATGTCGACTCTATCAGTAACTATATATAATACTTACTGCATAATAAATAGTACACGCTTAGTTCTAAAAGTTAATAATAAAAAATAGAACGATATCCGAGGATTTAATGGTTTTCATGAATTATCTGAGTGGAAATGAAATATCCGTGAAACATAACCACCTGTAACGACGTAGCTACTTTTTCATAATTTAAGTAAAATCCATTAAATCTGTTCATTATTAGCTCATTATTTTAATCCATCAGTTCACCCGTTCCCACATACAGACGCTTTCTGACGCCTTCTGCAGCAGACGACTTTGAAAAAGCATTTTGTGCAACCATATGTTCAACTTTATTCAATGATTGGTCTTTTACTTATAGAAAGTTTCCATATTCTTTACTAAATCTTTTCAAAGCCATCTGCTGTCGATTGTTTTTTTTATGTGGGAAAGGGTTAATGTATCACACGTAGTTACCCATTCAGCTTATCAGATGCCTTAAAAAGGCGAAACTTTAAAGTATATGTATTATTAAATATAATCCATTTTGAGGTGACACATCAATAGTTTAAAGTCAGCAGATATATTGTATGTGGTAAATGGTTGGTTTAGAACAATTTCATATCCAGAAATATGTCTCTTTAAGTTCGAGGAACTGCAAAGTAGAAGAAGAGAACCAGACAAATGCTGACTGACGGTCTCATGTTCGAGACCTAGTGAGCAGTGTCACTTCACCCTAGGTGTGTAAAATTATTTTGTCTATTACAAACAAATAACTCAATGTACGGAGACTTACCATATACCATGTTCATGTTAACATGGCTATTGTTTATCCTTTCCCACATTCGAATGTATAGGCAACAGACTACTTTGATATTAAATAGCCAAACAGAAAGAAACTCTTTCTTAAAAGAAAGCGTAATTATTAAAAAGGAGTTGCAGTTTCTCCTTTTGTCACAATGTCAGTTTCAAAATTCGTCTGATGTTTATGCTTGAAAAGGCATCTATCTGCAAGTGGGAAATGGTTCAACCAAAATGATTTTATGAGCGGATTAGGATGACATAAAGTCACGGTACATTTTTCTTATTCGAATACAGTGTAAGGATAGTTTAAAACGGGAATTGTGTCGTAACTGTTATCTCTACGTACACCAAATCTATAGAAGACGGTTTTATACGCATATGAGCCGTCCCGCTAGAAAACCAACATTGTGGACTGTGCGTAAAGTATCGAGCCGGATCAGTCTAAGTATGCCACGCAGGCTTACCCGGATAGACACTTTTCGACTCATGCGGATTTTCTGATTCAGGAATCACTATTCTATACATGTATCTTCCTGAGACAGAATGTGTCGGCCCGGATCAGTCTGCGCGGACAGCGCAGTCTGATCTGGTCGATACATTACGCAGATGCCATAGTGTTGGTTTTCTCGCGGGACGGCTCTATGACTGAAGTAAAATTATTAAAATATATTTGAAAACAACGGTTTCAAATGCGTCATCGTGCGTTTGCATGCGGAAAAGGGTAAACGGTTGCTCTAGAGGCGTGCACTTTCAACTGACATAAGATTAGATTGTACCAACATTGCAAACGGTCCGGGGTTCGAATCCGCCTTTATACATCCCTTTTAATGATTGTTTGCAAAGACGATTTCATTAACATGCAAGATGTGTTTTTCCGAAATCAAAGTTAATGGTACTATAACAGTAGACTCTGGATAACTCGAATTTGTTTAATTGATTCTATTATTTAAGTTATTTGAAATTATTGTTCTGGAACGACAATATTGAAGTATATTGATGATTAGCTTTAACTTATCTATTTCACATCGATTGCGAAACAAGCTTTCAGTTTGTATTAATCACGCTCGATGTCTGCTTCCTGGAGACTTAACAGGAACTCGCGCCGTTTGTGTTGGAAAAAATCCCAAAAAGGCAGACCCCGCTTGCACGGGATTCGATCCCGGGACCGTTGATACGAGAGGCCGACATTCTACATCCGCAGCACCATGGGCTTCCACGTGTATATTGCCGAGCCCCGGTAGCTCAGTCGGTAGCGACAAGAACTGTCAATGCAGGGTTTGTGAGTTCGAATCCAAGCTCGGCCAACATTCTTTCCGACGTTTGACAAAAGTCATTGTGACCTGCGTCATTCGTCTTTCACCAATGGGCTGTTTAACAGCCTATGTGGAAAAGCAGCCAGTTGCCTGGAAAGTATGTTGTGTTGTGTACTTGTGTGGAAAAACCAGGAAACGCACGAGTAGGTAAACTGGTCGCCGTGATATGACTAAAAAATGGTTGAAAACGGCGTTAACCCCAATCAATCCACGAGTATATCGAGGGCTTGGCGTGAAACGGTTGTAACTCAAAACCTATTTAGAAAACCCTGGTTTAGGGGCAATTTTAACACTTTTGTAAACAATACAAATTTAGGTGCCATTGCTCAGAACGAGCAATGGCACCTAAATTTACATTGTTTACCAAGAAAAGTGATTTAACGCTTATAAAGACTTTATGGCGAGGTGATTAACCTTGGTAAAAAAATACCAATTTAAGTTACAACCGTTTCACGCCAAGCCCTCGATATGGTTGTTTGTTTTATAGCTCGGTATATGTAAGTGTAAATACAAATGTTGCACTATGAACACATACCTAGATCAGTTACATTTACATGAACTATTCGATTATCTACATGTAATCAGGTTAGGGTTTTGCTTATATAAGGCCACCGCTTCGATGAAAACAAAACCCAAAAGAGCTTTGAATTCCACAAAATAAAACTACACCTCATTTAGACAAACAATGAGAAATAAATCATCCGACCTAACTCAATCCCAAAATCTTAGTCCTAAAAGTTTAGTCCATTATACAGATCCATTGGTAGTAATACCAAACAATGGTAGAAGCGGATTTGTTCTTGAACCTCTGGGTAGATATCCACCATGGTCGAATTGTTAGCATCGGGGATTTGAAACCGGAGGCCCGGGTTCGATCCGAAGTCGCGGCACGACGGTCATTGTTTACCCAGGGATCACGAATGAGTGCACTGTTGCCGTGATATAACTGCAATAATATTGAAAACTAGGTAAAACAAAAATAATAAAAGCAAAACATTTAACCTCTGGGTTACTATAAATCAGCCGTTCCACGCGAAAATCAACAGTATCTGCGTAATGTATCGACCCAGGTCAGACTGCGCATTCCGTGCATGCTAATCCGGGCCGACACATTACGTCTCAGGGGGATAGAGGTATAAAAGTAATGATTTCTGAAACAGAAAAACACAGGAGGAGAAACATTTCCGTCCGGGTTAGCCTGTGCAGCATGCTTAGGCTGATCCGGGTCGATACTTTACGCAGAGTCCACACTGTTGGTTTTCTCGCGGAATGGCTCAAATGTAGATATACGCACGAGCTACAGTCGTTAGAAATAGCGTAGCGGTAGACTTTACCAACGAACGGAATACACACACTCTAACTCTTTCAGTTATATTCAGGTTTTTGCAAACAATACTGATTCAAGTGAGACAGCTCGTAACGAGCTATCTCACCTGAAATCAGCATTGTTTGCCTTTTAGTTATCCAAATATTTCGAAACTCATATAACACGAAAATAGAGTCATCCGATTTTGAACATAGAAAGGTCTACTTTAAACAATTCGGCGCTGAAAGAGTTAAAAGAACAAATCTACTTCTAAGCACAAGGTAAACTATATACTGTTAATTGATCTATAGATTAATTAGGAATTACGCCGAGCGATTAGTCGTCTCATTGCAAAACTATGGTGACCATGCGTTTACGCACATTCTCACCAGAGATTGATTAATTCTTTTATGTTTTACAACGCTTTCAACAATTGTTCAGTTATATCACCGCATGTCATGGGTAAGTTACCAGTACTACTGATCCATTTATCCTGATACCAGTCAGTCAGTCAGTCAGTCGTGATGCTTACCCCGCAGCCCTGAGCGCCAAGGAGGGCAGCCATTTATACCGTCTTTAAAGTCTTTGGTATAACCCGGCTGGGGGATCGAACCATCGACCTCCCGCACTCGAGGCGGACGCTCTAAAACTACACCACGGAGGCGGTAAGACCAGAGCTTTTACTGTGTACGTCTATGTACCGGTAAGTTTGTTACTTCTGACATCAAACTAGAAGTGAACTCCCGCGGCTTTCATGTGATCAGATTCCAATGCCACCAATCTTACTTAGCGCTAAGTAATACTTAAATACTTAACCCTTTTCCCAAATATGTCAAAACTAAACAAAAGTTTGAAAACGTTGTGGCAAAAGGAGAAATTGCTCATTTTGAGCAATTTCTCCTTTTGTCACAATGTTTTCAAAAGTCGTCTGCTGCAGATGTCTAAAAATGCGTATACAGATGGGAAAGGGTTAATTAAGAGAGTATTTCATCATTTTAGTTTGCCTTATTAAAATGCCGCAAAACAATTATTTCTGAACAAGTATCGTTAGTCAAAACGGCAACTATGTACGTCAACTTAGTCATTTATTTTTAAATTCATTCCACCATTCATGTCTAACGAAATATTAGGGAAACAAAAGTGATGAAATACTCTTTTTAAGAATTTAAGTATAACTTAGCGCTAAGTTAGGTTGGTGGAATTGGACCCCGTTACGGCAATAAGAACCCTTATCGCCAAACGAGGTTAAGTACTATATTTAGTAACGGGGAAATACCCCAGACACCGTGTATCCGAGGTTCAGTACTATATTTAGTAACGAGAAAATACCCCAGGCACCGTGTACCTGAGGTTCAGTACTATATTTAGTAACGGGGAAATTCCCTCAGACACCGTGTACCTGAGGTTCAGTACTATATTTAGTAACGGGGAAATTCCCTCAGACACCGTGTATCCGAGGTTCAGTACTATATTTAGTAACGGGGAAATTCCATCAGACACCGTGTATCCGAGGTTCAGTACTATATTTATTAACGAGGAAATACCCCAGACACCGTGTATCCGAGGTTCAGTACTATATTTAGTAACGAGGAAATACCTCAGACACCGTGTATCCGAGGTTCAGTACTATATTTAGTAACTAGGAAATACCCCAGACACCGTGTATCCGAGGTTCAGTACTATATTTAGTAACGAGGAAATACCTCAGACACCGTGTATCCGAGGTTCAGTACTATATTTAGTAACGAGGAAATACCTCAGACACCGTGTATCCGAGGTTCAGTACTATATTTAGTAACTAGGAAATTCCCTCAGACACCGTGTATCCGAGGTTCAGTACTATATTTAGTAACAAGGAAATACCCCAGATCCGAGGTTCAGTACTATATTTAGTAACGAGGAAATACCACAGACACCGTGTCACCGAGGTTCAGTACTATATTTAGTAACAAGGAAATACCCCAGACACCGTGTATCCTAGGTTCAGTACTATATTTAGTAACAAGGAAATACCCCAGAGCCGAGGTTCAGTACTATATTTAGTAACAAGGAAATACCCCAGAGCCGAGGTTCAGTACTATATTTAGTAACGAGGAAATACCCCAAACACCGTGTATCCGAGAACGTATCTACGTCAACCATTTCAAAACGTTGCTGGTTGCAATCGCATCTAGATGTTTATGCACCAATCGACATTTGAAAACATTGTAGCAAAAGGAGAAATTGCTCATTATGACCAATTTCTCATTTTGTCACAAATGCCATCAACTCTATCTAATAATTATTTTCCATTTTTTAAGATCTTATTTTCACATTTATGCCTCAATCATTTCGTAGTTGTCAACTGCATAAGTGTTGTAACAGAACGTTGCGAAAGAGCTTATTAAATTTAAGTTATATAATTCTTATATAGAGTTGCAAACTATGTGCAGAAATAGCCGTAGTAGAATAAAAGGTGGAATCGGTTTTGAGTAACCGTGTTCTATACTCGGTGTTTACCCCTATGTTTTAACGTCATCTCTTCCCCATTAACAGACGCTATTTGACGCCTCTGCAGCAGATGACGTTTGAAAACGTTCTGGTTAAAGGAAGAATTTGCTCATGATGAACTATTGTTCCTTTTAACACAACATTGTCAACTTAAGTAAATTATTGTTCTTTCATTTAGAAAACAGTTTCCATATTTTTGACATAATGTTTTCAAAGACATCTGCTTTCATATTTGTAGTATGTGGGCAAGGGTTCAAAAACCGAAGTTTTCGAAATATATTGATAACAGGTCAATAAATAAGCAAAATGTTAGAAAGAAAACCGACTTATTTTGCGAGATGAATAAACCATTACGCCACTTGGAACGAAAGTCGTGAGAGGTACATATTTGATTCAGATATTCATAGAATTATGCAAACTGAGACCAACGAGATCTTCTCGTTTTCCGGCTCGATCTAAATTGAAATGATTACACTGCGCTTTAGGGAGTTCTAGCCGGGGTCCCAGTGGGCCTATTTCCGTAATGGGCCTTATTGTTGGGCAGGGTATAAAAACCGAACGATTATTCCGGAACAATGTTATGTTACGCATTAGAATGATTGGATAATCAAACACGAGAGGTTTCTCTCACAAAACAAGTACAACCCTGCGGAAATAATGAGCCTACTCGGTTTACAAATATTCTGTGAATTCCGGACAAATTCTACAAGCTTGAATCAAGTCATTGTCAAACAAGAAGTGTTTGTCATTGTCATAGTTTGGCACATTGTTGCACTTTTATTTGCAACATACAACAATGTTTTAATAATTTGTATAAAAACATAAATCATAACTCAACTATACGCATACGTTCAAACTGCTTCAAAATCCCGTTCAACTATAAAGTTATTAACCCTTTCAGCGCCGAATTGTTTAAAGTAGACTCTTCCATGTTCAAAATCGGGCGTCTCCATTTCTCATATAATTCAATTTTGGACTATTTTGATAACTCAAAGGCAAACAATGCTGATTTCAGGTGAGACAGCTCGTTACGAGCTGACTCACCTGAATCTGCATTGTTTGCAAAACCTCAACATTGCCTTTGGCGCTGAAAGAGTTAAATATAAGATTGCATCATAACATCAACAAAAGCAACAACCACGGAAATAATTTGAAAACAAAAGGGCAATAACGTTTATAGTTTGAAGGCGTTCGTGATTTTTCTATCTTTCATTTGCCAAGATTACTTTCAAATATGTCTAAAATATTTATTTTTTCCACCACGTGTTTAATTTTTCCGTAGTTTGAGTGTGATTTTTCGTAACCTTCTACCACGTGAGCGTTTCTTCTATATTTCACAGGTGGAATTATCAAAGATTTTTTTTTTAATTTGTTGTGTTTAGAAAGACTCTGAGGTTGGACTGACTGACTGACTGAAGGAAAACGCCGCTTACGTTATTTCAGTTCTATCACGGCGGCCAGTTAATCCAAGTTCGTGTCTCTTTGCGCTCTCACACCATTACTCCGCCAAACAGTTACCCAAGCCAAATGGCTATCTTTCCCTTTATACTTTTAACCCATTGGTTAAAAATAACGTGACTTTTAATCTTTGGATAAGAAATAAGCACATCGAAAATTGGATCAATATGGTTGATAGAAACAGGACAGCATTTTTGGAATTGAAGATTTTTTTCTGTCGAAACTGCCCCTGACTACGTTTGAAAACATTGCAGTAAAAGGAGAAAACTGCTCATAATGAGCAATATGTCCTGTAGCCACAATGCTTTCAACTATAGTTAATAAATATACTTTCATTTATAGATATTTATTACACATTTATAGATATTTATTACACTTATCCATTTATAGATATTTATTACACATTTATAGATATTTATTACACTTATCCATTTATAGATATTTATTACACTTATCCACTGATATTTTCAGAATCGTCTGCTCAAGATTTGTTGAAGTGGGAAAAGGTTAATGCAGAGGTCTAGATAAGGAGGTATTCAGCTCTTTTTCCCACAATTTCTCTCTTATAATTATAGCAAACCCTATGTTGTGGGTACTCAAAAGAATCGTCTCACTGAGACGATTCTTTTGAGTACCCACAACATAGGGTTAGATGGTTAAATAAGGATTTTAGAACATGCAAAATGCCCCTTATTAGCTAGAGTTCTGGATTAATGTCATCCAAATTCAATTTCATCAAGAAAACATTTAAATGAAGAGACAATTTTTCATATTTTCACTCCCACCAATACAAAGCATCGATATAATATTTAGGAATATGGGAAAATAACAGGCAATTTACTTCTTCAATCACAAGCAAGTAATAAAACGCCATATTGTATTTCACTATCGTTCTATTAGCAACAAGAGCAACTCGTGCCAGGTTTCGCAACATACGGGCCATTTCACATAGACAAGCGAAAGTTTATTAAATATCTGGGTAATTCATATATCATATTAAATTGTCATGTTTATTTCCCGAAATCTCGCAAAGAAGTCACGTGAGGTCAAACGTTACATGCGCATGCCACTTCCGTTATCAATGGTTACCGTTTTATTCTTCCCGTATGATATTTCCCTCCCTCAAAAAACCTGTTACCCCTCAAGGACGCGTGGCCCTTTATTTGTTAATGGCGTTTATCAATGATAATATGGATAATTATAACACTCGAGTTCACCCTCCTGACCGCGCATGAAAAGACGGGAACCATGCCTTGTAATTATTCCTTTGTACGCAGACGGATGGCGGAAACCGGTCAACATTTGTAGCTAACCCCGCCCACTAGACGGGGTTTTATGACTTTTACGATATTTCGACGGGTTCTCCAGGTGTTCACTGTTGACGGGGTACCGTTAGATGACAACATTAACCCTTACCTTCAATGCAAATGATGTAAACCCGTCAAACATATATTAATAAGATATAACTGATATATGAATATATTTTAATGCTAATCTCACTGACTTGAAATCGAAGGGATGCCGTTCCAAACTTGCTTATACCCGTAAAAAGTATCTGAAGCTTCGTGTGCTTCTTTGTTATTGACCAAACGTGACAAAATACGATTTCGATATGGAAAGCAGGGTACATTGTAATATAACAATGAAATAACAGGACGACGATGACAATAGAAGATAATAGTTCGTTAGCACTTGCCTTTTACCTTAGTCCCTGCCGCATGTTACGGAATACGATACCTCAGTCATGAATACACAATTAATTGGGATATATGTCGCCCTTTTTTGTGTAAATGAGTGTAAAAGTCTGCCATTGAATCTCAACAATTTTATTGATACACCGTTCAGTGACGTTAAGGTATATCCAGTGAATGAGCAAGGCAAATAATTGACCCTCTTCCAAATACAGACACTTTCTGACGCCTTCTGATGCTGCAGAACACCTTTGAAAACATTGTGGCAAAAGGAGAAATTGCTCATCATGAGCAATTTCTCCTTTTGTCGCAATGTTTTCAACTTTAATCAATGATTGTTCTTGACTTTATAGAGAGTTTTCCATATGTTTGACTAATTGATTTCAATGTCATCTGCTTCAGATGTGTGGTATTCTGGGAAGGGTTATGTCTCAATAATATTGATATTTAGTTAAATAACATCATGGGAGAAGGAATATTAGTGCGATATCAGCCAAGTTTCATTTACCAATATTTGTCGCAAGTTTGCCTGCTACAACGGCGTTTAAAGACGGCTGTATCACGGGTATAATCAAACATATTCCATTCAACATAACAGTCTAATAAAACTCAAACGATTTTACAAACGAAATATATTTAATTTCTTTTTAAAAAAATCCTCCGAAGGGAAGTAGATACTCTTTAATATTTTGAATTTTCGGCCACATGGCCTTTGTCAAAATGAAATATAGCAATTGTTGCAGTTACGTAGAATAAAGATGGACGCTACGTAATTGCAACAATTGCTATATTTTTATTTTTGACAAAGGCCATGTGGCCGAAAATTCAAATTATTAAAGAGTGCAAATTAAAGTAATGAAATATATTTAAATAAAGAAGTTCCGCGTCTATATTGTCTCTCTGTGTAGTTCATGTGATTCAGGTGATAGTTTTATGTTGTTGCTGACAATTTGATTCAGTAGCATAGCATAGTACTGGTTTGATTTGACGAGTAAGAGAAATCACATATAACTGCAATACTGTTGAAAAAGACGTTCAAATCCAAAAATAACAAATAAAACAAGAAGAAGAAGAAAAAATTAGTAAACGTGAAAATATACTTTTCCAAATAATGTCGATCATCATAAATCTACATTATTATTCAGTTACCATTTTTGCTGCGTGTAATACTGAACTACATCTGATCCTGACCTTTGTTCAAGGATACAGTGTTGAACTGTACTAAAGTTAACCTACAAAGAGTGTAAAATAATTGTTAATGAAACATGACAAGTTTGACTAATACAGGTCAGTATTAGGTTTTTCTCGGGTAATATCACTAGCATAGTATTATGTATCATAATTCTCTTTTCTCCACAATGTTTTAAAAACACGTCTGCTTCAAATGCATAAAAAGTCGTCTGTACCAGGGACGAGGTTACAAAGAATAACACCTTAGGACACACAAATAGAACAGAAGGGTCAAATAACTGTCCACTACATAAAACTGACCATCAAACAGTGGGATGTGCTCTTTATCCAGTCCTCTGTATGAACGTCATAAAACGAGACGAGAGCCGTGTCACACGAGAAGGGAACTTTGACGGCAACTGGATAGGTGCTGTTCTAGAACTAGATTCTGCGTGTAACCCTTTCCCACATGCAGATGTTTTTTGACAGATCGGCAGCAGACGTCTTTAAACGAAAACATTGAGGCAATATAATGAGCAATTGTCCCCGTTGGTCATTTACATTTCAACTCTATTTAATCACTTGCTTTACTTTTAACAAAAGACATATTTCATGTTTTTGTCTAGATGTTTTAACCCTTTTCCCTCATATAGACGCTTTCGGACGCCTCTGCAGCAGACGTGCAATTTCTCATTTTGCCACAATGTTTTCCACTTTTAGTCATAGGTTATCCATTCAATTATAGAGATTTTCTATTTTTAGGCAGATCATGTTCAAAGTCGTCTGCTGCAGAATTGTCGTATGAGGGAAAGGGTTAAAAAGTGTTTGTCGGTAAAGACTACCGATACGCCATACTCTGATGACATTTTCCTTCTTGCAGACGCAGTTTTAACGCATCTGCAGACGACATATGGAAACATTGTGGCAATAGGAAAAAATTAGTAATCATTTCCTTTGCAACAATGCGTTCAACTATATTCAAATAGTTATGCTTTCATTTATATATAGAGATCTTCCATATTTTTGCCATGATGTTACCAAATTTATCGCCTGCAGATTTTTGTTCCTATATGGGAAAGAATTTAACACCATTTATATATGATATATTGATATATGCACTGTATTGAGGAATAACTCGTTTTCAAACATTTCAATTAATCTACCTGTTGAACCATTCGATAATGTCCTGATAAGAGGATATGTTTAATATTCAGAAAATATTAGCCGTCCCGCGAGAAAACCAACAGTGTGGACTCTGCGTAAAGCATCGACCCGGATCAGCCTAAGCATGCCGCGCAGGCTAACCCGGACAGACAATGTTCGCCTCCTGTGGATTTTATGTTTCAGGAAACATTATTCTATACCTCTATATCCCTGATACGGAATGTGTCGGCCCGGATTAGCCTGCGCGGATTGCGCAGGCTGATCTGGATCGAAACATTACGCAGATACCATAATGTTGGTTTTCTTGTGAATGGTGTTAAAAGGTTTTCCAGATTTGTATCGCAAAAAGGACAAATCCATTGCTGTTTCTTCTAAGGATTTTCTTATGATTAGAACGGGGATCAAACCCTGTCACGTCTCATTCTCACATGACGAACAATCATGCCACCCCTAAAGCAAAACAAAAAATAACGAACATTTCAAATTGCTTACATTAAACTAATTTTGAATGTCTATAACATTAATTCCTAGAAATATTTTTAAGTTTGAAATCTTTATCGATACGAACAGAAATACATTTTACACATGTATGAGTAGTTAAAACTTCATTGCATTACAATACTTTTATTGTAGCATTATAACATTCTTTTCTATGTATTATTAAGAAATAACAGATGATTATAATGATATACAATCTGTTTAAAACAGCGAGTATATTGTCACCGTTTACTCTTTGTTTTAGCCACCTATGCAAGCCATGAGAAGAATCATTAAATATAAACAAAGACATGTTTGTTAAGATGTAAGATCCTTTTATAAAACTAGATTTGATGTCGAACAATTATATTAACAATTCAATTCAATTCAATTTAATTTTATTCAGGCAAGTCGGTACATCAGTACCATTGGCCATTTACAAGTATATACACGTGAAGAATATGGCTCAATGACGTAAAATACATTACATTTACATGTAACATATATTTTATGATATTTAGATATCCAAGAATCATTGTTAATGAATAACATTGCCAAATGATTCTTAGTTATTACTAAACACCATATCTTGATTAATACAATATTATCTATACTCAGACGCTTTAACACACGTGCGCAGGCAGTTAAGCATCAAAGGTAACGGCACCCTAGTTTTCGGATGTTCCACTATTTAACTATATGCAGATGTATTATGACGCATGCGTAGTGATACAGCGTCCGCCTCGGGTGCGGGAGGTCGCGGGTTCGATCATCGGCCGGTTCATACCAAAGACTTTAAAAATAGTAGCAATGACTGCCCTCTTTGGCTGTCAGGGTTGCGGGGTTATCACTATAACTTACCCAGGAAACGCCGTGATATAACTAAACAATATGTTGAAAGCGTCGTTAAACACCAAGCAATCAGGTTTTTATTCGAATGGCAAGATGTGGGCTTAAAACATTCACATCTCTCAATGACGAGAGCAAATTACAAGCGGTGTAAAGGACATTTTTACATGCCAGTATACAAACACAATAACAAGTCGTGATTATAATAACACATTATATTTCCTTGTCTTTCTTTTGATCTTCCTCAGAAGTGGACATAAGGTGGTCATAGGCCGGACTGTCCGAAAAAATCAATTATACAAATAGCCGGTAATATAATTACAAGGCCTGGTCACTTTCTATAATTGCGAAATGACCGTTAATGGACAGACTGGACATTATAGGTAATTCGCATAATTACACGAGATGTAAACGGGATTCCGGTTACGACATTGGTACTGTCGATGCAAGAGTTATCTACCCCGACTGAGGCTTGGCTAACTAAGACTTGTTGGGATTTTATGTCGTTTAAAACAATATTTCTGTTATGCATCGGCAACAGTTCGCGTGTCCATGCTCCCTGAATGACTAATCAGGAAATTTAAATTGCTCAATGGCCGTCAATCATGACCCTCGCGAGAATGGACCGAACCCGGTACTCCCGTTATCAATAACAGCACGCTAAACAATGCGACTTCCGGTAATGTTCAACACACCTTTTGACAGTGCTGTCCAGCAAAGAAGCTGAAACGTTTTTGTCAATAAAATGTTACATTGGCCACTGTTGGGGGATAGTCAAGAGGGCATTTGCTATTTCAATAAGTCATGAGAATAGGGGTGTGACTTATAAGGTTACAAGTAGACATGCCATGAATAAGTTTATAAAAATACAATACATTTGATAAATAAAGAAGTTAACTTTCAACAAAGCAGACTGTCCAGTCCATATTCAAGTAGCCAAATTTAAACGGAAGATGTATATGGTCAAAATTGAGTTATTTGCCATTTCAAGTTTACCTATATGAACAACCTTGATTACGCGAAACCAGCTGTGACGTTATTTCAGACCTATCTTATATACAAGTAGTACAGCTAGCTGTGACGTTTTTTCAGACCTATCTTATATACACATAGTACAGCTAGAAACCAGCTGTGACGTTATTTCAGACCTATCTTATATACAAGTAGTACAGCTAGAAACCAGCTGTGACGTTATTTCAGACCTATCTTATATACGAATAGTACAGCTAGAAACCAGCTGTGACGTTATTTCAGACCTATCTTATATACAAATAGTACAGCTAGAAACCAGCTGTGACGTTATTTCAGACCTATCTTATATACAAATAGTACAGCTAGAAACCAGCTGTGACGTTATTTCAGACTTATCTTATATACAAATAGTACAGCTAGAAACCAGCTGTGACGTTATTTCAGATCTATCTTATATACAAATAGTACAGCTAGAAACCAGCTGTGACGTTATTTCAGACCTATCTTATATACAAATAGTACAGCTAGAAACCAGCTGTGACGTTATTTCAGACCTATCTTATATACAAATAGTACAGCTAGAAACCAGCTGTGACGTTATTTCAGACCTATCTTATATACAAATAGTACAGCTAACTGTGATGATTGGCGAATTTGTGAACACTTTTGACAACATTTTGTATCATGGTGCACATACTTAATCCTAAGATTACAAGCAATACATGTATATTTAACAGACATTTCACAAAATAAAAAAGACCGCCCTTTTGGTGTAGTTGTAGGTCGTTCGCTTAGGCTTCGGAAGGCCGCGGGCTCGGTCCCTCGATGGGTCATACCAAAAACTTTAAAAATGGTAGTATTGGCTGCCATCCTTGGCGCTCAGGGTTGCGGGGTTAGCATTTCGACTGACCGACTTGTGTCAGGATAAATGAACCAGCAGAACTGGTAACATGCCGTGATATAACTAAAACATTGTTGAAAGCGGCGTTAAAGAAAAAACCTAAAACAAAACGTTGTTTGTCAATTATGTATATAGATATGTCGTGTGATCCATGCTTTCCATTCCAAGTTCTCATGATAGTCAGACTTATTTTTTAAAGTTTCATAAACTAATGAGAGAACAGTGCAGTTTCGGGTAAATATATGAGGATACCAAGATCGATTTAAATCTTAGTTCGCAAATCAGTATGTCAATTTATATCTTATATTAAAATGTTATTTACATAATTAGACATACTTACGTTTTATTGTTCCGACCGTTTCCCGGTAATTCAGTCGATCATAAGCTCGGCCAACACCTCTTCCGACTTTTGACAAAAGTCATTGTGACAAGCGTATATTCGTCTTCCATCACTAGGCTAACAGTCTATATAGAAAAGCAGCCAATTGCTTGGAAAGACATTTGTGTGGAGTACTGGTGTTAGAAAGCCAGTAAACACGTGGGAAGGTGAACTTGTATTCGTGATATGACTGACAAATTGTTGAAACCTGCATTAAAACCCCCAACCAATCAATATTGAATGTTAAAGGGTGTGCCAAAAGAAATATGCATATCGACAAACTGGTAATCAGATCAGTGCGAATTAACTAGTCCAATATTTACGATTCCCAGCGAGCATAAATTTCAATTTGCTTTATAAAACGTCAATTCGAATAAATACGGTGGGGCGTTATTGAGTTGCAGCCACCCCCGGGGGATACCGGTGTGCCAATGGTCACGTGCCCTACCATACGTTATAATGATTGTTATCGTTATATTTTATCCAATGTCCCCCCCATCCCATTCTGTGGGCTTTAGACTGGAAACAGACCTTACATTTCTCTATTTTGAATCTTGTTAACTAACAAATAATTAATTTAATTTATGTTAAACATATAACAAATATTCTGCGGAAGACTTTGAAAACATCTGGAAACTCTCGATGAATGTAATAATAATGATTAAATTTAGTTGTACACATTGTGCACATTGTGAGCATTGTGGAAAAAGAAGAACTGTTTTCAACCAATTAACTTTTCTGTATAGAGAGTTTCTTTTTTGTTGTTTATATGTTTTCAAAGTCGTCTGCTGCAAATTGGCTGTATGTGGGCAGGGGTTAAAGGCCGTCTTGCTACAGAAGTGTTCAAATGCCTCTGCAATTGGAAAAGGGTAAAGGAAAACTATTTCAGTAGTGATATTTATTAAAAATATTTGAGCCGTCCCGCGAAAAACCAACATTGTGGACTCTGCGTAAAGTATCGAGCCGGATCAGCCTAAGCATGCCGCGCAGGCTTATCCGGATAGACACTTTTCGCCTCTTGTGGATTTTCTGTTTCATGAATCATTACTCTATACATCTATCCCCCTGAGACGGAATGTGTCGACCCGGATCAGTCTGCGCGGACAGCGCAGGCTGATCTGGGTCGATACATTACGCAGAGGCCGACTCATTTCATAATTGATATTTAGTAAATAAATATATTTCATTGTATTTTCAATAGATGTAGTTTTTGTAAAGTAAAACAATTCCCTTTCAAAATGTCCCGCAAAGAAATGAAGACTTTTGCCAAGTGGTAAAGATAATATTGATAACTATGGGATCTTCAAACCCCACTAATTTGTTTTCATCTTAGGAAATAAATGTTCATTCTGTAAATATTAAGAGCATTGTCTGGTTATATTTATAGCAAAAGCGGCCAGAATCAGTTACATACTTATACTTTTGATCTGATATTGATATCAGTCTCTTACATTTTATGTCATAAAAGGCTATGTTCTATTTATTTCAATTACATTTTAACAATATATGCATTGTTTACTGAGCTAAATAAATAACACTTTTAAAACAAAGACAATTCACCCTACAAAAGTAAGAATACTGTCTGACGAGAACGCAGAATGAAAGTATGATTAATTCGGAAATGACGCTTGTTAGATACACCTGATTGACACGTTACCGTTCTCGCGTGCGACAGGTACAAACAAATACTATTCTATTTGTACGGAAACTCAATTATTTTATTGCTAGGCGATACGATTATCATCTTAATTTGTTATCTATTAATTTTATCTCAAATTCTCCTGTCCGCCATGAAACATACACGTGCCAAGCATGCGTACGCATGCGCACTCATAGGCGGATGTGAAATTTTCGGTTGATGGCACGGCGTTGTAATGATAATTATCTGGAAATATCCTCAGGTAGTTATTGCCGTTAAATGTCAAATCAGTCTGTCAAATACTAATTGTATTAACCGTTAATTGTTCCGTAATAGATCCTCCATTAACTATTTATAGGTGTTATCCATCATAGATATAGTGATAGGACGGTATCAGTGCATCGGTCCTACATCGGTCAAATAAATTACGGAGCTAGACTGACAGAATAGTAAACAAGCAACAGTTTATGTCAAAACCCGAACCCAAATCAATCATAGTAGGCAAGTCGGCTCATTGCAGGCATTGGCAATTTACAAGTATACATGGTTAAATGACGCAATGATACATTCATTTACATAATATATACATGTACACGAGAAAACCAACATTGTGGCCTAGGCGTAATGTATTGACCAAGATCAGCCTAAACATGCCGCGCAGGCTAACCCGGACAGGTACTTTTCGCCTCCTGTGTATTTTCTGTTCTGGAATCTATACCTTTATCCCCCTGAGATGGAATATGCTAGCCCAAATTAGCTTGCGCGGACTGCACAGGGCTGATCTGGGTCGATACATTACGCAGAGTCCATACAGTTGGTTTTCTCGTGGAACGGCTCATTTTATGCAGACTTTCCGTAATTTCGTTTTTAATGTTTTCAAATTGGTCTACTGCAGATCTGTTGTACATGAGAAAGGTTCCAGTATTAAAAATATGGACACAACAGTGTCGTTCGAACTCTTTAACCCTTTCCCTCATACAGACGCTTTCTGACGCCTCTGCAGCAGACGGCTTTTTTGAAAACATAGTGACAAAAGAAGAAATTGCACAAAACGCAACTTTTTGTCATAGGTTATCCATTCAATTATGGAGATTGTCTATGTTTTGACAAAATACGTTCAAAGTCGTCTGCTGCAGAATTGTCGTATGAGGGAAAGGGTTAATAGCAGACGGCGTTTTGAAAACATAGTGACAAAAGAAGAAATTGCACAGAACGTGCAATTTCTCCTTTTGTCACAATGTTTTCCACTTTTAGTCATAGGTTATCCATCTGACAAAATATGTTCAAAGTCTTCTGCTGCAGAATTGTCGTATGAGGGAAAGGGTTAATAGCTATTTGCTCCTTTTGTTCCTGTATTATCAGACACATAATCACGTTATCTGTATTTCAAGCCACATTTATTTTGACGACTGTATTTGACCGTGTGAATTATCCATATTTAGTTAAACTCCGGAGGCCATATAAAGAGAACATTGACTAATATGTAATGTAAAACTTAAATGACGGATGCAGCAATATTATCCATATTTAGTTAAACCCCAGAGGCCATATAAAGAGAACATTGACTAATATGTTATGTAAAACTAAAATGACAGATGCAGCAATATTATCCATATCTAGTTAAACTCCAGCGGTCATATAAAGAGAACATTGACTAATATGTAATGTAAAACTAAAATGACAGATGCAGCAATATTATCCATATCTAGTTAAACTCCAGCGGTCATATAAAGAGAACATTGACTAATATGTTATGTAAAACTAAAATGACGGATGCAGCAATGTTATCCATATTTAGTTTAACTCCAGCGGTCATATAAAGAGAACATTGACTAATATGTTATGTAAAACTAAAATGACGGATGCAGCAATGTTATCCATATTTAGTTTAACTCCAGCGGTCATATAAAGAGAACATTGACTAATATGTAATGTAAACTTAAATGACGGATGCAGCAATATTATCCATATTTAGTTAAACCCCAGAGGTCATATAAAGAGAACATTGACTAATATGTAATGTAAAACTAAAATGACAGATGCAGCGAATGTTATCCATATTTAGTTAAACTCCAGAGGCCATATAAAGAGAACATTGACTAATATGTAATGTGAAACTAAAATGACGGATGCAGCGAATGTTATCCATATTTAGTTAAACTCCAGAGGCCATATAAAGAGAACATTGACTAATATGTAATGTAAAACTAAAATGACGGATGCAGCGAATGTTATCCATATCTAGTTAAACTCCAGAGGCCATATAAAGAGAACATTGACTAATATGTAATGTAAAACTAAAATGACGGATGCAGCGAATGTTATCCATATCTAGTTAAACTCCAGAGGTCATATAAAGAGAACATTGACTAATATGTTATGTAAAACTAAAATGACGGATGCAACAATGTTATCCATATCTAGTCAAACTCCAGAGGCCATATAAAGAGAACATTGACTAATATGTAATGTAAAACTAAAATGATGGATGCAACAATGTTATCCATATTGAGCCAAACTCCAGAGGCCATATAAAGAGAATATTGACTAATATGTAATGTAAAACTAAAATGACGGATGCAACAATGTTATCCATATTTAGTTAAACTCCAGAGGCCATATAAAGAGAACATTGACTAATATGTAATGTAAAACTAAAATGACGGATGCAACAAATGTTATCCATATCTAGTTAAACTCCAGAGGCCATATAAAGAGAACATTGACTAATATGTAATGTAAAAATAAAATGATGGATGCAACAATGTTATCCATATTTAGTTAAACTCCAGAGGCCATATAAAGAGAATATTGACTAATATGTAATGTAAAACTAAAATGACGGATGCAACAATGTTATCCATATTTAGTTAAACTCCAGAGGCCATATAAAGAGAACATTGACTAATATGTTATGTAAAACTAAAATGACGGATGCAACAAATGTTATCCATATCTAGTTAAACTCCAGAGGCCATATAAAGAGAACATTGAATAATATGTAATGTAAAACTAAAATGATGGATGCAACAATGTTATCCATATTTAGTTAAACTCCAGAGGCCATATAAAGAGAACATTGACTAATATGTTATGTAAAACTAAAATGACTGATGCAGCGAATGTTATCCATATTTAGTTAAACTCCAGAGGCCATATAAAGAGAACATTGACTAATATGTAATGTAAAACTAAAATGACGGATGCAACACATGTTATCCATATTTAGTTAAACTCCAGAAGCCATATAAAGAGAACATTGACTAATATGTAATGTAAAACTTAAATGACGGATGCAGCAATATTATCCATATTTAGTTAAACCCCAGAGGCCATATAAAGAGAACATTGACTAATATGTTATGTAAAACTAAAATGACGGATGCAGCAATATTATCCATATCTAGTTAAACTCCAGAGGTCATATAAAGAGAACATTGACTAATATGTAATGTAAAACTAAAATGACAGATGCAGCGAATGTTATCCATATTTAGTTAAACTCCAGAGGCCATATAAAGAGAACATTGACTAATATGTAATGTGAAACTAAAATGACGGATGCAGCGAATGTTATCCATATTTAGTTAAACTCCAGAGGCCATATAAAGAGAACATTGACTAATATGTTATGTAAAACTAAAATGACGGATGCAACAAATGTTATCCATATTGAGTCAAACTCCAGAGGCCATATAAAGAGAACATTGACTAATATGTAATGTAAAACTAAAATGACGGATGCAACAATGTTATCCATATTGAGTTAAACTCCAGAGGCCATATAAAGAGAACATTGACTAATATGTAATGTAAAACTAAAATGACGGATGCAACAAATGTTATCCATATCTAGTTAAACTCCAGAGGCCATATAAAGAGAACATTGACTAATATGTAATGTAAAACTAAAATGATGGATGCAACAATGTTATCCATATTTAGTTAAACTCCAGAGGCCATATAAAGAGAATATTGACTAATATGTAATGTAAAACTAAAATGACGGATGCAACAATGTTATCCATATTTAGTTAAACTCCAGAGGCCATATAAAGAGAACATTGACTAATATGTTATGTAAAACTAAATTGACGGATGCAACAAATGTTATCCATATCTAGTTAAACTCCAGAGGCCATATAAAGAGAACATTGAATAATATGTAATGTAAAACTAAAATGATGGATGCAACAATGTTATCCATATTTAGTTAAACTCCAGAGGCCATATAAAGAGAACATTGACTAATATGTTATGTAAAACTAAAATGACTGATGCAGCGAATGTTATCCATATTTAGTTAAACTCCAGAGGCCATATAAAGAGAACATTGACTAATATGTAATGTAAAAATAAAATGACGGATGCAACAAATGTTATCCATATTTAGTTAAACTCCAGAAGCCATATAAAGAGAACATTGACTAATATGTAATGTAAAACTTAAATGACGGATGCAGCAATATTATCCATATTTAGTTAAACCCCAGAGGCCATATAAAGAGAACATTGACTAATATGTTATGTAAAACTAAAATGACGGATGCAGCAATATTATCCATATCTAGTTAAACTCCAGAGGTCATATAAAGAGAACATTGACTAATATGTTATGTAAAACTAAAATGACGGATGCAGCAATATTATCCATATCTAGTCAAACTCCAGAGGTAATATAAAGAGAATATTGACTAATATGTTATGTAAAACTAAAATGACGGATGCAACAAATGTTATCCATATTGAGTCAAACTCCAGAGGCCATATAAAGAGAACATTGACTAATATGTAATGTAAAACTAAAATGACGGATGCAACAATGTTATCCATATTTAGTTAAACTCCAGAGGCCATATAAAGAGAACATTGACTAATATGTAATGTAAAACTAAAATGACGGATGCAACAAATGTTATCCATATCTAGTTAAACTCCAGAGGCCATATAAAGAGAACATTGACTAATATGTAATGTAAAACTAAAATGATGGATGCAACAATGTTATCCATATTTAGTTAAACTCCAGAGGCCATATAAAGAGAATATTGACTAATATGTAATGTAAAACTAAAATGACGGATGCAACAATGTTATCCATATTTAGTTAAACTCCAGAGGCCATATAAAGAGAACATTGACTAATATGTAATGTAAAACTAAAATGACGGATGCAACAAATGTTATCCATATCTAGTTAAACTCCAGAGGCCATATAAAGAGAACATTGACTAATATGTAATGTAAAACTAAAATGATGGATGCAACAATGTTATCCATATTTAGTTAAACTCCAGAGGCCATATAAAGAGAACATTGACTAATATGTTATGTAAAACTAAAATGACGGATGCAGCAATATTATCCATATTTAGTTTAACTCCAGCGGTCATATAAAGAGAACATTGACTAATATGTTATGTAAAACTAAAATGACGGATGCAGCAATATTATCCATATTTAGTTTAACTCCAGCGGTCATATAAAGAGAACATTGACTAATATGTAATGTAAAACTAAAATGACGGATGCAACAAATGTTATCCATATTTCGTTAAACTCCAGAGGCCATATAAAGAGAACATTGACTAATATGTAATGTAAAACTAAAATGATGGATGCAGCAATATTATCCATATTTAGTTAAACTCCAGAGGCCATATAAAGAGAACATTGACTAATATGTAATGTAAAACTAAAATGATGTATGCAACAAATGTTATCCATATTTAGTTAAACCCCAGAGGCCATATAAAGAGAACATTGACTAATATGTAATGTAAAACTAAAATGACGGATGCAGCGAATGTTATCCATATTTAGTTAAACTCCAGAGGTCATTTAAAGAGAACATTGACTAATATGTAATGTAAAACTAAAATGACTGATGCAGCGAATGTTATCCATATTTAGTTAAACTCCAGAGGTCATTTAAAGAGAACATTGACTAATATGTAATGTAAACTAAAATGACGGATGCAGCAATATTATCCATATTTAGTTAAACTCCAGAGGTCATTTAAAGAGAACATTGACTAATATGTAATGTAAAACTAAAATGACAGATGCAGCGAATATTATCCATATTTAGTTAAACTCCAGAGGCCATATAAAGAGAACATTGACTAATATGTAATGTAAAACTAAAATGACTGATGCAGCGAATGTTATCATCCATTGAACAACAGGAGAGTAAGTACTACATGTTCAAAAATATGGCATGACAGCTTCAAATTGCAAAAACAATATTGCTCGCATAATGGAAAAAGTAAAATAAACGTTCTGTAATTGTATAATTTATTAACCCTCTCGAAAAGCCATTGGTGTGTGTATGTGTGTTTCGCACATTGAACACTTTCCAAATTACAGACGCATTTTGACGCATCTTCAGCAAAAGACTGTTGAAAATATTATGGCGAAAGGAGAAATTTCTCATCAATATTGACGTTTTTGTTTGAGAAGAAGGTTTCCATATATTTGCCTAGATGTTGTTCAAGTCGTCTGCCGCAAATTTGTTGTATTTGGTAAAGGGTTAAATATGTATGTTTCTTTTGTCTGGGGACGAATTTTAAACATCAAAAGTACATATTAAAGGATTATATCCATTTGAAGTGTTTTCTAAATGATTTACACATACCATACGTAAAGAGAAATATTGATGCCAGATAAAACATACAGGGATACACTTCACATCAATTACGCATACTAATATCACCTTGATCAGTAAAAATCCGTAAAGAAAATTTCATCAGGCATTGTTCCACTCCTATTCACATACGTATCAGGTCATTACCGTTTATTGTTTTAAAGCTAGATTAATCTTAAAAGCGACATTAGCCTTTCATGTTTTTTAAAAATTCATAACTTTAGCACGAGATAGCAGTTTTAAACAAAGAAAGAGGTCGCCAAGTGGTTAGTAATATTCTGCAATGGTATAAACAATCATTCATTGAGGTTTTTTTTTTTGACAATTCGAGATTGTTAAGCCACGGAAAAATTACTATAAATTCCTCTTCGATGTGCAATAATAAGGAGGTAAGTTAGCTTTGTCGATGCAACACATGAACACTGTAAATTCTTGTCAGCCTGTACATCTGGTCCGTCTTATCAGGATCTACACAAACTGAGTGAGCATGTGTAAGTGATATGTAAACAGTGTAGATCTTAAGCAGATTGTGTGGAATCTACACTGTTCACAAAAGTCAACTTGTACCTTTAACCATGGATATGCTTAACAAAGCAACCCTCTATGCTTCGCTCTAATTGTGTAAAGACAACTGACCAGTGTTTATAAAACAGTTGGCTCAGGTAGAGACAGAATTCATTTGAAAAGGTAGCTAAATACATGAGAATACTTGTGTGTGGAATATAAGGTTTATAAAGCAATAGGGTTGCTAACAAATTATAATCGAACTGTTGTTCATAGAACATTCGATTCTTGCTTTTAACATTTTACATAATTACATTAAAACACATATTGTATTTGTTTAATTATTAAACAGCACAACGTTGTATACGTTTTACCACAAGTATCACTTACGAAGTCGCGTTCATTTGTCTGAAAGAAGCCCCCCTATATAGCTTATAAATATATTCAAACTCATCCTTATTCGGCAAGTAGGCACACTATTGCAATTGGCCATTAACAAGTGTATGCTATATCTCTCTCATTCCTCCATCGAACCATATAAGACGATTATTTTGAGCACCCACAACATAGGGTTTGAGTGTCAAGTAAGGATTTTAGAATTTGACGAAACGCCCGTCTTCTAGAGCTCTAATTTATATCAGAGTTATTACTTTACCATTAATTTAATACAATACTCTCTATACTTTGATGATTTTGAAACATAATTTGCAATATTCATTTGTACAGTTTTACTATTTGAACATAATAAGTTAAACAATCGAGAAATAGAAGGCATTGAAGTTTTCGTATGACTTTATAGTTCGAACAAACCAGAAGAAAAGGATATTCAGATTCCAAAACCTTTTGTGGTTAAACATTGCATAATCTATTGCTCCGTTCAATTCGGAAAATTCTGCTAAATTATTTGCAACAATCCGAAAGAGTGTTAATTGTTTTCTTAGTTTATCATATTGAATATTTTGAAGATATGATTCTAGTTTAAAAGTTGTCTTAACTTTGCTATAATAATCGAGCCTTGGAGATGTATAAATTATTTCATGCCATTTTGGATATGATATATATAATATAAAGGTTGACCCATGAGTGTATCTAAGATGGTTACAATACACCAAATAAATTCCTCCTTTGTTTCCATGTAAATCGACGAGTTTCAGTCCTCAATTGTCACAATTTCTAAGCGTTTCTCATGTAGAACACCATATATCATTGAAAAGAGTTACCTCTAAGCTTTAAAACAATCCAAAGAAAATGGGAGGTCATGATAGAGGACTGTGCACGTTATTTGATCCGAGTCAAGCTGATCGGAACCTACACTATATATGAGGCGTTCCACGATAAAAACCAACATTATGAACTCAGGTGAGACAGCTCATAACGAGCTGTCTCTCATGAAATCTACATTGTTTGTCACATAGACATTAAATTTTACCAAATTTGCAATTGGACGAAAAACTGGAGTGGTCCAATTTCAACATGGAAGTGTTAAAATGTGTGACCTTAAACTCGTGAGACATGTCCAACGTACAACACATCTGTAGCAGACGATACTGAACACATCTAGGCAAACATATGGAAACTCTTCGTACATGTAAACATGATTTCATATTTGAAAACTATCTAGATTGTATCACTGACCATAAATTAAGAGTCGCACTTTGTAAATTCAGAGTTTCATCTCATGAGCTAGAAATTGAAATAGGTAGATATGAAAATAAATCAAGAAACGAAAGACCTGCCATAGAAATTTGATTGAAACGAATATCACTTCCTTCTAATTTGTACTGCGTACTCTGAACTGCGAAAAAAGTATTTGAAAACATACTATGACACTTGGCCAAATTTACAAAGACTTTCAAACTTACTAATGTCTAAAAATGTTAAAGAATTGTTGAATTTAAGTAAGTATATATATTTTGCCTCTTTAGAGCGAAAACTAAAAATAGAAAGATAAGATGTTGTATTGTATTGTATTGTATTTTATAGGTTTTTTTTTTTTCAGGCTTCTCACCTAAAAGACTTTTTTGTCTTTCCATTACATTTATGTTATTGTAAGAAGTATCATGTACTTATTACTTAATAAATGAATTGAATTGAATTGAATATGATAGTATAAATATTGATAAGGGTTGAACACGTTGTTGCAAACTGAGAGAAATTGGTCATGATGAGTCATTTCTACTTTTGCTACAATCTTGTCAAAATTCGTCTGCTGCGGAAGTGTCAGAAAGCATCTGTATGTGGGAAAGGGTTAAACCCAAAACAGTATACCTTTAACCCTTTCCCACATACAACTAATTTGCAGCAGACGACATTGAACATATTTTGTAAACGAAAATGGAAAATCTCTATAATTGAGTGGATAACCAATGACTATAAGAGAAAAAACGTTGTGGCCAAAGGTGAAATTGCTCATGCAATTTCACCTTTGGCCACAATGTTTTCAAAAAGTCGTCTTCTGCTATTGCGTCAAAATGCGTCTGCAGGTGGGAAAGTGGGATAAGCCTATATGAAGGCATCAGTTTAACGACGAACGCACAGTATAATAGCCACAATTCTTTCACAGTGGTATCCTTTTTAGAGTGCTTTTATGGCCATTGGGGACTTAGACCGCCGCTAATATTAATAGAGAGATCAAAACACGTTTAATATCAAAGTGAAATTTAATAAAACATTTATAAGTCGCCACTAGCTTTCAAACTCTCTAGTGGCTGCCATCTAAATACATCTAGATTCATCCGAGTGCGTTTTGATTGGGTTTTTTAAATTATGCATAGCAACGGGTCTCCAAGGAGAACGAACTCTCTCGTACCAATGCATGTTCGTTATTTTCATTCGAATAAAATGCATTGTTTCGTGCTAAAGTATTTTAAGCATAACAAAAAGTTTTTCTTTGAGGTTCTTAGCTTTTACTTTATTAAATTGTATATTTTTTTATCTTTCAATTTGTACCTTTGTGTTACAGAATACCAGGCAAACGATATGTGTGGACATTTCAAATAAAGAAAAACCCGCGTCTTAGGGTTGTTTAATCTTGGTATATTTTATTTATTTATTTTTCATCGCATTTTTTATTTTGACAAAACCAATTATACTTAACGTTTTCCCACGTGCTGACGCATTCTGAAGTATTTACAACTGACTACTATTGTAAACATTATGGCAAAAAGATGAAATTTACTGTTATCAGCAATATTCAATATTCAATATAATACAATTATAATATAGTTTGTAGATATTTTCCATATTGTCGACTAGATATTTACGAAAGTGTTTGCTGCAAATATGTTGTAAGTGGTAAAGGGTTAAACAGTTTCAAAAATGTTATTTCAATTTAATACGTTTCGTATAAAGCGGTTCAACATGGTGTTTGTAATGTTATGTCGTATTAATCATTTCACTAGACTGTTAATAGTAATGCTGTATGTGACTTCCTATATGACTAAAGTTACTGTAAGCAGATTCAATAAGACTCGAAATCCGCCGTGGCCTAGTGCTTAGCGTCGCGGATAAGGAACCGGGCGTCATGGTGGAGTGCCATTGTGCAAGGGACATTTCGTAGCCTAGTACTGGTTTTGTTTACCCAGGGATCATGAATAAGTGAACTTTTGCTAAGATATAACTGAAATAATGTTGAAACGGCGTAAAACCCTAACAAAACAAACCATTTCCATACACATGCAGCTAGTTATACTGTACACCTGTATAAGAGTTATATATGAAAAGCCAAAAGGTACGACCAACTTGTTACTTGCGATCTATTCAATGTCTGCAAACAAAGATCAGTCGGCACGATTGTAGAATATAATCTTAGTCTATAATACGAGTTGTTCTAAATTGGCAAGTATGTACAGACAGAACATTATATACAGACAGTATACATAAGCCGGTCAACAGAAAACGTTGATATGAGCCATTCCACGAGAAAACAAACATTATGAACTCTGCATAATGTATCAAACCAGATGAGCCCTCACAGTCCGCGCAGGCTAATCCGGGCCGACACATCCCGTCTCGCGGGGATGAGGGGGGGGGGGGGGGGGGGGGGGAAATGGGGAAAGGGGAATTGAGGTATAGCCTTATGATTCCTGAAACAGAAAATCCATAGGAGACAAAAAGTGTCTGTCCGGGTCAGCCTTTGCAGCATGCTTAGGCTGATCCGTGTCGATGCATTACGCAGAGTCCGCCATTTTGGTTCCACGTGGAACGGCTCATATGTTTCAGACTAATGGCATGTAGTGTACATCAGACCTCCGGGATCCGTTAGTTGATCTATGCCTACGCGGTCCTCAAATGCCATTTCTTTGGCTTTCTTAGAACATCGTTAAAACTCAGGACCAGCAAACATATTCATTTACACATTTTGAGTATATCTATTGATACATGAACCACACGCGTCCTTTTCTACATGCATCACCCAATACAGTCACAGGATCAAAATTTAACTCTGTCAAGCAGGTACATAACTACGCTAGGCACATTCTGAGGCAGACGATTCTGTTAACATTTCAAAAGCAACCTAAACAAGGTAAATAAATAAATAAATAGATCGCAGGAAATATTGCCTGAATCTATATAAAATGGTGAATATTACTTACGATTGTTTTTTATTCTTCTAAATGGAAGTCTTGTCTTGTCGATTACATGAGTGCAATGTGATCTTAATCCGATTAGATTCACAACTGACACGAAAAATCGAATCAAAAACACAGACGAACAGTACTCACTGTCAATAAACCCAAAATCCATGGTTGATATTAAATGTTATCGAATGCAGATTTGATGTTTTCACGGCTCTACAGTTGATTCTCTCGTCGTGTTCGGTATAGAATGTCTCCCTTTAGTCGGGGTCGACGGATTCACAGTGATGAACTTATCAGTTTCTATTGTTTATCACATGATGTTAGATATTATGTAAAAATGTTTTGTATGTAACAAGATACATTTATATGTATACGTTAATAAAATTATATTATATTCTATTCTATTCTATTCTATTCTGTATCTCTTTCAGGTAAGATTCGAAGAAAAGAAATACGACAAGAAATCGTTAATTCAAGCAAGTAATTAAATAAATGTACATACACTAGATGACAACATTTCCAAGCGTCACTATTCAAAAAGTTCCACCCGAATCAAACTGTAAGCAATATCGAACGATAGAAAACATTGTGGCAAAAGGAGAAATTTCTCGTTTCAAAAGCAAGTGAACGTAAACCGTAAGGTACATTCCGATAAGGTTATTCAAACTCCAGATTGTTTATATTTTTAAAGTTCTAATCATTTCATTTTGTTATGCATTTTGTGACATGCATTTAGACAGAAGAATGCCTTTGGAATTACTATGAACAATGGTGAAAAAGAAATGCTCACCATAAGATCAATTTCTCTTTTTCCCACATTCCAGATCATTATATAGTTAATTGCATCTGAAGATCATCTCGAAATATTAAATATCTTTGCCATATTGGACTTCGAATCCGTCATAGGTTCTTGGAACATACACAATTGATCCAAGCGACATTTCCAACGCTGAATTGAACGGCATCAGTCATTGAAAAAAACTGGCAACAACTGAATTCAAACCTCTGGCCCAACAACTGAAATCTCTGGCCTACCTTAATTAATATTTTGTCTGTGTTTGTTTTTATTAGAGAAAAAGCAAAAAGTTGTATTATAGTTAAGATGAGGAAGCCCGTTTTTTTGTGGCGATTGGTTTGACATTTGCATCTCTACCGCGTTTACTCTACAGTATCAGTTAGACGAAATGGTAGTTAGACGAAATCTCCAACATCCTCTATCGAGTACCAACTAGATCTTTCATAAATTTGGAATGGCCTAATTTGAACACATCATGACCAGTTTCAGAACGTAACTAAACAATCACCAAGACAACATTCTGGCAAACTAATATTATTCTACTGTCAAAAGATGCAGGGTTGATACATTCTCAAATTGATCCGCACCAGAGTGCACTATTATTGAAAAGCGCAAGCCCTACACCGATATACTGCTTGTTACTTTGCAGGATTTTCCATACGATCGCCACTACAGTGCCATTGGCGCTTTGATTTAATTGTGGTGAAACACTCAACTGATGAAATAAAATAATAACGAAGCACATGTTTATTGACAAATACTATGTTTCTTCTTGTGATGATGCTTTTATGTCCGTTCGTGAGCAAATATTTGGTGGAGGATAACGTTCAAATATTTGGTGGAGGATAACGTTCAAATATTTGGTGGAGGATAACGTTCAAATATTTGGTGGAGGATAACGTTCAAATATTTGGTAGAGGATAATGTTCAAATATTGGGTGGAGGATAACGTTCAAATATTTGGTGGAGGATAACGTTCAAATATTTGGTAGAGGATAACGTTCAAATATTTGGTGGAGGATAACGTTCAAATATTTGGTAGGGGATAACGTTCAAATAGTTGGTGGAGGATAACGTTCAAATATTTGGTGGAGGATAACGTTCAAATAGTTGGTGGAGGATAACGTTCAAATATTTGGTGGAGGATAACGTTCAAATAGTTGGTGGAGGATAACGTTCAAATATTTGGTGGAGGATAACGTTCAAATATTGGGTAGAGGATAACGTTCAAATATTTGGTGGAGGATAACGTTCAAATAGTTGGTGGAGGATAACGTTCAAATATTTGGTGGAGGATAACGTTCAAATATTGGATAGAGGATAACGTTCAAATATTTGGTAGAGGATAACGTTCAAATATTTGGTGGAGGATAACGTTCAAATATTTGGTGGAGGTGACGTTCAAATATTTGGTAGAGGATAACGTTCAAATATTTGGTGGAGGATAACGTTCAAATATTTGGTGGAGGATAACGTTCAAATATGATGTGTAATATCAGCAGCTTAAAACTTAACCCTTTCCCTCATACGACAATTCTGCATCAGACGACTTTGAACGTATTTTGTCAAAACATTGAAAATCTCCATAATTGAATGGATAACCTATGACAAAAAGTGGAAAACATTGTGGCAAAAGGAGAAATTGCACGTTTTGTGATGTTTATATGAGGGAAAGGGTTTTCGATGCATGGCTTTTAAAATGAGACAAATATTAAACTTGATAAATCACTTAACTGTTGTATTGAGTAATCATAACGCGCTTCTATAAGCAGTTTTTGTACGTGGGAGGGGACGTGGGAGGGGACGCCTTTATTGCCTCGGTTAAAAGTTGTTTTTCTCTGAATACGGACTTGGTGCCTAACGACACTTCTTTGGAGATCAGGTGTCAAATTATGATGAGTTACTTACTACATAGAATATATCTAAAAACGTCGAAAATTGAACGTTCCTTGCAACGCATTTAATTTAAACGTTTTTCGATGTAACAAAATAACATTATCACGACAATTATGTTTAACAGCATGCGCATACTCTCGATTCGATTAACTTCTTGAAATCGAAGTTCACGATTTTATTATCACGGGTTGAAATAAGAATTCGCAAATACGCAGGACCACCTGAGGCTTTATCAATCACTTATTCAACAAGCGTAGACGCTCTGTTTGGTACGTCGAGAAATATTTGCAAAAATTAATAATTCAGTACGCTTATCAAGTTCATAACGGCGTGACTAGGCTATCATACATTATAATTATCATTCTTCCTTCCACAGACATGGTTTAACCCTTTCCGGCATATAACAAATCTGCAGCAGACGACTTTGAAAACATACCCACATAAATGAGGTAAATATTTATTAAGGGAAGTGTAATTATTAAATTAAGTTGAAAACATTGTGGCAAATGGAGATATTGCTCATTATGAGCAATTTATCCTTTTGTCACAATGTTTTCAAAAGTCGTCTGCTGGAGAGGCGTCGGCAAGTGTCTTTATGTGGGAAAGGGTTAATGTTCAATATTTAACCTATTAATGTTATTGATTAAACTCTACTCAATTGTATTCGACAAGTCAGCACAATAAAAAGCACTTGCTATTTAAGTATATAGAGTGAACTCGCGATAAGTCGAACCCGAAATGGACCAATAGATAACTTCGAGTTATCGATATGAATGAGTGTTTCTGGAGTTATGCTTAACCCTTTCCCTCATATAGACCCTTTCTGACGCCTCTACAGCAGACTGCTTTTTGAAAACATAGTGTCAAAAGAAGAAATTGCTCAAAACGAGCAATTTCTCCTTTTGACACAATGTTTTCTACTTTTAGTCATAGGTTATCCATTCAATTATAGAGATTTTCTATTTTTTGACAAAATGTGTTCAAAGTCGTCTGCTGTAGAATGTCGTATGAGGGAAAGGGTTAATCAATGTATGTAGTCTCAGCTTCGTCATTAAGTTATACTTAAGTTTTTATTGTACAAAGGCATACCAGTGATAAAATCCTTTCTAGACAACAACGCAGCAACAGTTCTGATTGCTCGTCTGAAAAAGACAGATACTACCAAGGAAATGGTTCGACTTAAACCATGTATTCGAATAATCCCATGTTCGAGTTATCGCGCGTTCATTGTTTACACGTACAGAACAGCTTGGTAAAGTGACATAAACTTTCTAGCTAATGGTTACATTAGCACTGTTTTCTCGTCTAATATAAGTTCCATCGTTTCAATTAATTGCACAATTTACCAACAAGTATATTTCATTGTTATGTAATACGAAATCATATGGAGCATGTAATTTGTATATGTGATTACGAATATGAAGTGTTTGTTTGCGAAAATTGTTTTACTATTTATAAGTTACAAGGACTCATGTCAGGACAGATGTATTAGACGTCTCTAAGGCAGGATATTTTTTGACCATTGTGACAAAATGAGAAATTTCTCATTTCTCATTTCTCATTTCGGGTTCCGGCGCCAAACAATGTGGTGGAGATCGTTTTATTTAGCCTTTATTTAATTCTCCGCACATTGGTATTATTTGGTTAAAGAATTGGAAGTCTGTTTTATCATTTATTTTCATTTATTCATTCAAGCACAATCTCGTTATTTTACGGATCTAAACTTTTAAGATACAATGACCTTTCCTTCCAAGGCGGAGCTTATATACTCATCAACGGAGCAACGAATATTCAACACCGGAGCAACATGTATTAAACAGCGGAGCAACGGAGTTGAATAACAAAGCCACCGGAGCCTAACCGGAGCAAAGAACAACACGCACGGCTCACCGGAGCAACGGAGCTATATCACACAGGCAACCGGAGTCCAACCGGAGCAAACAGAAAGAACAAATCGCTAATTCGCGACACTGAGAGCAATTTCTTCATTTGCCACAATGTGTTAAACTCTTTTCAATAATCACGCTTTCATTCATAGAGATATTAAATATTTTACTGAGATGTTTTCAAAGTCGTTCACTGCTTATTTGTTCTATGTTGACAAGAGCTAAAGTTTGCATGCCTCTCGATATTGCTGGTATAATTAAGGATAATTGAGCCGTGCATTTTGGACTCTGCGTAAAGTATCGACCCGGATCAGCCTAAGCATGCCGCACAGGCCTACCCGGATATACACTTTTCGCCTCCTGTGGATTTTCTGTTTCAGGAATAGCTACTCTATCCCCCTAAGACGGAATGTGTCGGCCGGATCAGTCTGCGCGGACAGCGCAGGCTGATCTGGTCGATACATTACGCAGATGTCTATCGCCGCAGCTGCATTTTGGACTCTGCGTAAAGTATCGACCCGGATCAGCCTAAGCATGCCGCTCAGGCTTACCCGGATAGACACTTTTCGCCTCCTGTGGATTTTCTGTTTCAGGAATCATAACTCTATACCTCTATCCCCCTGAGACGGAATGTATCGGCCTGGATCAGTCTGTAAAATATGTGCATTTGTATCTGCTTATACGAGTAATGTAGACGTGTGTGCATACACGTACGTAAACCGACCATTGCATTTGGAGTGTTTTTACCTGTTTAACTCTTAACGAGTGTAAACACTGTTTTATGAAGAAAAAAAACTGATTGTTAATCCCTATGCTCTCACGTCTTCATATTTAAAGGTCTGAAATAATAAAAAGAAAATGATCAAAATTATGGAAACTATTTTGACGTATATACATCTGGTGAGCATTCGTATTGCTCCCTTTACTTTTAACCCTTTCACTGACAAAGGCAATTAAAAGCATGTTCTGGAGAGACAGTTCACAAAGAGCTGTTTTTCCTGAAATCTGCATTGTTTGCCACATAGACATTACATTTTACCAAATTTCCTGTTTGACGAAAACTGGAGTGGTCCAATTTTCAAAATAAAAGAGTCGACTTTGTGAAATTCGGCAGTGATAGAGTTAAATGAATAAATAAATAATTCTTTTTTTTTGTTCGTTTCTTGGTTATTATAAACAGTGCTTCACTAGACTGAATTATATATTAGCAATCTATGTACGTATTTATTGTTATTCCTTATTCTTTACAATGAAAGAAATAAAGCTACTGTTCAGATCTGTTCAAATCTCTGCTAGTCTTTCGGCCTAGTTTCGGTAATGATTTCCAGGCTTCCCCCGTAACGCAATTTAATTTTGATAATCAAATCAAACCTTTTTGGACATGGGGTGTCCGTTTCTAGTCGTACTTTTCAACACATGAAAAGCTGGATATTGTTTAGCAATTTCTCTCCCCAGTCCAAAGTCAATGTGTTTAACCCTTTCCCTTATATAGACGCTTTCTGACGCCTCTGCAGCAGACAGCTTTTTGAAAACATAGTGACAAAAGAATAAATTGCTCAAAACGAGCAATTTCTCCTTTTGCCACAATGTTTTATACTTTTAGTCATAGGTTATCCATTCAATTATAGAGATTTTCTATGTTTTGACAAAATATGTTCAAAGTCGTCTGCTGCAGATTTGTCGTATGTGGGAAAGGGTTACCTCTTCATCACTAACAGACGCATGTTGACGCTCTTGCAGTGAACGACTTTCGAAAACATATTGCCAAAAGTTGAAATTGCTCTTTTTGAGCAATTCCTACTTTACCACAATGTGTTCAACTCTTTTTGATAATAATAATCTCTTTCATAGAGGGTTCCCATATTGTTGACCAATTTGATTTCAAAGTCGTCTGCTTCAGATTTGTTGTACGTGAGAAAAGAGGGGTCCAAAGGCGTTCATAAACAGAACGTCTGTCACACCTCGGATGTTTATATATAAATATTCGCGTATTTCATGTTACTAATCTGTGCGACGTCGGATGGTTTTGATTTACAGTCATAATCCTTAATACTAGTCAAACCATATTTCATATTGTCATAATTCTTTTTTCTTAAAACAGTAATAAGATTTCTCCAAAGAATCCATCGGTCTCTGTCAGCCGACCAATCACAAGAGACCAAAACCCCATCACATCCTGGAAACGAGATTCTTCTGTTACCATGGCGACGGGCTGTCAACGCCAATCGGCAGACGAACGTAAACACTCGCGAGAATTGTCGTCTGCTATCATTTTTTCATATTTCGTTATTCAAATCTGTCAAAATATTCATTAACGGCCCGCATTCCTGAAAATTCTATCACCAACGAAATCCCCAAGTGTACCACAAAACTACATATTTTCCCCCAAATCCTAGTTCAAAACGAAATTCTTTCTAATGGTTATTTTGAAAGACATTTATTACAGAACTCACTGACACGCCATAAATGGAAATAAGCTTTGTACGGATCTAGGCGTATTTTGCAATACAAAATAAACTATACAACACGTCACACATGATGGAATATAAACCCCCCTAATATATGTCAATATATTGTCTATATTTACAGGGATTTTCAAAAGCATAATCTTGTCTGGATCGTTTGTGGCATTGAAATGCATTAATATCTGTCGGATTATAACACATTTTGGTAGAATCCGGACTCGCAATATCGGTTGATCTAAATACCTTTGTAAACATAAACGATGGACCAGATATAAATGATATGATATAGAGGTGTAGATAAAAAAAATATATAATCTTTTCCCCATTATATCCCTCTTTTTATCCAGCCAAAACCTATGAAGTGGTAGTTCAAAAGCATCGTCTCTTTGAGACGAATCTTTTGAGTACCCACAACATTGGGTTAAAGGGTCAAATAATGATTTGAGAACATGCACAACTCCCCTTATCTAGAGCACTGCCCGGGTGTAGTTGCACAGAGAATACTCCGGCGAGACTGTGCGGATATACTTATTCGCCCGAGTCTTCACTATACGAAGATGAATTCAGCTCCCAAATCGGTACACGTGAATCAATTTTGTCACTGCATTTTTAACGGTCTTAGGTTGAATTATTCCTTGCCCACGTGTAGACCAGAACCACGTGTAGACCAGAACCACGTGTAGACCAGAAGACTTTAGAAAACAATGGGGCTCGTAATTGACGAGTTCTTCTTTTTGTCACAATGATTTCAATAATATTCAATATTTAGATATGTTTCAAACTGTTATCAATATATTTTCGAAATCGTGTGCTTCAGATTTGTTGTTTGTGAGAAAGGGTTAAATTATAAGTTTGACCAAGGAACACTTCCTCCATAATCAATATATGTAACCAGCAAGGTTGAGCCCGGACGGACGGACACGCAAGAAGACGAACACCCCTATGTTTGACCTCTTAGGTGGTATATCCATTGTTTTCAACCAAATTGAATGACCACTTAAAAAACAAAAGATTCAAGAAAACATAAAAGAAAAAGTTTTTGTTTTAAACAACACCTCTAGCCATATAAGACCCTAATCGTGTACACGACAGGACAGAAGATCGGACAGACGGTAAGGGGTCTGGCTTATAGGCAGGCTACACACACAATGTCAGTTAAAAAGCAATATAAGTGTTCCTATCAGCCATGTGACAGATACATTTCAATGTGCAGGAAGTATACCAATCCAGTAAAAATAAGCATTTTCTTAAAAACGAAAACTTGGCGAAGTCTCTATCGATGTGGGACTGTACAAATACATCGAGGGCTTGGCGTGAAACGGTTGTAACTAAAAACCTATTTTGAAAACCCTGGTTTAGGGGCAAGTTTGAACCTTTTGTAAACAACGCAAATTTAGATGCCATTGCTCAGAACGAGCAATGGCACCTAAATGTCCATTGTTTACCAAGAAAAATTATTTAACGCTTATAAAGACTTTATGACGAGGTGATTAACCTTGGTAGAAAAATATCAATTTAAGTTACAACCGTTTCACGCCAAGCCCTCGACATTATCCCGTCTTAAAATCGATGTATAAGATGAAACTGTAAAAACAAATGGCATCATAAGGTGTATGGTCAGCTGTCAGACGTACGTACTGTTACACACGTGAACTATCAGCTTAAAACTTTCACATTTTCCCCTTTAAAATTACTTATTGACATTCTGGTACGAGTATTCAGCCCACGGGCAAACTGTGGCCACGTTTAACCCTTTCCCTTATATAGACGCTTTCTGACGCCTCTGCAGCAGACGGCTATTTGAAAACATAGTGCCGAGGTTTGGATAATTGAAAAATGCCGAGCCCCAGGCGAGCAATTATCAGTAACTGTTCTTCCTACCGATTTAGTTAGATACAAATATACCCATGTTTTGTTCGTATATCTCAGATACACCGCGGAGTCTGTCAGCACATCTTGTAAGTAATAAACTAAGTATCCATGCATATTTTATTATGAAAATGATAACTGAAAATGTTAAGAGCCTTATGCGTCTCTCTAGTATCTCGCAGTTTATAGTTTCTTCTATCACTATTTATCTTTCGCCCAACTAATCAGATTAGACATAAAAACTAAACGTGATGTTTCCAGACTTAATATTTCCTTTGGTGGTCTTAAAACATAAAAATGGCCGACTGTTGAACGTTTTAAGTCATTTCCATTACAAAATTGGAGCGTGTGCAGCATTAAATGATCGCGGAAGGATATCTTGTAGCGGCATCCGTTCGCCGGAAGCTATGGGTGTAATTGTATTATTCCGCGATATTTCCGTCAATCAATTCGATTTATGTCATTTGCCTCCTTTTGACAGAATATTAATGACATTAAAAGCAGTTATGATAGATGAAATTAACGTCCGAGAAAACACTAATGTCAGTATTGTCGCCTTATATCTTTACTCGACGAAAATCAATTACCCAAAATGCAAATTTCCTCTCGGCTGCGCACCTCGGATACTGTACACGTCATTGCGGCGCGTGAACCTCGCGTGTGACGGCCGCCCGAATTAAGGTTATCTCCTCTACGAGATATTGCTTGTCGTGTGTGGAACCATCTGAACAGCTCCAAGTAAAAACGGGATACCATCTCAGTTTTGCAATCACCATAATACGCATGTGCTGAATATGTGTTGGGCTATACTTCCGGCTTTTCATTATAAGGTGTTAATCGTCTATTTGATATGTTTACGAAAAGTGACGACGCTGATAGGAATATGCAGACTTATAGGCTTATCTTAATCCTCACTGACCACACATATGATGAAGGGTCATTTTGCCCGCCACGGATCATCTATTTCAAAAACAATAACAATATTGACTTTGAGTTATGTAGTTTGGCCTTTAAATTGTTTTCCATTTCCAAGTTATATGGCGGAGATGGAGAGAGATAAACTAAACAGAATGCTTTGGGGAACGCGAATATTGAGAAAAACTCATTTCTAATTTGCCCTTCATCAAGAAACTAATCGTGGATTTATGATTCAGGAGATCGAATATGATATTTTGCAACCTAAGTTGCGTACCAATTCTCAGACCACGGCTATGATTACAATTATTGAATGGATACGCGGCCGCCTAGTGCCGCCATCTGGCTTCTGTTCTGATCAAAATTCTACGTGGACGATCGCAATTTGTAGCCACGTCATCCTAAATATGGGATCATAGTTATACCTTCATCAAGTCGTCATATAGTCTCATTCGCGGATTACTCACCCTATCCACATGTGTAGAATGCTTCCTGATAACATGTACCATATTCGGAGACAGGAAAAGTTCTGTTGAGAATGTGCAGAATAAAATGTTCGCATGAGCGTTTACAAACTAGTTTTATTGCCACGGTCCAAAATGTTTGTCGATCAGATTGACATTTACGGTTCCCAACTCTCGTCCCACGTGTCCGAGGCATTGCGAGAACTGGGCGAGAATTCTTCCAAGCATCCGGGGTATCTAGGGACCATGGCAACCTGGGGCGTCGTTTTACGTGCCGGAAACTGTTTAAACTGTATCTTCGTTTTGGGACCTCCATAAAAGCCTCGATTTTACTTTTGGGGATGAAAAGTAATAGTGCGGATTAGGTTTGAAATAATTACTTTACTTTTGGGGCCTTGTTTCTCTCCATAATTTAAACGATGTATGAAGATATTTAAATGCTAGGAAAATGCGCGGAGGGTTCGACCGTTCTTCCATTTTGTAATATTGCGGTGCATCATAAAGACGTTACTTATTTTTCCGGTTTACGGTGGATTATTCAATCATTCTATTCGCTCAAATTCATTACGGAGTATTAACCACGGATTCGCCTGTATTCTTGTATTTTACAAACAAATTCCAACGTCATTAGGAATGTCTATGCCAAACGCTGTTTACATGTGTGACAGACCGAGTGAAAACATGTACGCGATTTTTATTCACAAAATCAGGATGCAATTTGGAATTCTATGAATGATTAATATGACAGTGATACTTGTTTTCATACGTTTTGTTTTAATTGAGTTAGATTGCGGTTTGTGTAAACACATATTCTACGGAGCGTATTTTAAAGGAAGGGACTGTTTTATGCGTATATTTCTCACATACGAGGTTGTGCGGTGTAGACAGTTGTCAAATTTAAATTAAAATTAACATTAGAATTATATACATGTATGATATAAATAGTATAGCCTTTACGTATTGTCTTATTTTGGACTTTTTCTATCTGAAAGAAAATAATATAAAAACATTGCGAAACGTGGTGTGATAAGTAGAATGATTCCTTCTTTTCCATCTATCTTTTTGCAAATGTATTAAAACAAAGTCGTTGTACGGAGAAGGGGTTTGATTAATAACATCTGAAGTGTTTAAATCAATATGTTTTATTCGATATAATATGTTTATTTACCTCTATTATACATAGTATGTATAGTATCGTGTTTATACATAAAGAACGAATATTTTGTTATGAAAATAAAAATAAAATATAGGTCATTAAAATACAAAAACAATGTCAAATATTAAAATTGTCAATTTGAAAAGGTTTTTAATTTTAAATCCTCATATTATATTCAATTGAAAATATAATATTTACCGGTAGAATAATAATATGAATAATATCACCTTATAGAATCTACAACATTTTCACGTGAATCTATCAATTATAGAAATATCTGGCAAGTGTTAATATATCACGCTACCACTTTACATAAAACGCATTCTTTTCGAAACCCGTTAACTAAAAACGTAATGTAATATAATTCATACATCTTAATTAAAGCGTCTCCGTAATTCATAGGGCAGAAATATCATTTATATTTTTCAATTTTTGGAAGAAAGATATTTATTTAATTTAAATACATACGGTGCAGGTTTCTTTCTTAATGTTGATTTAAATATTGTATTAATAAATATCTAACTAAATGTTTAACTCTTTCAGCGCCGAATTGTTTAAAGTAGACTCTTCCATGTTCAAACTCGGATGACTCTATTTTCATGTTATAGGATGTTTTGAATATTTTTATAACTCACAGCTAAACAATACAGATTTCAGGTGAGACAGCTCGTTACGAGCTGACTTGCATGAATCTGTTTTGTTTGCAAAAACCTCAATATTGCCTTTGGCGCTGAAAGAGTTAAATGAAATATATAAGTCTTTATTTACAAAATGATTGCATGTGATAAACTTTGAAATGATTATATAAACATATAGAAACTACTATTTGTTTGGGAAAATATTTTCATTTGTGAACTTCTAAAAAGAATAAAAAAAGGACGGATAAATTAGATATCACGTATAAAGAATAACACTTCCATTCCGTTTACTTTTAGATATAAGAAGTAAATTATTCCCTCTGTTATCATTTGTTTAAGAAAACAAACATTTTAAAGGCATTTGCTAACAGTGAATAACCAGATCAGCGTACACGCCCTCGCTGTTTTATCTGATATTCATTGTTCGCTAAATGTTCACAAACGGTTTCAAGAAACACTGTCGCGGTATTATATCAGATATCATGATTGTGAAGACTGGTCTGTATCCAAGCTTGTCTAAACCATTTCCCTCAAACAGACGCATCTGCAGCAGACGTCTTTTGAAAACAATTTGGTAAAAGGAAAAATTGATCATTATGAACAATTTCTTCATTTGCAACAATGTTTTCAACTCAATTTAATTACTATACTTTCATTTATAGATATATTTAATATTTGTGTCGTCTGCTCCAGGTGTGTGAGAAGATGGTGAATGCGCGCCGGTTGCTTTCCTTGGTAAACGACTCATTTATTACAAGACCCCTGTGTTGTATATTTATACAAAAACGATGGTAAATGGTCAACAAACGAAAATAAAGAAAATAATTTAGACCAACTGTGTATGCACATTTCCCGAATTCAATATCGGACAGTAATTATTCTTTATTATTTCTCTGTCGAGCATCATGCAACGTAATTGCTCGCTCAGTAACTTTTCGGGAAGGAAATAATGCGGTAAGAGTAGAAATTGTTATTGACAATCTGTTTTGTCCGCATTAATTACCAAGTATACATAAAAACCTTTAACTTCACGAAGACGATTTTCTTTAAGAGTGAAACAATAATTGAGTTACTTGACTTACGTATTCACTAATGCAGACGACATTTGACGCCTTTGCAGCAGACGACTTTTGAAAAACATTGTGGGGGTAAAAATATTTGAGCCGTTCAACGAGAAAACCAACAGTATGGTGACTGTGTAATGTATCGACCCAGATCAGCCTGCGTAGTCCGCGTAGGCTAATCCGGGCCGACACATTCCGTCTCAGGGGATAGAGGTATAACGTAATGATCACTGAAACATAAAATCCACAGGAGGCGAAATGTGTCTATCCGGGTAGACCTGCGCGGCATGCTTAGGCTGATCTGGGTCGATACTTTTACGCATAGTTGGTTTTCTCGTAATTCGGCTCAAATGTTCAAAGTGAACAATATCTACTATCTTACTCTTTATTTGTATGTAACATGTCTTAATTTCAAAATATATATATTTCTTTTTATTCGGTTTTTTTTTAATGGACTAAAAATACACGACTCTAAAAATACCATAAAAAAGTTATTGGAAAGGGTTAAACCGAATTAAGTCTTGTTGACAATACAAGTCCATCTAAAGCAGTCAAACCAAATAAAAACATATGGTAACCAGAATCACCAGAAACACGACACCCTTATCCCGCTTTAAGAAAACTCATCGATCTCCTCTTTGATTGATTTAGATCATGATCAACCTGTCTTGATTCATCAAAATTTTAATTTCAATTTTATTTTCTGATATCATATACATATACATGTATATACAAACAAAGCTCATATAATGTTACTAAATATCTCCACCGTTAAGTAACGAACAGTTCACAAGCCGAAAATAAAATGTTCATTGTGTTGTTGATTAAGGGTCTAGGACTTGTCCGGAACTCCACCACGCCCTCTTGCGGCAAAGTCTGTTATTATAATTTAGGGTGATGAATTCTGGTTTATTTCAACGAAACATAGGGGTTTTTGTCATCAAGCAAATACTGTGACATTCTTTTATAACGTAAACACACTTATTTTTTTTTTTATAAAATTAAAATTCCTGAATCATAATTGAGGTTGCTTTTGTGTTTATTTCATGTATTATCTGTAGTAATACGTTATCTCGAAAAACAATCACTAAGAATAAGCATTTATTTAAAAAGTGACTTTCATTTTATCCAAAAATGTAAAGATACCTGTATTTCATGCAAAAGAAGCGAAGAAAAAGACAACTATACAATACAAAAAGTTTGATGAAGGAAATTGCATACATACATGAGTCACCAAAATGATTTATTTACATGTATAATTGAAAGATATGTAAAACAAATCACAGAAAAAGAGAGATTATTCTTGTTACAAGTGTTTCCTTACGTCACATTTGTTTTTACCTTGTTCAATGGTCTCAATTTCTCAGTTTTATCTTTTCAATGGCCACAACGGCAGCTGTTGTTTATTCTTCTTTTCGTATGATCTCCCATTTTTTAGAAATAAAATCCGTGTTTATGTAATCGAATATTGCATTTAATATCATCAATACTGGACTTAACATTTTAGAAGACAAAGATTCACGTATTTTATGCAAAAATTGAGTTCATTTTTTAAAAAGGTTGACATTTGAAAATAGTGAAGACTTCGGTCACGAACAGTTTAAAGACTTTTTTAAAAAATAAACATCGCAGAAATGGAAACATTTCACATTTTTAAATTGTTGAGTTTTGTTTTACTTTGTTCACTGTTTTCTGTAATCTTTCAATATTCATGATTTAGATGTGTAGTTTTTTAAATAATAAATATAACCTGTGTCTTAATCGAAGGTATTCTGCTAATTATAGACATTGTAAAAGTGGAGTTATAAATCCTTAAATATTTGTTCTTCGAGTAGAAATAAATGTTTGGCATTTCCGAAATATTTTGCATAAAAATCCATATTTGGGAATATAGATGTATTTGGACATTTTTCCTAAGTTTTCTATACATGTACATGTACTAATTTTGACAGGTATAGTTACTACAATACTTCAAAATAATTTATTATATGTTATTACTGTACATGAATAATTTTTTATCACAAGAGATTCGATGCATAAAAGCCATTCTCCGTAAAATCGGTAGTTATTTTAAAGGCCGACTCAAACAATAAATATAAATGAGACATTGAGATAGAAATCTGTATTTCTAGTATATAAGACACTATAAAATGTACACTGTACGTTGGTTAACATTGATTGACAATCATGTTATATAAACCACCGGTTTATAGTACAATATACAATGTACACTTACGTTGGTTAACATTGATAGACAATCATTTTTATATAAACCACCGGTTTATAATACAATATACAATGTACGTTGATTAACATTCATTTTTATATAAACCACCGGTTGATTATACAATGTAAAAATGTACACTGTACGTTGGTTAGCATTGATAGACAATCATGTTATATAAACCACCGGTTTATAGTACAATATACAATGTACACTGTACGTTGGTTAACATTGATAGACAATCATATTATATAAACCACCGGTTTATAGTACAATATACAATGTACACTTACGTTGGTTATCATTGATAGACAATCATGTTATATAAACCACCGGTTATAGTACAATATACAATGGACAATACATTGAATATACAATATACAATGGACACTGTACGTTGGTTTACATTGATAGACAATCATGTTATATAAACCACCGGTTCATAATAGAATGTACAATGTACACTGTACGTTGGTTAACAATGATAGACACTCATGTTTATATAAACCACCGGTTCATTATACAATGTACAATGTACGTTGGTTAACATTGATAGACAATCATGTTATATAAACCAGCGGTTTATAGTACAATATACAATGAACAATACATTGAATATACAATATACAATGTACACTTTCGTTGGTTAACATTGATAGACAATCATTTTATATAAATCACCGGTTCATAATACAATATACAATGCACACTGTACGTTGGTTAACATTGATTGAAAATCATTTTATATAAGCCACCGGTTAATAATACAATATACAAAGTAAACTGTTATCGGTTTACATTGACAGACAATTATTTTATATCAACCACCGGTTCTTAATACAATATACAATGTACGTTGGTTTACACTGATAGACAATCGATTTATATAAACCACCGGTTTATAATACAATAAACAAAGAACACTGTACGCTGGTTTACATTGATAGACACTCGTTTTATATGAACCATAATCGTTTTATATAAACCACCGGTTCATAATACAATATACAAATTACACTGTTATATGTTTACATTGATAGACAATCATTGTATATAAGCCACCGGGTCATAATAAATATACAATGAACACTGTACGTTGGTTTACATTGATAGACACTCGTTTTATAGGAATCATAATCGTGTTATATAAACCAACGTAAAATAATACTATATACAAATTACACTATTATCTGTTTAAATTGATAGACAGTCATTGTATATAAGCGACCGGTTAATAATACAATATACAATGTGCACTGTACGTTGGTTTATATTTAACGACACTAGTGTTATATAAACCACCGGCCCGTAATACAATGAACACTGTCCGTTGGATTACACTGATAGACAATCATTGTATATAAGCCACCGGTTCATAATACAAAATACAATGAACACTGTACGTTGGTTTATATTGATTGACAATCATTTTATATAAGCCACCGGTTCATAATATAAAATACAATGAACACTGTACGTTGGTTTATATTGATAGACAGTCATTGTATATAAGCGACCGGTTAATAATACAATATACAATGTGCACTGTACGTTGGTTTATATTGAACGACACTAGTGTTATATAAACCACCGGCCCGTAATACAATGAACACTGGACGTTGGTTTACATTGATTGACAATCATTTTATATAAGCCACCGGTTCATAATACAAAATACAATGAACACTGTACGTTGGTTTATATTGATAGACAATCAATTTATATAAACCACCGAGTCATAATACAATATACAATGAACACTGTACGTTGGTTTATATTGATAGACAATCATTTTATATAAACCACCGAGTCATACTACAATATACAATGAACACTACAAACGTTGGTTTACATTGATAGCCAATCATTTTATATAAACCACCGGCCCATTATACAATATACAATGTACGCTGTACGTTGCTGCTTTACATTGATAGACAATCTGTTTTTAGAAACCACTTGTTCATAATACAATTAACAATGAACACTACATAGTTAGTTTACATTGATAGACAATCATTTTAAATAAACCACCGGTTCATAATACACTGTATCCGTTGGTTTACATTGATAGACAATCATTTCATATAAACCACCGGCTCATTATACAATATACAATGTACGCTGTACGTTGGTTTTCATTAAATGACAATCATTTTATATAAATGAGACGTACTATGCGAATACATAATAAGTCCAAATAGGATTCAATACACGTGTTTCATTTAGATTACATTGCATGCAGGTAGATCTTTATCCACACGTCCCAAAAATACGCTTCATTTGAGTTTCCCTGAGCACGGGTCTTACATAGACAAACACTACTGTTAACGTGCGTTGGTTTACATTGGTTTACATTGGTTGACAATCGCTCTCCACGTTGTTTGAAATTAACAAACAATCATTAATTTTACGTCGATTAACACTGGCTGACACAAACTCTCTTCATTTTGGTTGCATTGGTAGACTGCTATAACTTTTAATTTACATTGGTCTACATTGATTGACAATACTTCTCTGCGTTGGATTATGTTGGAAGACGATTAAAACGCCAACAATCTACATGTACTAAATTATGGCCTCTGCGTAATGTATCGACCCAGATCAGCCTGCGCAGTTTGCGCAGGCTAATCCGGGCCGACCCATTCCTTCTCTTGGAGTTATAGGTATAGAGTAATGATTCCTGAAACAGAAAATCCACATGAGGAGAAAAGTGTCTGTCCGGGTTAGCCTGCGCGGCATGCTTAGGCTGAACCGGGGCGATACTTTACGCAGAGTCCACAATGTTGATTTTCTCGTAATTCAGCTCATATATCTAGTGCAACCGCTCCAGTGCATCATCTGGCAGAGCAAATACATGCAGCCGTTCCAGAGAGGTTATGCTCTTTAAAGGTGTTCGTTTTTACAGGTGTTCGTCTTTAGAGGTGTTCGTCTTGAGAGGTGGTGCTCTTTAGAGGTGATACTCTTTAGAGTTGTTGCTCTTAAGAGGTTTAAACCTTCTCCTGATCGAAACGCCGCTAGACGTATCTGAATGCAGGCAAGATTAGAGAGCAAAAACTGTATGAAAGGGAGAAATTGCTCGTCACGAGAAATTTGTCCTGTTTGCCACAATGTTTTATACTCCATGCTTAATATAACCCGTTTTTAGTCCACGATTTTTGGAAATCCAGAATGTCCATGTTACTTAAACAGTCGTTTTGAAGAGGTTTCGGTCTAAAGCGGTGTCGTTTCGAGCGATTTTTCTGTACATGTATAATTGACAATTGTTTTCAACGATTGATAAAATTATACTCGGATTGTTTACAACGATTGATAAAATTATACGCGGATTGTTTTCTTTTATGATAACACAATCTAGCACCGGAAGGAAAACCTTGAATTTGTCCTTCAAATCCAGGTATATTTAGAAGCTGTCTGTTCAGAAGGCTTCTGGTATTACATGTATATGAAAACAAGATACATAATAGAAAAGCATTTTAGGAATGTATCTGTCTAATGCAATGCAGTAAACCAAATAAATTAAATATTACAAGATGTTAATGGAATTAATTCGGACATCTTTGACATTTCGTGTTATTTTCTTCGGTTTGGACATTTGGACATTAAACATTGTATATGTTGTAAGGACGGGTTGATAACATACTTCTAGTTAACCCTTCCCCCTCATATAGACGCTTTCTGACGCCTCTGCAGCAGACGGCTTTTTGAAAACATAGTGACAAAAGGAGAAATTGCACAAAACGTGCAATTTCTCCTTTTGCCACAATGTTTTCCACTTTTTGTCATAGGTTATCCATTCAATTAAAGAGATTTTCCAAGTTTTGACAAAATATGTTTAAAGTCTTCTGCTGCAGAATTGCCATATGTGGGAGATGGTTAAAGGTATACAGTTTTAATATAAATTTCTTCTATGCCTATACTTCTCCCCTCATCCATTTCCCGTGTGTTTTGCTAATTAGAGACGCCACGTTAACGCGTCAACGAGTAACATGTTTTGAATTTCTTTAATATTATTCGGATACAAGTAAAATTGTGCAGAAGAAAATGCAGAAAAGAATGTTTCTTTATACGTATACAGTGCACAGAGTCGTAAATATGCTGAACTCTGATAAAACATATCAATTTAGTATCAATTTAGTATCTGTATTCCTATTCCAAGTGCGATTTCAACAAACAATACAGTTTCTTTAACAATTGTTTTGTTTTATATTTAGAGCGATTCAACGCATTTTGCATTTATCAACGCAAGGGATGTTATAAAAACTAAGGTTTTAATGTATTTCTCTCTGATATCAATATATGAAGGACATGACCAAATGAGATGGTACGCATTTTCAGTTTAGTTTGTGGCCATTTCTCCAACAGTATGTTCTACTATGTCTCTCTAAGATATGTAGGCCCATGCTTTTATCGTGTATATTTTCTGAAGCCGGCAACACTTTCTCCAGATGTTTATATTAAAGAATTATTCTTTAAACATAATTGATTGCCAATACACATATACAAATTACAAACGTACAGTAGTACAAAAGTAACAGAATATATAGGCAAACGCAATACTATTCAAAGTCTATATTTAAATAGGTTGTCCCGTGCTATTTTTTTTAATATTTATACTAGTTAGAGCAGCAGTGATATAAATTCATTTTTTTTAAAAAAGTCACTTCATCAAAGAAAACAAGAAAGCAGAGTTCAGCATCAATTCTTAATTCACACCCTAGCATTCCGCTCTACATTAAAGCTGTAAATTCTGTTTAAAGTGCGGAACCAGTCTGTCAAATGCCACCCCAAGGTCGTTCGCCGTTAATCTATCAGTAGGTATCACGAAGCACGTAACCCTTGTACCTTGTCCCACATACAGCCGCTTTCTGACGGCTCTTTAGCAGACGACATTTTGAAAACATTGTTACAAAAAGAGAAATTGCTCGAAACGAGCAATTTCTCCTTTTGCCACAATGTTTTCAACCTTCGACAGTAATTATACCAACATTTAAACTGATTTTTCTACATTTTTGCCTGTATGTTTTTAGAGTCGTCTGTTCAGATTTGTTGTATGAGGGAAAGGATTAAGAATTAAATATTAAAAATAATCACTTCCAGGTAGGGTCAATATGTCTCGGGAGACACCGATCAGACGGTATTAAACTTTGACCGCCGGCAACATTTTGAGCCGTTCTCTGGTAAAAGGGGTTCAGTTATATTGCAAACTGTATTTTTTCGTTTTTAACTTTGAGAAAGAATTCATCAATCGAATTCAGTTTCAAGTTCAGTTCAATTATTTTACTTGAACAACCATTTCTCCTCGTTATTTCAAATGTTAATGCGTTACAAAATACAATACCATACATTATGCCTTTCCTTCATATAGACGCTCTCTGAAACCTCTGCAGCAGACGGCTTTTTGAAAACATAGTGACAAAAGAAGAAATTGCTCAAAACGAGCAATTTCTCCTTTTGACACAATGTTTTCCACTTTTAGTCATAGGTTATCCATTCAATTATAGAGATTTTCTACTTAAAATATGTTCAAAGTCGTCTGCTGCAGAATTGTCGTAATAGGGAAAGAGTTATACAATAAAATACAAATAGAAAGAAATATACAAACAAATGACAATAACACGTTCGGGTTTTGGTCCGATATAATATTAACAGACATACATGTTAATATATTAATACATATGCTACAAAATTGGAAAATACAATAATGTTAATCTAGTAAACTTTCAATTGAACTTCCGTCCGCATGTAAAGACTGAAAATAATTAGGAATAGTAATCATTTTAATTGTTTTAATATAACCATTCAGGTTAATGACAGCTATTTGACTTCTGATTGAATGGGAAGATTTCTGTACCGATGAATGTTACAACAATTGCTTTTTTTAAATTTCTGTTTAAGTTCGAATATTCAGAAATTTAGGATATACTAATAAAAATGGTAATCGTTTTGAATAATCTACATAAAGAAAGTTCTTCAAACTCCCGAGTCAGGAGGTATGGGACTTTCCCATTACCCAGTTCAGGAGGTAACTAATATGCACACATATCTAACGATAATTGCATTTCAAAAGGAGCAATTCATCGTTTCAGTATAAATTAGAATCAAAGCCATAGTCACCGCATTCCTTCAAGGAATATAGTTTTTCACTTATCTGTCCATAACAACTATCCTTTAAACTCTAATTGGCTAAATATTAATAAATGTGTGTCTTTAATGTCCTCTACATCAGTTAAAACAAAAAATATATTTGGGAAATATTAACATAAAGCTTTTATATTGAGAAGGTAAAGAAAAAGTTTATATATTATTGAAATACATATGGGCCGTCCGCGAGAAAACCAACATTGTAGACTCTCCGTAAAGTATCGACCCTTAGCAGCCTAAGCATACCGCGCAGGCTAACCAGGATATATAGAAACCTTTCGCTTTCTGTGGATTTTCTGTTTCAGGAATCAGTACTCTATACCTCTATCCCCGTGAGACGGAATGTGTTGGCCCGGATTAGCCTGCGCGGACTGCACAGGCTAATCTGGATCGATACATTACGCAGAGACGATAATGTTGGTTTTCTAGTGGAACGGCTAATATATACTTCGTATATATAAGTTTATGTTACATTGTATGATTATTTACGCATATATATATATATATCATATTTCCTTGTTTATGGCTACATATTTTGAAATGTTAATGCCAATAGACTGTTTGTTTTGTTATTATTGTATAAAGTAAGCTAGTACAGGGACTGATCCGTGTGTCTGCACTATTTGAGTTGTAACCAGAACCATTGTCTACTACACGAGTTCTATTCTTCTTTATAATCTTGTTCTTGCGTTCCGTCATTTATATCAACATAGACCGGAAACAGTGCATCCAATTAAATGATTTGAGAAACATAAATGTACCCTTCCTCATATACAACCAATCTGTTGCAGACGACTTCAAAAAATATTGGCAAAAATATAAAAAAAAAATATCTATAGATCAAAGTATATTTATTGAATAGAGTTGGGAAAAAAATAATGGCAAAAGGAGAAGTTGCTCATTTTGAGCAATTTCTTCTTTTACCACTTCATTTTTAAATAAAGGTCTTCTATCACAGATGCGTCAACATGCGTCTGCAAGTTGGAAAGGTTTAACATTTCATGCAATTCATACAAAAATAGACACATCTCCCTGAAACCGGAAATGAATGTTGATCTATTAATGGAACTCTACTAAAGCTAATGAGTTTGAATAAATTTAATGTTGATGTTGTGTTAATATTAACCCTTTCCCTCATAAAGACGCTTTCTGACGCTCTCTGCAGCAGACGGCTTTTAGAAAACATAGTGACAAAAGAAGAAATTGCACAAAACGTGCTATTTCTCCTTTTGCCACAATGTTTTCCACTTTTTGTCATAGGTCATCCATTCAATTATGGAGATTTTCTATGTTTTGACAAAATACGTTCAAAGTCGTCTGCTGCAGAATTGTCGTATGAGGGAAAGAGTTAATTGATCAGCCTCATAACTCTGTAACAAAAACATTATAACTGTTACATGTATTTACTTCCAGAATACTCTGTTAAGACATCGATGTTGAATGAGAGACTCTCTTCAGATATTATAAAGTTTTTTGATAATAAGTTAATAACACTCATTGGTTAAATTTGTCGGCCCTCTGCCTTCCTCAGGATTTGACATTTACTCACAAAGATTTATACAGACTATGCTTTGTCCATCTTAAAGTAGGAGATGGTTCCATGTTTCAGATGGACACAGCATAGTCTGTAGAGATATTTGTGATATCCTGAAGTAGGCTTAGGACCTATATACCGAATCAAATAGTGTTTTAATTGGTATTTAAATTTAATTCGCTACGGAATAGACCTTTCAAATAGTATTTGATAATGCTTATACGTAGGTATACCTACTTTATGTTTTGAATTATAATTGCAAATTCTACCAGAGCTATCACTAAGTGGTTTGGACAATTATCATTTCGATTAATCAATTAGCAAATTGTGACACGTGGCTCATAATTAGTAAATTGTCGTAAATAAAACACACTATAAAAGCAGCTTCAGGCATCCTAGAACAGAAAGATACTATATCGCTTCCGTCTAGTTAACCCGTTCCCTCATATGACAATTCTGCAGCAGACGACTTTGAACATATTTTGTCAAAACATAGAAATTCTCCATAATTGAATGGATAACCTATGACAAAAAGTGGAAAAAATTGTGACAAAAGGAGAAATTGCACGTTTTGTGCAATTTCGTCTTTTGTCACTATGTTTTCAGAAAGCCGTCTGCTGCAGAGGCGTCAGAAAGGAGACGAATAATTTGTGAGAGTCTGAGATGGAATAAAACGTATTGTAGTCAAAGAAGCAATAAACAATGTTAATATTGTGATACAATATAACTGATAAAAATACAAACGAAAACGGGGTTAAAAAAGGCAATATCATTCCGATACTCCTTGGCGCTCATTTGTGGGTTAGCATTACGACTGCATCTCTGGTGTCAGGATAAATGGACTAGTAGTACTGGTAACTTACCCATGAAATGCCGTGATATAACAGAAAAAGTGTTAAAAGCGGCGTTAAACACAGACACAAATGTAAATGATCAAACAACAAATCTTATTTATAAATGTGCGTAGCTATTTACGTAATTATTACTAGTGAAGTTTATAAGGTGCCTGTACAGTCGTTGATTGATTGATTGATTGATTGATTGATTGATTGGGGTTTAACGTACAGCCGTGCTTAGGGATCAAACTTGATACTACGTTCAGTAGATTTCTCGAACCCCTCTTTGACTAAGTGGCTAACAATGCAGAACCTGATCACATCACGCGAATATTCACATTGAATTAGATCTGCAATGATTGCAATTGATCTACGGTTAATTTTCTCAGAGCAGAGCAGAGCTTAGCGCATTTGTACACATTACACAAATCCTACAGCAGGAATAGATACATTATATAAACAAAATGAAAACATTTTGAAATAGACTCTCTTTGACAAAGGAAATTATATTAATTACAGTTGAAAACAATGTGACAATAGGAGTAATGACAAATTCCTCTATTTTCTACAATGGTTTTAAACGTCGACTACCGTAGAGGAGTCAGAAAGCATATCGAGGGCTTGGCGTGAAACGGTTGTAACTAAAAACCTATTTTGAAAACCCTGGTTTAGGGGAAATTTTGACCCCTTTGTAAACAATGCAAATTTAGGTGCCATTGCTCAGAACGAGCAATGGCACCTAAATTTCCATTGTTTACCAAGAAAAATGATTTAACGATTATAAAGACTTCATGGCGAGGTGATTAACCTTGGTAAAAAAATACTAATTTTAGTTACAACCGTTTCACGCCAAGCCCTCGATATCTGTAAGTGGGAAAAGGGTTAAAGTATTCTGGATTTGAATGTCCTAGTTTTGTTTTCACCTAATGCATCACACGTGACCTAGTGTGCGACAGTTTGTTGCCATCGATCAATCAATCAATCAATAACGGTCTTCACGCAACTCATAATTAGTAAATGATGCTTAATGCAAAAACCAGACACATATAAAACACGATACATTGTTAGTAAGTCCATGTGGTAGGGCTTATAGGCACCTATGCCAATCAGTCCTACTCTACTTAGTGAATTATAGTGTTATTTGAGGTTACAATACACAAACAAAAATCCTTCTTTGTTTCCATTTAAATCGACCAGTTTCAGTCCTCGATTGTCACACTTTCTAAGCGTTTCTCATGTAGAACACCATATATCATTGAAAAGAGTTTACCTCCTAATTTTAAAACAATCCAAAGAAAATGTGGGGTCATGCATTATGCAAGAAAGAACTCACCAGGTGAAAATGGTAACCGTCATTTTGGACCAAATCGGGCCCGGACAAAACCGGTGTTTAGCATTCTCTACTTTCACTTTCAAACAAGGTCAAAACACTAAAAGTGATCAAATCAATAATTTCCAGTGCATCCTATACACATTCACAATGTATTTAAACTCAATGTCATATATTAAATACATTCTGGTGATGGTATACACTCATTTCTACGCAAAAAAAGGATTGTTTAGGGACTATAGTACTATAGTAGATCAGCAAGTCAGCGGATGTATTTTGCGTAATTTGACCTTGAATGATACTGTACATATATAGAACGAGGAACTTCTACGCTAACACGTGTTTTTGTACAACATAACTGTTGTCATATGTGGCATAACTAATACCCATAATTAAAACATAAATAAGCATGAAAAGGGAACATAAATATATGTTAAAATGGTTAAATATTAAAATATATGTACTATAATATGACATAAAATCTATTTGAATATTTTGTAAACAAGATTGTGATGCTCCTATGTCTCATTTTGCAACCTAAAACGAATACATGATTGAACTTTAAACATGAACTATAAAAGTTATCAGAACGTCCTATCACCCCTCGTATATCATATGAAACTGTTACAAACAAGAATAGCTGTTATCATGCTTATGACATTTCAAAGGTCAATGAGTCTTATTAAATTTCATATTTTTACAGTTATTGATATAACTAAGTGCATGAAAACTGATTAGATATTGTACTTAATCAGATTTTGAAATGAATCAGATTTCATTGTATTGTTTCGCTAATTGAAAAATAAAAAATATGAGCCCGCGTCTAGCGATTTGGGGTCTAAATGCATCTACGTCCAGTGAAGACCCAGGCTAGCCTGTGCATCCGTACACTATCACCGTCCGCAAATATGTATTGTATATGTATTATATATGCCAGTGCATCTTCTGACAGCACATCGGGAGTGTAGTCGCACAGTTTCGCTAATGCCTTCACTCTCCGTATACATGTACTTGTATTAAAGATATAGACGCACTCTTGGGCCCAAATCCACAAGGTGTCACCGGAGCCCTCACTACACGTATACATGTAAATCCGTAATAGACGCAATGGTGTATCCCAAACCGCACAGTCTCACCAGAGCCTTTCTGCTCTTATACATGTAAATTAGTATAATAGCAGGAACGTAAATAAGATATTATCTACGTCCCTGGTACTAGACGCATTGTGGGCTCTCAAGCCGAAACGTTTTACCTGATCAGCAGTGTCAATATACACGTAATATAGGTTTAGATACATATTTTTAACTCTTTCGGCGCCAAAGGCAATATTGAGGTTTTTGCAAACAATACTGATGGCACATGGCCTTTCATGAAATGAAATATAAGACAGTCATACGTTAAGTATGTTAAGTATGTAAAACATCAAATAGCTGATCAAAATCACAAGTATGTTTCTGTATGGTACAATAAAGATTCGGATGCTAATCTCGAAGGGTAAAATGTACACTAACCTGCGCACGTATAAGAAGTGTTTTAGAAATAAAATGCCGTTCTCCTTCAGATCGGAGGAAGACTAATTAGCAGCCGATTCTTGTAATGCATTCATATATAATTTATTCATGTTTTGTTGCCGAAAATAGCATTTTAATTTAACAAGCATACTTTTTAAACATTAAAACAATAATATATAGACAAAAGAGTCTGCCCACAAGTTCTCTCATCTAAGGAAATGCCATTCCCTTAAATCTGACGTTTATGCACGTTCTGCCAAATGGGCGAAATGGAAGATGAATTGCATGTTCCAACTATTTAGATTCAAATTTGTAAAAAAAGAAATATTGGAAAACCCCAAATATTTTAAAGTTAGTTGAGCTTTTAAAAACCAATAATAGAGGTGACCTTATCAACCTTTTTTTTTTGTAAATTTATTACCTTTTCTTTTCATAAATGATGTGCTTTAATATATATGTATTGTATGTATGTTAATATGTTTAATTTTCTTTCTTTACCAAACTATACACGAGAGTCAACGATGAAATATAGAAACGCTTGTACATGGTATACTTTAGTTTCTGTACGTCTTTGACATTGTTTGGATATGATAATACGATATGTGGCAGCATGAGTATGTGTATGTAAATAAAGTGATATGGGATGCCATATGTCTTTTACTACATATTCATCTGCATGGTATCGTTGGCTATTCCCTTTTACAGCTTCTAATATGACAAAGCAGTTTGTCCTCCAAAACTATATTGAGACCATTCTTTCCTTCATACACACATATATCTATTTTTCTTGTTTATTTGTAAATGACCATAAACTTTGTAAAGTTTGAGTCAATAAAATATTCTGAATCTGAATATACTTATATCTTCTTTTACAGTAGATATATATGTGTGAAGCATTTCTTATGTTTGGAAAAGAAAATCCGTTCCAGTTTGACAATTGCACAAGAAGGCTCAAAAAGCATTTACGAGACGAGTAATTAGTGAAGAAAAGTTGTTAGTTTAAGAAGAGAGACACAGAAAAACAATATGGAATTGAATTTTGAAGTAGTGATTAAATAAATATATTATGACACAAAAGGAACATCCCTGTGAAGGTTTATCAAGATTGCCCTAGGGGCTTCGGAGGAGACTTAAGTTTGAACATATTTCCGTTTTAAATAAAAATCAATAACATAAATGAAATATTACACATTTTTATATATTTTAAGCCACTCAAAGAGTTTGTCTAATACAGTTGTATAATAAACTGTACAATAACTTCACAAAATTCCAGTGAATAGACCACGGGAAAAGTTAAACAGGAAATTCAATGCTTATAAAGTTAGGACATTTGTCTTTATATTTTGCATGTATCGATATTTGTTGTAGATTTTTCTATAAATCCTCTATGTCATAATTTTGATTGCATCATTAACATCTATCGCATAATCTTACATAAAATATATTATTATATTGATCTAGCTTTTCTGGTCATTACGATTGCAGAATCATAATTCGACCTGATCAGTCACCAACTGTATTGAATGCAGCGTTTATTGTGTGGTTAGAATACCTCAAACATGTGCTAATTCGAATATATCGTATAGCTCTAGCCAATTCCTGGAAAGGATCTGTCTTTTGAAAATAGCGTAGTAGCAGTTTTGATTGCTAGGACGAGCGATAAGAACGGCTGTTGTTCTGTTTTATTGATACCAGTTTATTACTGGATTGCTTCTTATAATAAACGTAGAAGTATAAATGACTTATGTAGCTGAAAATACATAAATGAATTAACCATAAACCTACTGATCGCTCGAACACGTCGATAACTCGAACTAATGTATGAGTCCACTGCCAAAGTTGATGAACAACATATGAATAGTCTTCCCAACAGTGGCTTACGTAACATTGAAGGAAATTTGTTACAATCTTCAACTCAAATATGTTACTAAAACTATTTTTAAATTTCTCACCCTAATTTCATTTAGTGTTATGATTTCTTGTCCCTTAGTATTCGATTTTTTGTAAAAGACACAATGTACATAAAGTACTTATTACCTTTAAAAATTGTATTACATTGAAAGATAATATACTAAAAGTACCTATAAACATAAACAAATATGAGTACAAAAACAAAATCGATGCGAATTGTCGTGCAATGGGTTGTGAGTACGAACCCCCGCTCAGCCAACATTCTTTTCGACGTTTGACAAAAGTCACTGCGTCATTCGTCTTCCGCCAACGGGCTTAAAGTCTATGTGGAAAAAAATATAGTTGCTGGGAAAAGACTGTCGTGTGGTGTGAGAAAGCTAGGGCACGCATGAGTTAGGTGACCTGCCCATCGCTGTTCGACAGAACAAAATGTTGAAAACATCGTTAACACTCAATCAATCAAACTTAAGGAGCACGCTCCATATAGCTAGGTTAAGCGATTTTTGTAATTTCGCAATTTACTCATTACATTCATGAATTGTATTACATTGAAAATTAATACACGAAAAGTACCAATAAACACGAACAAAAGTGAGTACAAACAAGTATTGTCCTTGCATTCCATAAGGCGCATGCTCAATTTCGCTTGATGTGAGTATTTCTGTACTTTCCTGTGCAGCTAACGTGGCCATTGTTATACATTTAACTTTTAATTAATACTTTGATTAACTCTTGTACCCAGGCTTCGTGATTAATGTACTTTTGATCAACTCCCCAAATCAAAGGACGGACATTTAAATGTCTTTAACTCTTGTCCGCATACAACAAATCTGTAGCAGATGACATTCAAACACCAAAGCGAACAATATGGAAATTCATTATAGATATGAATTAAATTAAAATTATCAAATAGAGTTAAAACAACATTGCAACAAAAGAGGAAATCGAGTAATTTCTCATTTTACCACAATACTTTTTAAACTCGTCTGCTGCACATGCGTTAAAATGCGTCTGCATGTGGAAAAGGGTTCAAAAGAACCCGTGACGTTTACAGCAATTTTGTCCAAAACGACTCATCAAACGGGAAACAGCGCACCATATGGTCCCCTAACTGATGTCGTTGTCTGCAAGTGTCGTTTGAATATCAATTTCGGAAGCAGACGACAGGAGACGCCAAAGATCACGTGATATATTGGACATTTGTCCGATTCACGCGACGGCGTTTCGAGACTTTCGTTCGCTTTCCAAGAAAGTTCACGGAAAGCGGTTCAAACGGTTTGTTCCTTAACGGCAATGAGGGTAATTAGGGATGCATATTCAAAAGTTGTTAGGATATCCATCATTCGTTTGACTTGCCACACCCCCTTTCCGAAACTGCAGATTTGTTTTTATTTTGGGGCGCTTTCAGTTATTATCAGCCTTCCTATATCTGATAGAGTTATCGTGAAATAGTATAAATGCATATAAAGCACATGTATGCATTTTATAACGACAGTATGAATCATGAAATAAATATTAGTGATGTTCAAAAGTTGGATAGGAACTAAAGCAACATAATTGTTCGATTCTTTTTTGAGAAAAACAACGAGCAAGGGTTACTCCATCGGTCTTATTTGCAAAAGGTCAGGACTCGAAACAATTTCGCATATGATACATGCACTAAACGTCGTCAGTGAAATGGTCATGAATTAATAATAACTAGGCCTCAGACAAAGGTTATATTATATTTAGAATGTTTTAGAAATGTTCTTATTTGCCATTCAAAACGCTCGTTAATGCGTCTGAAACGCGTTCTTGTTTGTAAAGGTCAGGATGTCAAATAATTATGTTCTAATAGTTGTACTACTGGTCTGCACTAACAATCATCACTGGACACCGGTTCATACAGATATTCCAAAATGATTCTCTCCGGGTTTTACTTCTGTAGACTCTGTTCCCTCCAAGAATGTTCTATGTTCAATCCTTTCCCTCAAACGACAATTCTGCATCATACGACTTTGAACGTATTTTGTCAAAACATTGAAAATCTCCATAATTGAATGGATAACCTATGAGAAAAAGTGGAAAACATTGTGGCGAAAGGAGAAATTGCACGATTTGTGCAATTTCTTCTTTTGTCACTATGTTTTCAAAAAGCCGTCTGCTGCAGAGGCGTCAGAAAGCGTCTATATGAGGGAAATGGTTAAGGTAACTCGTTAGTTTGTTATCTAGATGTACAAGGGGTTTAGATCGTTTCATTTTCTGAAATATACTATTTCGACAATTTTCATAGAACATTTATAATAATTGATAGGCTACTTTTATGATATTAACGTTTTTTTCATATTTGAAAAAAAACCTAGAGAGTTACTGTCAATGAACTTGAGCAGACAAGAAAACAAATTATACAGTTGGTGTGTCATAGTCTGCGTTTTTAAGGTTGTTGGTTGTTTAAATGAGAAAAAATAAATCTTTACTGAATATCAATATTGTAAAAGGTCCAGTTTCATAAAAAAAAACAAAAAAAAAAATGTATAATTTTGTTATACAAATAATATTGACAATATAACAAACGTATGAACAAAATAATTTTATTGCTAATTTCAAATATGTTTATAGTCAATTGCGATTTGAGTAGTACTGAATTTATCACTCACTAACGTAACCTAAAAAGAAGTTTTAATATACATCAAATAAAACAATACTAGACATTGTTATTGAACAAAATACATCAACGTTCCAAAATAAACTATTTCTAACCTTACATGTTTGTAACAGAGCATGTTTTTTTCTAGTATGAATTTGTTTCAAACCCCCAGTGAAATAAAAACAACCATACACGGTATTCATATGATATAAGACGCTACGTTACAACATAGGCTTTTGTATGGTAGCCGATACAACCAAACCTGTTCTACTAACAGTTTGAATAGGTGGTTTTGCAATTGTTGTTGTTGTTGTTGTTGTTGTTGTTGTTGGTTGGCGTTGTTTACCCTCCCGCTCGGCATTAATGTGGTTTTGCAAGGCCTACACTGTCTGTTTTATACTCATGGGCACGAATGTCTTTGACCTCAACAACCTTTGGATTCCCATCATTATTCTGTATTCAACCAACAATTAAGCTTGGTCAACATTGGTGTGGTTGAGTCAATGCCCCCTGTTCTCAGACAACAACGCAGACATTGGTTATCACTTTTCGGGGCTTTATAAAGATACCCTTGACTTAAACCCCCCTTTTCTCAGAAAGAACGCCGACATTTTTAAACATTATTTGGGGCTTTGTAACACCAGACATTGTTATTTACCAACATATATAAACGTTGCAATATAAACAAATCTAATCCGACTTGTTTGTAACATAAATGATAGTTCTTGTATGACTTTGTAATAATACATATCAATACATGCAGTAAGATGGCCTACATTATCAAATACATACAGTAAGATGGCCTATATTATCATCATAAACAAATGGTGTACAACCTAAACATAACCTGACATTGTAAATGGATTGTCATCTGTATGGCCACAGTCAAAGCGGTTCGTGTGATGTTTAAAATGTCGATCTAAGCATCTCACAACTTTTATCTAAAACGGGTTCTTGTTAGTGTTTTATCCTATTTGGAAAGATAAATTAATTCGCCTTCATCCAGTCTAATGCGGACTATCAAAAAGTGTTAACCCGATTGGAAATCGATTAGTAAAACCGACAAATGTTTGTTAGAAAGGATATGGTACCCGTTTTCTAAAGGAAGGGCCCGTACAAATACGACGCCGATGAATGTCAAGTTTTAACAAATTAGGGTATGACATGAGACACCATCGGGATGATGCGATCGGCAACAAGGCTAGACAAGCCTGCATATCTGTGTAGTATGATCACAGCATTCCTTGTTGTTTTCCTTTACATCACATAGGCTATGTAGCAATCTCTAAATTAGATTGTAGAGATCGCCATCAAGAAAGTATTACAAGTACCAGTATGTCTTTGTAATCTCAAAATCGAAAACGTCCTTGACTTAAACCCTTTCGCTGCCAAAGGCAATTGCCGGCTTTTGCAAACAAAGCAGATTCAGGTGAGACAGCTCGTAACGAGCTGCCTCTCCAAAAATCTACAGTGTTTGCCATTTAGACATTAAGTGTAACCAAAGTTCCTGTTGGACACAAATGGAGTGGTCGACTTTGTGAGATGTTAAGATATCCAAATCGTCGGTCTTCGTGTAGTAGAGCTCATTTCTCCTTGAATCTTTACAGGACATTGCGTGCTCCGACAAAATTAAGTTTTATACGTTCGCTTCAATGACGCCATCGTTTTGTAAATAATAATCATAACAAAAAGCTTTTAGGTTCAATTAATTCTGTTTCAATTTGCGGGGAACTGTCTCAACCGGCTCGAATCCCAGAGGGTTTCAAACTATTTTCCAAATGTCAAATTTCATTTTTATTCTTCCATTAATGTTCGTTATAACGTTACAATGCGTACCCAAATGATCCCCGTTTCAGAAATTTCGCGGTCAGCTTCAAAGGCAGTCAGATAGAATTAAGCCAGACGTACACTCAGAATATTCGTATGGATCTCAGGATTACACTATTTACCACCAAAATAATGTGGAAATATTTTACTGACAAAATATTTGAAACCAGGATCAAGTCCTGAAATTGGTCCTTGGTGATTTCGAATCAGACACTGCTTAAATAAATTTATTATTTAAAACTTTTTGTAATATTTAGAAGCTGCTTACGAAAATGAAGTCGGCGGGAATAATGATATGATATCGCAGGTTTAAGGATTCAGGCCAGTGTTTTCTTTTGCCAAGTTTGTGTTGTTTTATGTATTTGCATATTAAACAGTGCCGGAATGCCGCTAGGGACTTCCCGGCGTTTTATTGGAGGAGAAAATCGAATAATTATCAGACTTGGTGTCTATGCACCATTCGACTGCTTGTCTGATCTTCATTTATATGAAGTTCTCACGAAACACCGGGCGACGAAAGGAGTCTTATTCAATATATTTTCTTTTGAAATAATTTAAATTCATGCAATATTATGCATTTTTCTGTATTTCAAACATTTCAAGTTGCATGCTGGAATAGATTCTTTCTCCATGTTAACATGACTCTTGAGTTAGTGTATGCCCTCATTTAACCCTTTCATATATACAACACTGCTGCATCACACGACTTTGAAAACATCTAGATAAAAAAGTATGAAACCTCTCTAAATATGAAAGTATAACTATTGAATACATGAATTCTGGATACTTATGTCATTAAACTCGCCTAGGTTAATAATCAACCTGTCAAAAAAATGATACATTGTATTTTTAAAAACAGACACAATAATGATTGATCGATTTTTAGTTTAAATCAAGTGAGAAAAATGATTAAATGATTAATGATAATATGATTATTCAATTATTGACACTTCTCTGTAAACTGTAAACTTTATATGTTGATATGTCAGGTCTTTTTAGCTACACCACCTGGCAACTTTATTCTTTTTTCTATTTGTATATCTCTCATGTTGGCTATGAATATGTATTTATTGTATGCCAATAAAATTATGTTATGTTAACAAAAAAAAAAGAATAGGTGTAGAGCAATTACAAAGTTTCCCAAAGTCGTCTGGTGGAGAGGCGTCAATTATAGTCTGTATGTGAAAACGGTTAACCCTTTCCCTCATACGACAATTCTGCAGCAGACGACTTTGAACGTTTTTTGTCAAAACATAGACAATCTCCATAATTGATTGGATAACCTATGACAAAAAGTGGAAAACATTGTGGCAAAAGGAAAAATTGCACGTTTTGTGCAATTTCTTCTTTTGTCACTATCTTTTCAAAAAGCCGTCTGCTGCAGAGGCGTCATTAATAAATCAGGCTTCTGTTGAATTATGGGCATCAACATTATATACCATACTGCTCAGCGTTCAAACGATAACATATGCATAGTTTACATGTGAAAACGCCTGTACATTAACACACTATTTTATATTTTAAAGAAAGAATGTGTTATGTCAATATCGCGTTAAAGATATCAGGTTCTGAATTCTGTATATAGAACAGGACCATTGACCAAAGTGCAAGCTTTACTGCAATGTGTGCCATGATACTCATTTGTATCGTTTCTTTACTATTGACGGCATCATTTATATATTCAAATTAAAAGAAAAAAAGTAATTTACAATAGGACGTATTAATTATTTAAAACTTTGTGATATACGAGGCGTGATTCAGAAGTAATAGGACTTTTGTTATAATTTCAACACAAATCACACTTGTAGAGAATAAAGCTGATTTTATCAACAAACGTCCACATTTCCTTTACATACATGACAAATATTTGAATAATTGGCTGAAAAGTAAAATGTCTTGTTAGATTATGAAAATTGTAAGTACCATGGGGCGGGCCACGGTAGTAACATCATTCTGACGTCGCCGTTTGAAGCGAAACAAGTTGTTTTGAAAACGTGAATAAATATATTAATAACATTTATATAGAGATATACCAGGTTAAGTGTCAACGATGATTACGATTAACATGTTTTATTTTACTGAGACATGTCTTTTGTCTGTTGAGCCCAAGTAGCTCATTATGTAGCGACGCCGGCTGTCAATAATGGGGGTTGTGTGTTCGAACCCCAGCTCGGCCAGCGTCATTCGTCTTCCAACAATGGTCTATGTAGAAAAAATACCAGCCAGTTACTTGGAAAGATTGTTGTGTAGATAACTGGTGTGAGAAAGCCAGGAAACATATGAGAAGGTGAACTGACCGCCGTGATATGACTGAATTTTTTTAAAACGGCGTTTAACGCTTTCCCTCATATCTGACGCCTCTGCAGCAGACGGCTTTTTGAAAACATAGTGACAAAAGAAGAAATTGCACAGAACGTGCAATTTCTCCTTTTGCCACAATGTTTTCCACTTTTTGTCATAGGTTATCCATTCAATTATGGAGATTTTCTATGTTTTGACAAAATACGTTCAAAGTCGTCTGCTGCAGAATTGTCGTATGAGGTAAAGGGTTAACACCCAATCAATCAATCAATCAATCAATCAAGTCTCTGTTGAAAAGGAATATCATAATCATGTCTACGTATACGTTTTGCGTCTGTATTCAGTGTTGGAACTAAGCATCCACGAAACTGAGTTATATTCCTACGGTCTAGGAAAGGATATAAGTTGATATTGGTCTAATACGATCTAAGGCTGCAGGGAGCATACTAAGGGTTAAATATGTCATTTGATGCATTTAACTTTCTGTACGAATTCAAAATGTATTTTGAACCATGTTCCTGGATACCCAATCCTAAGATTGTTGTGATCTGCCAAGACTTCCATGTGATGCATGCAAAGTATAAAGTGTTTGATAGAAATATTATGAAAAGTTTATTTGCGGAAACGTAGGGTGATCTGAATATAAACTTGGTCTCACATGTCATCCGTTGGGTTGTCCTGGAACACAGTTTATATGTAAAGCACACATAGGTATACCACCTCGCCGGTGTGGTCGTATAACGTCCGCCTCGAGTACGGGAGATCGCAGGTACGATCCCTGACCGGGTCATACCAAATACTTTATAAATAAGAGAAACAGCTTTCCCTCCTTGGCCCGCAGGGTTATTGGATCAGGAATAACGATTTACGCGCCTGTGTCAGGATAAATGGACCAGTAGTACCCAGGAAACGTCGTGATCTATTGAACTGAGAAAATAGTGAAAGCAGCGTCAAGCACCATACCAACTAAGACTTGTTCATTCAATATTCCTCTCAGCTGTTTGACATGCATTGGTTACACGTATATCTCTTATATCATAATACGAACGGAAAATACCTCCGCTAAAAACGACGTGAATACATAAACATATGTTTATCACCCAATCAAATCACTCATTATTCGTGTATGTTCTGATTTTATCGACAATGATATGTAAATCCCATAAGACCTTACTTTGAAGTAGTATCATTGTTAAACGTTAAATGTATATGGTTATCTCACATCACATAATGGATTTAAAGCGTGCCTCAGAGATTCAACTATTTAGGGACCACTCTGTATTTTTGTACGAGGCAGAACAACACTAAAACTAAACGGCTTAATAACTGCTCCCTGAAGATATCCAAATTACATAGGTTGGATTTACTTGAGAGATATTTATTAGTGTAATAAAGAGTCTCATTTGAATTACGTCTCCTGACGGTTGTTTAATAATAGCTTGAAAGGTTTGAAAGCATAGAAGACCAAAGAGATAACACGTTGGTGGTTGATCCGGGAAGGAATTGTATGTTGAAAGGGCAACATTTAATACTGTGTAATGGATATTTCATATAAAACTGCTGGTTTTATACCCTTTTGTTTGCCCATCCAATTTAATCAGCGAAACTCTATAAAGCGAATTACAATAAATTATGGCTTCTGAATGGAGCTCTTCCTTCGTAAATATGCACAAACCATATGTATAATATTTGAAACTGAACAATAACGTTGCTTTTTTCTGCTCAGCAGTTGGGGGTTTTATTTGTAACTTTTCTTAGCTCATCTGAATCAAATATTCGTTTCACAATCATACAATGATAATAATGCAAAATGAAATCAGTTGGCATTATAATGGCTTAAATACGAGTGGGGTCAATAAGTAATAAATTATTAATTTCATAACTCAACTCAACTCAATTTTATTCAGGCAAGTCGGCACATAAGTACCATTGGTCATTTACAAGTACCTTACATGTAACGAATATGGCTCAATCAGGTAACATTCAAGTGACATGTTTGATAAGGTACCCATTCAAGTGACACAATCTTTGATATCACACCAGTGTAGCTGATTCTTTTATTTATTACATACCTTTTTTCTCAGTGACAGTAAGAGCAACAGTAACAGAGAGGAGTTACGAACGTTTTGCTCTGTAACTGTGCAGACTCGCGTGCGCACTTGAAACTGTTTTCAAAAACCATGCAACATGAGTTCTACCTCTGACAGACTGTACGTGCGTGTCGTCATTTAAACATGAATGACGTCAATGTGTTTATGTGTCATGCATCAATGTTAGATCTGTACACGATCTAAATACAACCTAAAGCTCTGGAATATTCTTTGTATACAAACTTATTTTCAATCATTTAAATGTATTCTGTAACGGTGCGCATGGCAGTTTAATTGGAAATACTCAATAATTGTACATTAAATGTTCTTTCTTTTTTTTTAAAGTTGAAAGATATTTATGACAAAAATGATAAAATAATTAGTTCCGGTATAGCTCAAATCTTGTTATCATCACTATGCTAGTAACGATATTCACTGTGAAAATTTAAAAAAAAGATGCACTGATAAATCATAATATTTCATTTTTGTTTTAACCCTTTCCCTCATACGACAATTCTGCAGCAGACGACTTTGGACGTATTTTATCAAAACATAGAAAATCTCCATAATTAAATGGATAACCTATGACAAAAAGTGGAAAACATTGTGGCAAAAGGAGAAATTGCACGTTTTGTGCAATTTCTTCTTTTGTCACTATATTTTCAAAAAACCGTCTGCTGCAGAGGCGTCAGAAAGCGTCTATATGAAAGTAAAGTGTTAATACAAATATGATAAAATATTCTCCTCACGTTTAGTTCTAATTATGCTGTATTTTATGATTACTTTATGACTTGTATGGTGCCGTTCATATTCTATAAAAATCATTGTTGATAAAAGGAAGCGTGGCATATTTATTTTTTTACAAGAACGAACGATGTTTTATGTGAATCTCGAAGAAAAGAAATCAACAGCTACTTTCTTTAAATAATATTTTTAAATACACACAGTGGATGCCATTGGTCCTTCATTACATTGAGAGCGTATTATTTAAATCAAGTGGCCTTGTACAATAACGTTATTTACATACATATTTACAACAAATAAAAGCCAGACATGTGCTCATATTACACAAACAATATCACGAAGTTCAATGCCGTCTGAACGGAATTGGTTAGGATTCAGTATAAAACAGTAACTTCTGTTCGTAATAAACAACTTTTCGAGAAATGATATTAACAATTTCAATGAACTTATATATATATATATATTTGCATTTGGAAGATTCCATAGTAAATTCTAGAAATGTTAATGTAGAAATCTGAATTTCAGCAGCAAACAGTATCGAGCCTGTTCCAACGGCCCAAACGCGCCTGCTGGTCCGACTCAGTACTGGTGGGACAGGTTTCACAAAATCACAACAAAGTAGATTAGATATATTGCTGTCTTTAAGTGAAGTTTAACAATGTGTTCTCGAATTACCTACAGACCATTTACAATGTCAACAGTAGGTCAAAATGGTATTTATATGGTGGCGCATACATGGTACATGGTACAACTTGTAATTAATATTTCTAACTCATTATGGTGTGGATTTTTCTTGAAAAAGATGTGTGGTTTGATATGTTATAACGATTGTGTTCTGCTATATTCTGTTAATGCACAATACCTTTTATGACTAAGATAAAAAAAAACAAAAACAAAAACAGAATATTTCTTTTGTCAATCAAATATTTTATATTAAAGTATCTACAGTCTCGTCAAGTTTTCACTGTTATCAGATTCAGTAACCCTGCCCCACATACAACACATATTTAGCAGACGACTTTCAAAATAGGCGCCAGAAAGCGTGTGCATGTGGGTCAGGGGGGTGAAGACACCAAACGCTAGACTCTGCGCATATATCGTTACATAGCTGGTACAATATTGCCACGTAATACTAACCATTCTCATTGTGCTTTATGATGCCGCAATGACTGAATCTAATCCACCACAGACACTGATCGGACTCCGTGGATGCACATACTGATCGTCGTCCTCGCGTATATCGAAAATATCTTCTGTCGATTTGTTCTATGTAGGAAAAGGGGTCAATGTATTTTTCTTCAGTGTTATTCATGTGATTATTATATACTAAAGTTATTTATCGTAAATTTTGTATTCGTAAAATGTTCACATTTTGTTGTCAAGTGTACTTATTTGAATAAAGAGAGGTTATATATCAGAAATATTGATTTTAATTATTTGTATTGTCCTTTGGTCTCCAGTTCAAACACAGTTGACCACCATCTACAAAATTCTTCCTCTTGAACATTTTGTTTGTCGAAGAAGCTTTCATCATTTCAGCGAGAGCTGTAGATAATGGGCGTTTTCATTGTTATAAATTCCTTATTTGACCTTTAAGTCCTGTGTTGTGGGTATTCAAACAACATAGGTTGTGGTGGATAATAAAATTGCTATAGCTTTGAATTGAGCTTTTTTCCCCTCCTACACCTTTGATTTCAAGAACTTTTAGTTACACCACGACAAGCGAAATAATATTGCCATACATGAGAAAGAATCACTCAGACGCCAATACTTCTAGTAGGTTGGACCTAAACTGACTAAGTAATTAAAGCGTCCACATTGTGAGAGGGAGGACCAGGTCCGATCCCTGATCGGCTAGTACAAACAACTTTATGGTGGTTGTAGCTGTTCCTCTCATCGACGCTCACGTTTGTTAGGGCTGTTCTGTTGGTGCCGGGATACACTTACCGGAAGTACTGTATATGGGCTTAAATACTGTTGAGGAATCAGCGGTGGTCGAGTGGTAAGCGTCGGGTTCAATCTCCAGTCGCAGTGGTCATGGTGGAGTGCCCTTGGGCAAGGGACAATTCATAGCCTGGTACTGGTGTGTTTACCCAGGGATCATGAGTAAGTAAACTGTCGCCGTGATATTAACTTGAAATTAAGTTGAAAACTGCATACAATCCTACTAAAACAAAACAAATCAGCAAATACTGTTAAAAACGGCCTAACACATCAATCAGACAAATTGTCGCAATGTGCGAATTCCCGTCACTGCTTTTATGCAGCTTTGACTTTGGGTTTAAAAACACAAACAATACTACTTAAATACTTTTTGTAAATCGGTTTCGATCCAGATTAGTCGGCGTGTTTCACCAATTAGGCACAGACAATTTCAAGATGATTCTGGTTTGATTTTTGTGGTTTTAACACTATTTTAACAAGTGTTTCATATATGCCATTAGAACAGCATATTCGAGTTTGTGAATGCGAAAGAACAGTGTAGGCTCAGATTATGTTGTGACCTTGCCCATTCTCATCCGAATCTACACAGGTTGACAGAATCTTCTAACATGCTGTGTAAGTAATACGTGAATACTGTAAATCGTGATATATACTGTTCACAAAAGCCGGCTTTTTTCCGTTTTCCTTACACGGCCTCATTTATCCATGATCCCCGGGTAAATAAATAATACTAGGCCTGTATGTGCGCCATGTGTTATAAGGGCACTTTACCGTGGCAGTCGTGTGCAGCGATAGACAAACTGTGTTCGATCCCGCTTATTCAGAGCTCTAGATATGGAGCCTATTCTATGGTCTTAAAATTGAATTAAACCTTCGAAAGCTATTGTGTGGGTACTAATAAGAATCGTCTCAGTGAGATAATTCTGTTGAGTACCCACACTATTGGGTTAATGATGTTATAATGCAGATACTGTTTGACAGAGACCTGTCTGTCGTCCCCTTAAACTAGGCCTCCGAATTATATAGCATTGATGCACAGACAAACCTCTAGCCAAACTTGCCACAAACATCGTAATAGTCACGTCACACGAAAACAGACATACGGGCATCACCACAGGCGTCCCGTTTTTCTTTTGAGAAAAAAACACACAAGCATATTTTTTATATAATACCACATAGAGAAGCTATTTATAGTAACACGGCCCTGTGTGGGTTTTTTCCAAATTATTCTTTAACGTAAATATAACAGTCATTATTATTATGGTATATGAACATATTCTCAAATGAAAACTACGACGCCCGTAGCATCACGACCCAATGAAGATACAGCTCAGCTTGCGGCACCGCCCAGTCCGACCAGGATTTTCACATTAAACTATCTTTTTCATACTTGTATACTGGGATCATGTCGAAAATGGTGATGACTAAGAGCCGTCTGTACACGTATGAAACTGGATAATTATTTTAATTCATTCTGCTCCCTCTTGAATGTCTTTTTATCGCCTCGGTAGTGTATGGTAGAGCGTGCGGCAGGTCGTGGGATCGATCACCGACCGGGTCATACCACATACTTTAACCCTTTTCCCTCATATAGACGATTTCGGACGCCTCTGCAGCAGACGGCTTTTTGAAAACATAGTGACAAGAGAAGAAATTGCACAAAACGTGCAATTTCTCCTTTTGCCACAATGTTTTCCACTTTTAGTCATAGGTTATCCATTCAATTATGGAGATTTTCTATGTTTTGACAAAATACGTTCGAAGTCGTCTGCTGAAGAATTGTCGTATGAGGGAAAGGGTTAAAAATGGTAGTAATGGCTTCCCTCGTTGGCGCTCAGGAGTGTATGGGATTGCATGGGATTGTATGGGATTTCATTAGGAATGTATGGGATTGCATGGGATTGTATGGGATTGCATTAGGATTGTATGGGATTGCATTAAGATTGTATGGGATTGCATTAGGATTGTATGGGATTGCATTAGGATTGTATGGGATTGCATTAGGATTGTATGGGATTGCATTAGGATTGTATGGGATTGCATTAGGACTGTATGGGATTGCATTAGGACTGGCTCGCTGGTGTCAGAATACAAGGACCAGTAGTACTGGTAGCTTACCCCGAAAACGTTGTGATATAACTGAACTTTGTTTAAAACGTTGTGATATAACTGAACTTTGTTTAAAACGTTGTGATATAACTGAACTTTGTTTAAAACGTTGTGATATAACTGAACTTTGTTTAAAACGTTGTGATATAACTGAACTTTGTTTAAAACGTTGTGATATAACTGAAACTTTGTTTAAAACGTTGTGATATAACTGAACTTTGTTTAAAACGTTGAAAAACAGCAAACAAACAGAGAAAATACAAAATAGTATGGCGTGACTTATGTTCGGTTCGCTCTCTTGTAGCTCAACCATACACCGTGATTGCTTCATCTAACCAAACTGTTATCGTTCTGAACCATGGACAACACTATCATGTGACTAATTGTCAGTATGAATGGTTCTCTAACATCCAGGAGGTATCCGAGTTGCTAGAGAAGTTAACCATTTCCCACGTGCAGACGCATTTTGACGCATTCACAGAGGACGACTTTTGGACTTTTTTCGCTACATTTTCAATTCGCTTTAATAAATAAACATAAACTATCATTTAAGAAAGCTGTTCACATATTTGGTGAGATGTTTTAAGGTCGTCTGCTATTTGTTTTTTTAAGTAGGACATAATAAATGACAAAGTAATGTTCCCGAAATTTGGGGAATAAATACAATATACAGACATATAAACCTGCTTGTTTTATACTTTTAAAATATGCACCTTGAAACTCGATTTATGAAATGGTATAAAGATTTCAAAATTGCCCGAAATATTTCCACTCACGGTATGTCTTAATGTGTTTTAGAAAGTTTAGTCCCGGACTTTTAGAATTGCGGGGTTAGCATTACGGCTAATCCAATGTTGTCAGGGTGAAATATAACCTTTAATGGTGGTCATTTATTAAGGAAAGAAAAGATAAACTCGTGAAAAGCTGAACATTTGCTGTAATTGACATAAACATCATTAAAAAAAACACGGCTTAACCTTTTCAAACAAAACATTTTTAACACTGTGACAAAATGGCGAATCAATTGGGGGAAAAAAGGCAAATCTATGGACAATATTTTGTGCGAAGTTATGGGAAATATTTGGGCGAATCTATGGAAAATATCAAGAGATCATAGATCAAATAATTATTGACTAGAGATGAAGACATTGTAGAAAAAGACGAACTTGCTCATTATGGGGAATGTCTCTTTTTGTTCCACTGTTCTAAAGCCGTCTGCTGCAAATGTGGATGCATATTGGAAAGGGTGTGCAGACGAGTCCTCTTTTGTATAAATGCCTATTCGCTCCACATTCAAATATATCCAAAGCAATTAGGAATCCCGTTATGTGGTACCGGGTTTATTAACCTCCGACGGTGCGGCCATCAAAACATCAAAACAACGCGAATAAAGTCAGACAATTCCACGGTGTCCAAGTCATTTCTCGCCTTTGAAAGGAACCCTATCACAAGCTATTAGTGCGGTATTAGTTCTGGGCCGCTGAATTTGACGGCCAAATAAAACAAAAATGATGAACTTCATTCAGGGCCCATAATCAAGTCGTCAAAGCATTGCCTTATCCCTTTAAACCCTTTCCCTCATATAGACGGTTTCTGACGCATATGCAGCAGACGGCGTTTTGAAAAACATGGTGACAAAAGAAGAAATTGCTCAAAACGAGCAATTTCTCCTTTTGCCACAATGTTTTCCACTTTTAGTCATAGGGTTATCCATTCAATTATAGAGATTTTCTATTTCTTGACGAAATATATATCTGCGTAATGTATCGACCAGATCAGCCTGCGCTGTCCGCGCAGACTGATCCGGCCGACACATTCCGTCTAAGGGGGGATAGATAGAGTAGCGATTCCTGAAACAGTTAATCCACAGGAGGCGAAAAGTGTCTATCCGGGTTAGCCTGCGCGGCACGCTAAGGCTGATCCGGGTCGATACTTTACGCACAGTCCACAATGGTTAACTCATACAGACGTCTTCATACCATATTGTGAAGAAAGAAGTTTCTAATTTCAAACAAGCAATTTGCTTATTTCGTACAATTTCCACTACACATAAGGTTTTTTTGTTGACGTTGATTTGTATTTGTTTTAAGTAAGTGTAAATCTTTTTTTGTTCGAAGCAGGTTGCTCTTAAATGACCATATCGGGATAAATATTAATTTAACCATTTTTCTCACGTGCCGACGTATTCTGACGCTTCTGCGACAGACAACCTTTATAACAAACAACAATGGGCGACTTCTTTTATTGCCATATTTGTTCAACTCTATTCAATAATTTTATTTTCCTTTATAGAGTTTTCCCGTTTGTTTGCCAAGCTGTTTTCAAAGTCGTTTGTCGCAGATCTGTTGAATGTGGGAAAAGGTTAAAGACAATCTTGGTTATGCACGTTAAGAATCGAACATCGAAGAGTTTCTTGGAGATACCTATCTGACAACAGTATTAAAGTCGATTTACAAAACTCCTCATTCCTTCCCCGATTTCTTCCTCGTGGCATTTCCAACTCTCTATTCTTTTTCGCACTTTCAGAAAGCAATACTGGGTTTCATTTAAACCAGATATAAACGGCTCGAAAAGCAAACACACCAGGGTACAGTGTAATCTCGACCCCAAGTCTCAAACGATCCGTGACTTGACGAGATTTCAAGGGAGTTTCTAAGAATGGCTCGTCAAAAGTGATAAAAATCGGTTCAAAAGCCGGCGTTAAGTTTACCGTAAAGATACACATGTAAAATGCGGATCATTCCGCCAGGCATCCGATATAAAGTCCACTCATAATTTTCCGACACATTCTGGTAAAGCAATTCGTCAAACTGCTTTAAAAACAATAACAGGTTACATTTAAATCAACTTCGGTAGGGCTTATCTTTAACACGAATATAATACGAGAATTCTGTCCTTATCTTATCAGTGGTACGAACGGTGCATTCGAAACGCAGAACTCGATTAGTTCTCCTCCACTTTGACCCTTTCCCTCATTCTATAAACATATCCACATAGTTGCAGTCTTCCTCTTTTCGAGAAATATGTGGGGGAAAAGGAGAAATTGCTCTTCGAGACATATGTAGTCCCTTTCAAATATTATTTTTAAAATATTGCTGAAATTAAACGCCGGATATCGTAAATAATCAAAACTTTTCTTACGATATTTTCAAAATTTATTTCTGTAAAAGTGGCACATGGAGAGATTGTTAACCCTTTCCCTCATATAGACGCTTTCTGACGCCTCTACAGCAGGCGGCTTTTTGAAAACATAGTGACAAAAGAAGAAATTGCACAAAAACGTGCAATTTCTCCTTTTGCCACAACGTTTTCCACTTTTAGTCATATTGACAAAATATGTTCACAGTCGTCTGCTGCAGAATTGTCGTACGAGGGAAAGGGTTAATGTTACTAAGCTGTAAAAGACGACGGTACGGGGTTTGATATTCACCTATGGTTTTTGCGCAAAAACATTTGTTTTATTACTCCACTGGAGTGATAAGAATCTCTCGACGTTTCCTCTTATCTTTCGAACGAACGCAAAATCCTCTCATTACGTCGAATGCATGATTTCTGGTATTTTATGGGAAAAGAATGAAAGAACGCTTCAACCTGTTTTTTTTTTTTTTTAACAAAACGCGAGAGCAGATGTATAACCCTTTCCCACCTGCAGACGCATTTTGACGCTTTTACAACGGACAACATTTTGAAAACATTGTGGCTAAAGGGGAAATTTTGTCACAATGTTTTAACTCTTTTCAAAAGTCATACTTTCATTACATATATACGGAGATGTTTACAACATCGTCGGCTGCAAATATGCTGTATGTTATAAAGGAATTAAAACTAGGTTAGACACTTAAAGCTGTAAACATCTTTTTAAATTTGATTAACCCTTATCCCACATGCAGACGAAATTGTAACAGGCGACGTTTGAAAACATTGTCGAAAAAGGAGATATTGCTTTTAATGAGCAATTTCTCCTTTTGCCACAATGTTTTCAACTCTATGCATTAATTATACTGTTATTAATATATAATTATATTCAATAGTTTTTTTGCCTATATGTGTTTAAAGTCGCCTGCTGCAGATTTGAGGTGTGTCTGAAAAGGTTAACCCTTTCCCACATACAGCAAGTCTGCAGCAGACGACTTTATAAACATAGGCAAAATTATTGAATATAATTATGTATTAATAAAAGTATAATTAATGCATAAAAAAAATGAAAACATTGTGGCAAAAGGAGAAATTGCTCGTTTTGAGCAATTTCTTCTTTTGTCGCCATGTTTTCTAAAAGCCGTCTGCTGCAGAGGCGTCATAAAGCGTCTATATGAGGGGAAGGGTTAAGGTGCACGACCCTTGCAAGACGGCGTGCAATGCACTTGGCTAATGACAATGTTGGAAGGTTTTATTCATCCCGACTTGACAGCGCTATTGATTCATCTATCATGCACCTAACGTGTTTGATCTACATTTGATGGAATTTTTGACATATAAAGAATTATATATAGCAATATAGACTTGGTAATACTTGATACTCTTGTTTTGAAATAAAGCTACAAACAAATAAATTTAAGTTTAGATCTTGCAGATAATCGTTCCACGTTCAATCCGGCATTTAAATGGAAATTTACTGAACAAATATAAAAAGAATTGTGGCCGTTATTTTTCAGAAAAAAAAGGACCAGAAAAGTTCGAGTGAGCACCTGTATCGCCTATCAGAAAGACGTGTGAGTTAATTAACAATAACCAATATGGTCAAAGAATGGCGGACAGACGGACGGAGAATTGACACTTAAGTGTTTTAAAATTTGCCTTACAAAACACAAGCTAAAGGTTGAAACCCACTGGTTAAAATCCAATGCCTAAAACTAAATACTTTAAATTGGTAGCAATAGCTTTACCCTCCTTAATACACAGGAGTGTTGGTATGACGTCTGACTAGCTGGTGTCAGGATAAATGGACCAGTATTACTGGTAACTAATTGATATAACTGATAAGTTGTTGAAAACGACGTCAAATGCTTTAAAAAAAATAACCTACTGGTTTAACTCCCATGCCTTAAACATGGATGTTGGACAGATACGTGTGACCCCGTCCCCGATACAACTGACATTTGAGCCGTTCCACGAGAAAACCCACATTGTGGACTCTGCGTAAAGTATCGACCCGGATTAGCCTAAGCATGCCGCGCCGGCTAACCCGGGCAGACACTTTTCGCCTCCTGTGGATCAGTCTTGTATGCTCGCTTGACTGTTGTTTTGGTGCTTACCGCCACTTTCAATATGTTTCAGTTGTATCATGGCGTTGCCTAGGTACCAGTATTTCTGGTCCATTTTACCTGAGATCAGCAAGTCGTGATTCTAACCTCAAAGTCCTGAGAACCAAGGATGGAACGTAATTACTTTTATGTTTAAAGTATATGGTAAGATCATTGTCTATGCTGTCCATGTAGTTCTAATATTCAAGGTGATATACAGTCCAACCTGTGTTTAAATGCCACTCATTGGAAGAGAACAATCCGGTCGTAGTTCACATGTGGTCTTTAATTGAAGGGTCATTTATGCAGAAAATGCGTAATTGGAAAGTGAAAAGTGTGGTCGCTTTAGACAGGGAATTGCTTAACAAATGTGGACCTAAGCACAGTTTTGACTATTAACACATTTAGCCAAGGTGTGGGAGAAAGATTTCACCAGTCACAAGGACTTTTCCAAACGTTGAGAAAATGCTGGACAAACTGGGATTCGAACATATGACCCTAGACGAAATATGCCTACCCTGTCTTTAACCAAGCTGCCGAGTCTCGGGGGTGGGGGTTATTGTGAACAGTATCGATTCTATTCGGACTGCGCAAGTGTGCGGGCGTATCGGAGGCAACACTGACATTATGGTCGGATATGATTATTTATTGACAAACGACCGTAATGACGTCAGGTTTTAAATGTAAATACAGTGCCGTCATTGTGTACGACTGTTGATGCCTCATATGTATCATTTTGTGACAAATGGAAAACAAATATCATAATAGAACTTTTCGCATCTCTCACATTATTTTCTTTATACACTCTGCTGAAAGATGAAACTTCCATTTCATGATATGTTTCTTATTTTCATTCATATGTTTGCAAAGTGTTCATTGATTGATTGGTATTTAACGATACTTTCAACAATTGTGCAGTTATATCACGGCGTTTCCTAGGTAAGTTACCAGTACTACTGGTCCATTTATCCTGACACGAGCCAGTCAGTCGTAATGCTAACTCGCAACCCTGAGCGCCGAGGAGGGCAGGCATTAATATCATTTGTGTATGACCCGGCCATGGATCGAACCCGTGACCTCCAACACAGTGTTAAATACCATTTAAACACAACATATTTCATTTTAGTAGAGTGTGTTACGGGTAAACTTCAGTAGTCAGTCTGGTACCGTTCACCCATACTCCGATGCATTACTATTCAGGTTTTCACAACAAGTCCTGAGCACCAAGAAGATAAGCCATGTGCTACTATTTTAGAGAATATGTATGACCCGACCGGGGATCGAACCCCCCAGTCACTCCCCTCCTGATGTGAACGCTCTAACTTCTACATCACGGAGACGATTTATGTTCCGCCAAATATTTTCAAAGCAAACGACTCTAAAAGTAGCTTACGAGGTAAATGGATAATGAGTCTTGCCTATGTTTGATTGATGACTCGCTTTCGGAAATAAAAAATAGATCCTTTTCACCCCAAAATGTCTGACAATTAAGACCTTCGTGTTCAGAGTTTGGCGTTTTGCGATACCTGGGGGACGTCATTAGCTTCCGAAACAGAAAAGCTAAATGTGTTACCGGTTAATGTTAGTGTTACATCCGGGAATTTACAATTGGATCACTACGCACATTTATCACGTAAAAAAGTAGTTCCTGTCAAAAATGGCGCATAAAACGTCGTCTGTGCGTTTAATAACGGTCGGAACTGTTCTCGGTTTTTGGCGATAATGAGTTCATTAGCATTTCTCGCCATGGTCCCTTTAAAGGCCTATATATTTAAATTCTCGTTAAATGTCAATGTGTAATGTGACAGCTGAAGAATTATCAACACCTTAGTAATTAGATAACCGAGATATTAGTCTGACGAATTTATTACAAGTTGAAAATGCAAACACAAACTACGTACAGAAAGATGCACTTACTGTAAATAAGATGCATGTGTAAAATAACGATTGACATATTGTAGAAAATAAGAATAGGTAGCCATATTTTTTCAGAAATTCAGTGAAATGTCATTAAATTGTATAACTTATCCCCTTCCTACATGAAGATGCCTTAACTGATGCTAAAACAAGAATGTGTTGTCGGACACGGGTAAATGATGATCAAGATAAACTTAACATGAACCTTTATTACTTAACCCTTTTCACACTCGTAGACGCTTTCTGATGCTTCTTCTGCAGACGACTTTTAGAAACATTGTGACACAATGAGAAACAATCAATTTCTCTTTTTGTCACAATGTTTTCAACTTTTGTCAGTAATTATACTTTCATTTATAGAGATTTCTCATATTTTTTGCCTAGATGTGTTCAAAGTCATCTGCTGTAGATTTGTTGTAATTGGGAAAGGGACGGTTACTATTTGATACACGCGATTACAGAGGTCGCTTTAACAATAAGGACTTATATCCCGATATCCGTTTCAAGGATGTTTTTTAATCAATTTACATACATGTACAGTGAACTTACATCGAGTTAACGACGGGTTCGATTGAACGCTTGATTTATGCTAAATATATTTATGTATTGTCAGTTTGGTAATCCAGTGATTATAAGAAAAAGCAAGCCAGTGATAAAATCATATCAAGGAAACAGTTTTCAAATTCAGATCCTTTCCAGGAATTGTTTCGAGTTGAACAATATTTTCGAATTTCACATTTATTTAGCTATCACTATATCTCATTTAATATGTTTTCAAAATCATCTGCTTTAGATTTGTTGTATGTATATGAGAAAGGGACCATTGATATTTTAGTACACGCGTTTACAGGTCCCTTTAACCCTTTCCCTCATATAGAGGTTTTCTGACGCCTCTGCAGCAGACGGCTGTTTGTAAAACATAGTGACAAAAGAAGAAATTGCTCAAAACGAGCAATTTCTCCTTTTGCCACAATGTTTTCCACTTTTAGTCATAGGTTATCCATTCAATTATAGAGATTTTCCATTTGTTGATAGAATATGTTCTAAGTCGTCTGCTGCATAATTGTCGTATGAGGGAAAGGGTTACTAAAGGTATCTGTATCCGTAATAATGAGAAGGAAGGACGTTTGTTAATCAATGTTACATACATATACCGTGGACTTTCGATAACTCGAACTCGAGACTGACACATATATTACATCGAGTTATCGACGGGTTCGAGTGAACGCTGGATTTATGCTCAATACATCTATGTTTTGTCAGTTTGGTAATCTATTAATAATTCAGTATTTATCGTTGATAAGGATCAGACTTTCTTTTTTTATAATAATCACTTAAGTATGAATTAATTACAACGTTGGTAATACACCATTATATTCATTATAAACCTATCGATGTTTCGAGGTAACTTCTGTGCCACCTGCGAGACCATAGTATACATGTCATGACATGTTTTCACAGGCTGCTCTGATAAAGACATTAGGGACACTTGTTATATTTTACACTATGTTTGATTTTCATGGAATACGGCTAAAATATTCTCCGAAAACGCTCGAAAGCTTGTCGCGTTTACACATAAGGGGAAACGCTTTAGGGTCAGACCTCACATGAGGGCCTGGTCGATTTGTGTGGCGTTTCAATCCGTAGCCATAATGATAACAGAACTGTGGGACAGTATGAACAAACTAACAAGAATCCCTTCTCCACTTTAACGGTTTCCCAAATACAACATTTGATAACCTTCATACAAAACGTGAAAAATCTCCATGAAAGATAGCTTAAGTGTTAAATAAAGTTGAAAACATGGTGGCCAAAGGAGAAATTGCCAAACATTGCTCATCATGAGCAATTTCACCTTTGGCCACAATGTTTTCAAAAGTCGTCTGCTGCTATTGCGTCAAAAATGCGTCTGCAGGTGGGAAAGGGTTAATACACTTTTTAATGCATCCGATGAAGACGACGTTTGAAAACACATTTTCATCTTTAATCACTGGTTTTTCTCTGTACTTATTTATAGATATTTTTAAATTGTAACCTATATAATTATGTTTAATGTCGTCTGTTGCAGATCTATTGTATGCGCATGTGCGGTAAATTGTAAAACATTTATCATTTAGGAGCAATAGTTCGCTTCAAGTGGTAGTTATGATAGTGTCAGAGACCTTATCTTATGTCCCCAAACGCATGTATGAAGTTACAATCCATAACCCATGGTAGTAAAACAGAAACAACAAGACATGTAAATAAACGTTGGGACAGACTTGTGCTTAAATAAATGCAAAGAGCACGCACGCGTCTAGTTTTATGCCACTTTCAACATCATTTCAGTTATAACCAGACTGAAATTTTACAAAAGAATACATGTTCTCTGTACTCTGTACCAAAATGAAGGCTTTCTGATTGACCAATTTCGAGGATTAGCCCGAGCACATAGTATATCTGTATAGTTATAAGGACAGAAATATTTCTGAGCAATCGTATGAGCAAATGTCTCAGAGTTAAAAGCTGTAAAGGCCTGCAGTAGGACCTGCAGTACATGTGAATCAATTATGTTTCCTGTGCATCAGTCATATCGCTTTCTCTGTACCCAGTACTCGATTAGATAGAGCGAGAGCGAGGGAGAGAGGGAGAGAGAGAGAGAGAGAGAGAGAGAGAGAGAGAGAGAGAGAGAGAGAGAGAGAGAGAGAGAGAGAGAGAGAGAGAGAGAGAGAGAGAGAGAGAGGGGAGAGAGAGAGCGATAGAGAGAGAGATAGAGAGAGAGAGAGATAGCGAGAGAGAAAAAGAGAGAAAAAGAGAGAGAGAGAGAGAGAGAGAGAGAGAGAGAGGGGGGGATATATATATATATATAGAGAGAGAGAGAGATAGAGAGAGAAAGAGAGACAGAGAGACAGAGAGAAAGAGAGAGAAAAGAGAGATAGAGAGAGAGAGAGAGAGAGAGAGAGAGAGAGAGAGAGAGAGAGAGAGAGAGAGAGAGAGAGAGAGAGAGAGAGAGAGAGAGAGAGAGAGAGAGAGAGAGAGAGAGAGAGAGAGAGAGCTGCCATCTATCATTGTTGTCTCTGGTTTAAACATTTCGAAGCAGGGGGCTTGCAAACCTTAATGAAAATGACAAATTAGATAATTGCAACAAACCTCTTTATGTGTCCCATACTTGTCTTACTCGCTTTCAAAGCAGCATCACTTAGGGTTTGTACAAGCCGGTGAGGTAATGTCGTAATACCCCTTCATTGCTAACAGCATGACGAGGCTTTGCCGGGATGACAGGATTAAAAGACTGTTAAGAATACCATAAATTCTAAAAGAAAGTAATTAAACGTCCAAGAACCATCCAATATATCAGGGATTCTTGTATTTGTAAATGAGAAAATAAGCAGATATTCATTTCAAAATCTCGAGATATTATCTCAAGTCAATATCCGACAAATCCGACTTAAACCAGCTTAACCCCGAGAGACCGTTATGTCGAGAGATCACGCGAGGCCACGCGAGAATAGGCGAGATCAAATTGAGTCCGAGACTAATGGATGCTTCTTTCGGGTGAAATGGATTCTGGGCGTAGCTTTCTCCCGTCACAACTAAAACGCATATGACAAAAAATGTACTCACTGGGGCTGCAACTGTGTTTTTTTGTAAGAAGCTAAATGCAATTATCTACAACAGAAATTCTGTAAAAAATCTTCGCAGGTGCAGTAATAATGTTCCCAACCGCTTTAAATATATGTTTCATTTTGCCGGCCACGGCCACTAATGTATCCTTCGCTATTAGAAGGTGGTTTGATTTCGGCACCTTTCGGACGAATCTACTTCTACTAGAGCCGTGACCTGCGATTGAAGGTCTAACCGTCTCTCCGAGTTGGCATCATTTCAAAGTTACATTGTCATACAAGTAGACGGGCTACACTTCTAGATTTCTGTCAGAAGTTACATCTCGGACTATATAACATGAAGACGAGTATTGAATGCTCTGGTGATAGTTTTCGGGTGCACGGGCTGGTCTCAGTCTGCACTTTTCATACTTACTGCGAGAACCCCAAATCGCTTGACGCGGCGACGGCTCAATTTTTCTTCTCCGATCCGAAGATTAGCAACAATATTTTATGTCTGCCTGTTTGATGGAAAGGCAATAAAAAAAATTTACCGACCGAAAAGTTGGAAAATAATGACGTCTTTCGGGAATTCATTTGTCACGTGGTCGTTTAGGATGTGACGAAAGTGCGCGTGCGCAACCTCATTTTCGGGTCGAAAGAAAATATCAAATTCTAATCCCAGCTGCGTCTTATCAGTCATAGTGGCTACACAAAGTTCTCACAATGTTAATGATGCATTTATTCATATAGCACGTCATATCATGTAAACGCGCATATCCATCACATTTTGATACTTTCACGACGTATTATAATATAAAACCTTGGAAGTTACTGAGTGTGGAATAATACGTTCATAGGAGAAAAATACAAAAATGATGTTCTCACTCTTTCCTTGTTATAGAAAACTTCAGATGCCTCTGTAGCAGACTGCAGCAGAAGATATTTCAAAACGTTGTGTGTGGGGATGGGGGGATACGAGCAGTTTGTCGTTGTTCAGTCCAAAATGTCATATATCAAAATAAAAACACTCTATAATTCAATGTTTCGGCCATAGGCCTTCTTCAGGTCATATTTAAATATGGCCGAAATATTGAATTATGGAGTGTTTTTATTTGTATATATATATATATTAATTGCCAATGGAATACTACTTCTTTTTAACATAATATAATGTCATAGTTACAGACAAAAAGAACTGTTGTGCTCTAACCGTTATCTTATGTTCGTGGAAGACAGTGGTGCAGAGGTAGAGCGTCGGCCTCTCACATCAAAGGTCCCTGGTTCGAGTCCCGTGATGAGCGGGTCCTGACTTTGGGATTTTTCCACACAATCGGCGCGAGTACTGGTTAAGTATCCAGGAAGCAGACATCGAGCGTGATTAATATAAGCTTAAAGCTTGTTTCGCAATCGATGTAAAATAAATAAGTTTAAACTAACCGTTATCTGATATAGTATCTTTACAGACCTCCGAGTTAAAACTTCTGAAGCAAAAGACACAACATTCGGCTTATTTCAAGTATGGTATTTATACAACGTTCGAAATATTAAAGAAACTAATCATATTTGGGCAATTTATCTTTTTTCCTCTCAATGCTTTCAAATCCGAATAGTTTTTGGCTTTGGCTATATCGTAGCTGCTTCGAATTTCATATCGTCTTCGGTTGAATCCATGACTCGCTTCAAAATGTACACGCCTGTACAAGTCAAAGAGAGATCTCTCTCTGAGTTAAAGAGATTTTTCTTATATATAGAGAGAGATATGGTTAACGTGCTTAAGGAGATATCTCTCAAAGTTAAATAGATATCTCTCTAAGCTAAATATATATCTATCTAAGCTAAATAGATATATCTCGAAGCTAAAGAGATATCTCTCTAAGTTAAATAGATATCTCTAAGTTAAATAGATATCTCTCTAAGCTAAATAGATATCTCTCTAAGTTAAAGATATATCTCTCTAAGCTAAATAGACATCTCTCTAAGTGAAATAGATATCTCTCTTAGTTAGATAGATATATATCTAAGTTAACTAGATATCTCTCTAAGTTAAATAGATATCTCTCTATGTTAGATAGATATATCTCTTAGTTAAATAGATATCTCTTTTAGTTAAATAAATATCTCTCTAAGTTAAATATATATCTCTCTAAGTTAAATAGATATCTATCTTAGTTAAATATATATCTCTCTAAGTTAAATAGATATCTCCCTAAGTTAAATATATATCTATCTTAGTTAAATAGATATCTCTCTAAGTTAAATAGATATCTCACTAAGATAAATAAATATCTCTCTAAGTTAAATAGATTTTACACTAAGCGAAAGATATATCTCTCTAAGCTAAAGATATATCTCTCTAAGTTAAATAGATATCTCTCTAAGTTAAATAGATATCTCTCTAAGTTAAATAGATATCTCTCTAAATTAAAGATAGATATCTCTCTAAATTAAAGATATATATCTCTAAGTTCAATAGATATATCTCTAAGTTAAAGATATAATCTCTCTAAGCTTAATAGATATCTCTCTAAGTTAAAGATATATCTCTCTAAGTTAAAGATATATCTCTTTTAGCTAAATATATATCTCTCTAAGTTAAATATATATATATCTAAGTTAAATAGATATCTCCCTAAGTTAAATAGATATATCTCTAAGTTAAATAGATATCTCTCTAAGTTAAAGATATATATCTCTAAGTTAAATAAATATCTCTCTAAGTTAAATAGATATATATCTAAGTTAAATATATATATATCTAAGTTAAATAGATATCTCTCTAAGTTAAATAGATATATCTCTAAGTTAAATAGATATATCTCTAAATATATCTAAGTTAAATAGATATATCTCTAAGTGAGCATGTTATCTTCAAGTGAGAGATATCTCTGTTAGATCAAGAGATATATCTCTAGAATAGAGAGATATCTATGTAAGATACAAAGACATCTCTATACGCTAGATAAATATATATGTACGTTATATATATATATGTGTGTGTGTGTGTGTGTGTGTGTGTGTGTGTGTGTGTGTGTGTGTGTGTGTGTGTGTGTGTGTGTGTGTGTGTGTGTGTGTGTACGTTTAATCTCGAAACGTATAATACAGTCCGAGGAACCAACTACTCAAAAACAAACTTTAAACCCCACAAAGTAGATCCAATGTAATAGGGGGGAATCAGGCATACACCAATATTGGCGGCGCACTTGGACATGGTGTAGCAAGCAAGTTACTGTAGAGACAACGTGAATGGGTACCATACCGGTTTAACCTTCAAACTCCGAGAATAGTTTGCTTCATCATTAATGTGCGCCGCGCAGGCTAATCCGGACCGACACATTCCGTCTCAGGGAGATAGAGGGATAAAGTAATGATTCCTGAAACAGAAAATCCACAGGATGCGAAAAGTGTCTGTCCGGGTTAGTCTGCGCGGTATGCTTAGGCTGATCCGGGTCGATACTTTACGCGGAGTCCACACTGTTGGTTTTCTCGTGGGACGGCTCATGTATTGATTCGATGCACTATGTTGTTTTGGTCCTCTGTAGATAAACAAACGTAAATTTACTATTTACTATACATGCCATTTATAAGAGGAAGGGGCCAATCTTGTAGCCAGTGTTTGTTCATGGCAGACAAACTTATTTACTATAGAAGCCGGGGACATACTAGGCTTGTACTATGAATATCATCATCACAAATAGTAATCATTTGATTTTTTGAGAGTGAATGTTCATATTTCGGGATATTTTTTAACCCGAAAATATTTACTCGATTTTTGTTCGTAACAAAGCAAACAAAAGACTATAAGTCGCTTTGAAATTCTGACACTATAATGCTATAAATCAGCCAATATTTACTTCATTAAAACTAATGTAATAAAATCATTAATTACATGTGCTCTGTCGAACATTCAGTCGACAGTAAGAAAGGACATGACACGTTTAGCTTCTTTCAAGAACAGGACCGCGTCGAGTAAAAAAGATACCTTTATATTGAATTAACCCATTTCCACATGCAGATACATGTTGACGCAAAAGAAGCAGACGACTTTTGAAAACATTGTGGCCGAAGGTGAAATTGCTCATCATGGCCACAATGTTTTCAACTTTATTTAACAATTAAGCTTTCTTTTATGGAGAATTTTCAGGTTGTTGTCACTATGATTTTAAAGTCGTCTGCTGCAGATTTGTTGTATGACGTTTTGCGCCTTTTACAACAAACGGATTCTGAAAACTGTGCGGGTAATGCAGAATTTGCTCGAGTAGTTTCTCCTTTTCCCACAAAGCTATTTCATAGTTCTGTATCAAAGTCATACCCCCGTTGTTGTTGTTGTTGTTGTTGTTGTTGTTGTTGTTGTTGTTGTTGTTGTTGTTGTTGTTGTTGTTGTTTTATGCAGCACCGTGTCCTCAAATGTGTGCAAATCATACGATAATATGAAAATACCATATGAGGTAAACGATTTAGTATAATATATAATAAAACATTTAACGTATCGTGCATATGAGATGTTCCACGAGGAAACCAACATTGTGGACTCTGCGTAAAGTATCAACCCGGATCAGCTTAAGCATGCCGCGCAGACTAACCCGGACAGACACTTTTCGCATCCTGTGGATTTTCTGTTTCAGGAATCTTACTCTATACCTCTATTCCCCTGAAACGGAATGTGTCGTCCCGGATTAGCCTGCGCGGACTGCGCAGGCTGATCTGGGTCGGTACATTACGCAGGAGTCCATAATGTTGGTTTTCTCGTGGAACAGCTCAATTGTGTTACATAAAAATATTTTAAGTGTTGAAACACTATGTTTCAATGTGCACGAGTTATGCCGTAAATCAAACGGAAGTTAATTCATTAAATCTTATCTGACAAACTCATAGTGAAGAAAGTTCCGTTTAAAAACATTTACATGTGTAATGAAAAGAATCCTGAATGTTAAGAAATCCGATGTTAAGACGAAGTATATATATAAATCTGTGTGTATATTTGTGTGTGTTATTTATTTTTGTATTATTATTATTTTTATCATTATTATTATTATCATTATTATTATTATTATTTAAAATAATATTATTATAGGTTATCTTAAGATTAGATTGTCACCAAACAAGCAAACAGTGGAAGCCTGCAAATATAGGATCTGACATGAGTTGTCATTTCATAGAAAGTTTTATTTAAAGAGTTCTAAATGTGTTATTAAGCGAGCCTTTGACGAGCTTAATAAAACATTTCTTGGACGAGTTTAATAGAGATGAAATTACAACGAAAGTCATATGACGAAACACACAAAAGAAATCGGATTTTCGCGGTCAGAAAATAGTCCCAACATGTAATACTTAATAAACTTATCACAAACAAACAAATTATGACCGATCATGGTCCCTTTACCTCGTCCATCTATCGTGACGTTTGTGTTTACCGGATACACGTTCTATATAAACATTCGGGATGAATACAAAAATAGTGATTCGGTCATGTTATATTACACGCGTTACATATATAAAGAAATACGTAATGGGTATATTAGATCGGATACAAGCATTGTCATGTGATAAATAGGGATAGCTCTGGTTAGGCTGAAAATATTGTGACAAAAGGTGAAATTGATCATAGTGAGTAATTCTCCACATTTTCCCACATTTTACCAAAGTGTTTTCCAATTGGTCTGCTGTATCTCAGAAAGGGTGAAAAAGAACAATATTTAACTTCCAGAAATAGGCTAGAATTATATCCCTAATTACTTCCAGAATGTACGCAGTAAATTCACGAAAAATCAAGCTACATTTAGGCATCATTTTTACATGGCGTGTCTCTACTTTTTGATTTTGTCCTAATTAGGCTCCGCACTCACGTGCGAAATATGGCGGGCTCAAAGTTTCTCAGAGAAATCGAATCATTTTCTCTCTCCGAAATACATTGCCCACGTCAATGGCACGTGACGTCACTGGCAGCCGGGTTCAAAGGCTGACTGGTATAATTTCCTCACAATAGGACTGGGCTCATAATTCATAAATTTGACAAGACAGTCCACCAGTCCAACGTCACTTGGAATGACTCTGATTTGATCGCAGTCGACGTTTACCCTTTTCCCTAGCTAGCATTATTTATTAGTTCGGGAAAAAAATATCAAGAAACATTGAAATAAACATGTATCAGTCGCTGAAATATGTATATATTTCATATACCTTGTTTCGTCGATAAAATTAAAAAAGCATCTTTAAATATAGGCATACATAATAATAATACTATCGTGTTTATTCTACTATTTTACCAAACATTGTAATAAATTGTTCACCCGTTTTTCGGTTTTTCGATAAGGATCTAGCTTGAGTTCCTCATTAACAATATTTCAATCATTTATACCATTTAAACAAGTTTGACAAGCAAGGAGACATTGCCTAACGAATCATCTCACTATACATGTGACAGTGTGAGAGAATGTTTCAAATCTATCACAAAGATGCGATATTGTTTGCAGAGCTTCATACTCTATATATGTGTTTATTGTTCTTCAATTCGTATTCGACCGCCTGGGTGGTGTAGTGGTAGTGTGTCCGCCTCGGGTGGTGCAGTGGTAGCGTGTCCGCCTGGGTGGTGTAGTGGTAGTGTGTCCGCCTCGGGTGCAGGAGGTCGCGGGTCAATCCCCGGTCTACGTATAGTTTTATGTAACTATGAGCTAGTACGATAAATGTCAATTAAAATTTCTATTCTGTACTCATTATGTTATAGATGATATATGCAGAAATGAAGCTTATTAAAAAATAATAAAAATTGTAAACCTATAAATTCAACCACATCCTATTTATGTGATGTCTGGTATCACTTCCGTGTAATGGTTGAGCGTGCGCCTGTGGTGCGGGAGGTCGCGAGTTCAATCCTCGGCCAGTGACACTCATGCCAAATACTATAAAATGGGAAGTAATGGCTTTCGCTCATTGACGCTCGGGACAGTGAGGTTAGCATTACGACCGACTCGCTGGTGACAGGATAAACTAACCAGTAGTACTGGTAACTCGCTGGTGACAGGATAAACTAACCAGTAGTACCGGTAACTTACACAGGAAATGCTGTTATGTAACTGACATGTCATAGCTCAGAGGTCCAAAGACCTGATACAGACTAAACTAGAGTTAACACTTTATGCACAACTAAAGTTCAAGCTTTTTGCTTTAACATTATGAAAAAAACACGCCAAAATTTTAAATTTTAGTAGATTAAGACTAGCTCATTTACAATTTGCCTGATTATTGTCCTTGAAAATTGAACTGTCGCGTGGTGAGCGCATAACCAAATCATTTAACTTGTCTCCTATTCAAACTCACCTATATGTGCTTGCTTACATTTTGCGACCGCTGTATTTACATTCATAATAAAGGTCGAGTTTGACCCCTGATCAAAAAACACATGCTTTCATATAAACTTTATTTTAAATATGCATGTATATAATCATGTTTCTAAGTTTGTAACATCTTAAAATCTCTTAGCTAATTCTTAACAAAAGAAGTAGCCCAATGTTGACATGTAGTAACTCCAGCTATCAAAAATACAACTTACATTGACAACCCTTTCTTACTTACAACAAAGGTGCAGCAGATGTCTTTGAAAACATCTTGGCAAAATATGGGAAATATATATAAATTACAGTAACATTATTGAATAACTTGAAAACATCTTGGCAAAATAAGGGAAATATATATAAATTACAGTAACATTATTGAATAACTTGAAAACATCTTGGCAAAATATGGGAAATATATATAAATTACAGTAACATTATTGAATAACTTGAAAACATCTTGGCAAAATATGGGAAATATATATAAATTACAGTAACATTATTGAATAACTTGAAAACATCTTGGCAAAATATGGGAAATATATATAAATTACAGTAACATTATTGAATAACTTGAAAACATCTTGGCAAACTTGAAAACATCTTGGCAAAATATGGGAAATATATATAAATTACAGTAACATTATTGAATAACTTGAAAACATCTTGGCAAAATATGGGAAATATATATAAATTACAGTAACATTATTGAATAACTTGAAAACATCTTGGCAAAATATGGGAAATATATATAAATTACAGTAACATTATTGAATAACTTGAAAACATCTTGGCAAAATATGGGAAATGTATATAAATTACAGTAACATTATTGAATAACTTGAAAACATCTTGGCAAAATATGGGAAATATATATAAATTACAGTAACATTATTGAATAACTTGAAAACATCTTGGCAAAATATGGGAAATATATATAAATTACAGTAACATTATTGAATAACTTGAAAACATCTTGGCAAAATATGGGAAATATATATAAATTACAGTAACATTATTGAATAACTTGAAAATATCTTGGCAAAATATGGAAAATATATATAAATTACAGTAAAATTATTGAATAACTTGAAAACATTGTCTCCAAATCAGAAATTGGAAAAATACAAAAGCATGCACGGATAAATAGAGGATAATCAAATGCATACGGATGTTTTGGAAATATGTCACGATAATCAGGGGCGTAGCTCCCTTTAGGCACTGTAGGCACGTGCCTACACATGTTTTCTAAAAATGACCCAAAATGCAGATGCGGCGATACACATCTGCGTAATGTATCGACCAGATCAGCCTGCGCTGTCCACGCAGACTGATCCGGCCGACACATTCCGTCTAAAGGGGGGGTAGATAGAGTAGTGATTCCTGAAACAAAAAATCCACGGAAAGCGAAAAGTGTCTATCCGGGTACGCCTGTGTGGCATGCTTAGGCTGATCCGAGTCGATACTTAACACAGAGTCCACAATGTTGATTTTCTCACGAGACGGCCTACACATTGATTATTGCAAAGCTACGCCTCTGATAATGGGTTGTATATAACATCGTCTAAATCGTAGTATAAAAAATAATTTAATTATAAAAAACAAATTATGCATGGGTTGTGGGGAGGGGGGTTGATGTGGACACATTATATGTCAGCCCCGTACTTGCCTAAAAGGCTATATTAACCAGTCGATGGGGAAAGATACACGTTGTCAGTTCTGAACAATATGGATTCAGATTGTAGCTTGTCCTCGTGCTGTATCAGAATATACGCGAATTGACAGACGCTTATCAAGCTTATCTTAGTAATATGTGAATGAGCATTTACACAGGCAAATTTGGATCTACACTGTTCACAAACGTCAACTTGTACCATTTCCGATGACCAGGATCTTAACATATCTTGCAAAGTATGATTTCTTTTTTAACTCTTCCATTGCGCCAAATTTCACAAAGTAGACTCTTCCATGTTGAAAATATTGGACCACTCAATAGTTTTTCGTCCAACAGGAAATTTGGTAAAAATGTAATGTCTAAGTAGCAAACAGTGCAGATTTCAGGACACACAGCTCTTTATGAATAGTCTCACCTGAATCTGCATTGTTTGCATAAGACTTTAATTGCCTTTGACAGCGAAAGCGTTAACTATAAACGTCATTATACCCACATGAACTATAAACGTCATTATACCCACATGAACTATAAACGTCATTATACCCACATGAACTATAAACGTCATTATACCCACATGAACTATAAACGTCATTATACCCACATGATTTAGAAACTGTTTTTAACCACAGCTGATGTAGACACCCAAAATAACCAGAAAGTTCAAAATGATCAATTAAAACGATTAAACCATAGCGTTTCGCATTGGCATGAATCTATAACATCTTCTCTAATCGAGTGGTTTTTTTTTTAGCGAAACATTTCGCAACTTCTGCGTTTTCCCACTTGTGATCGGTTACAAGCTCATCTCTGACCGCAATACACTTGAAATGTGTCAAAACGACTCGAGTGCCTCCGCATGCAGCACAATCAAGAATTGCGGACAAATAATCATAATATTATTAATAAAGGGGCAATTACTCTACTGGAAACACACCGATTGGAATCAAATTAAAGGAAATAAGGGGATTACATGAAATCCAGTGACTTTGTAGAGTTCATGGGCAATATATATCCACATATAATAATTGCAACAGGGCGTGTAACTTGACTTGAAACAACTTCAAATACAAAATCAACTGAAATGTCTGATGGCACTGCAATTGAAGAAATGACCATAATAGTATGTCGGATGGACGGATGTGCGTAACATGGTATGTCCGTCCAGACCTTGCCGGAGATATTGACAAACATATGAGCAGTTCCACGAGCTAATCCGGGCCGACACATTCCGTCTCAGGGGAATATAGGTAAAGAATAATGATTCCTGAAACAGAAAATCCACAGGAGGCGAAAAGTGTCTGTCCGGATTAGCCTGCGTGGCATGCTTAGGCTGATCCTGGTCGCAACTTTCCACAAGGTTGGTTTTCTCGTAATTCGGCTCACACTACCGGTCACTGGCTACAGATTCAAGGTGCATAAAAAAGTACAGGAAAATCGCAAGCCCTACTTATTATAGTAATGCCCATTGTTGCTTATTGTAAATTAAATGTATTACATGCACTGGTATTTGTTTTGAGGTATAAATACCAGCATTTCACCCCTTTTTGCGTTGTGAATCTGCATGTATATATGTAATTACTTTTCAACTTCTTCCAAGACGAGGACGACTTCTGGCGTCATATTTAAAAACACCGTTCAAAAGAGGGGGAGACACTATTCAAAATGAACTATTACTCCTTTTCCCATCATATGCAACAATTTGTCTTCTACCGATCAGTCAAAAATCGATAATCGGCTATATAGAAATAAGAAGGGCAGTGTAACAAATGTGGGCATAACTTTCTTAATGTTTATTATATTTTAAGTTCGCATTCATATTTGGGAAGAACAAAATCTCTCGATTTCAAATATGTAATTTGTTTTAATTAGAAATAAAATTTAGGTGGGGGAATTTATATAAACATTAGGTGACCCTATATTCCTATTGAATTACATATGATTTTTGATAATTACACAGAAATTGCAATCAAATTTCGTTGGTTAATTAGTTATAACTTGTTTTCCTTTAAACTTTTTATAAGTTCGCATTCACATTCGTAAAGTATATTCATTTGTTTAAAGAAGGATATCATTTTTTATGAAATTAAGAAAAATTTAGGCGGGGGAATTAATGCTTTTGTCAAACAACATGTAAGTATTTTTTGTGTTCGGTGGAGTCCGTCAAACAGTAGCGGAAACTTACGAAGTTAATCGGATTTCACCGCTACTGGTTTTATGACTTCGATGTTTTATTGCAGGGCAATAAAATCTTACTCCTTCAGGGCAGGTTTTAAATATCTGGATAATTAAGAATTGAATTAAGAGTTAAATTTAAATCAAATATTCTTTATCCTCGCGCAATAACAATAGGAATATTATTAAATAATAGCCCGCCGTTGACATAAATATTATCTGTAAATTAAGGCCAATTATGTATTTGTCATATTTAAATGGGTTAAAAGAATAGGAATAATAATTCATTTTGAGTATAAGCGAAAAAAATAATACTGACCAAAAACTGTTAAATACATACATTTGATGCGTAATAAAAAAAATCAAAAAAAAATCATGTAATCTACACAAATGTTATTAACTTTACTAAAATCATCTTAGATTAATACACTTTATTGTTCACAAAGTGTTAATGTATGTTGACAATATTTCTGTGCAAACGGAAATGCGATATACACTATTCCTGATATTATAAAAACTGTTTTCATAATATACAAATAAAAACATTTTAATTGCTACCTTTTTGCAATAAAAATATGCCAGCTTCTTGTAATTTTTATATAAAATGTGAAAAGAATTAAGGAAACACAATTTGTGTTATTAAGATAACCCTTTTGTTTTTTAATACTGTTTATGACAACTCTCAATGGATACCGTTTTTGTAATTTTGATGCTGTTTTTCAAAACATCATCTCAATTTTAATGTATTATTATAAGTGTCAAATGTGTGTATTCACGTTAATCTGTAATGTTCTAATAGACACTGCCTCGGGCGTTTTATAAGTTAATTGGGTCATAAAAACCAGGATTGACATTTTCTGCCATTTGTTATTATCAGCGTGACTTAATATAGATGTACTTGTGTTAAATTAAAAGTTACGACATAATATTTATTATTATTGTTATCAGCTTCATGAAAATAATTAATATCATTTCTAAATAATGGATTTTCTGTATTGTTTATTTTGATACAGGTTGGATTGATTTTATTTTCAAAGCAAATCCAAATATAATTTGAACTTATGAAGTATGGGTTCTGATCTTCGTATACAAAATAGCTAAAATTTGCATATTAAGCCGAGAAGTTAAAAATCTTACATTATCATTTTTTTTTTGTATATATATATATATAGCGACTTTCAGTTTTATATTGGTGGATGAAGTCAGCCCTAAGTGAATCTCTTTGTTTTTTAATGACCAGTAAATAATAAGTAAAACTGCTCGGATTATACTTTTTAATTAAACACTTTATTATAAATTCATGCTTCGGATTTTTTTTAAATTAAAATGAATGGTTATTTTTTTATGAAAAATCAATTTTAAACTTGATTTTATACTGAAACGTAAAACACAAATTTTCTATGCTTTTTTAAATATAGCATATCCCTATAATAAAACCGTTAACCTACCAAGATTAAAACTGCTAAATCCGTTTGAATTACCCTGATGATTTATGATTTATGACCCCTACGAATTGCGTCGGTGATCTTCGTAAACTGCCGAAAGATAAGAAACTCCGGCGATGGATTAGGTGAAATATCGATAAAAGTTATTGAGTGAAACCGGAGAAGACAGATTGTTGGATATGAATGATTTTAACATCGTATTAAAATCATTGATACTATATATGAATGTTCCAATGTATGTGTCGGATGTTGAACAGACGACTATAAAATATCACATGAGGTAAACAGTTACCGAATAGTCTATCCCTAATGGTGAGTTATAAAATATCACATGTTGAAAACAGTTATCGAATAGTCTACCCCTAGTGGTGAGTTACAAAATATCCCATGAAGTTAACATTTACCGAGTAGTCTATCCCTAATGGTGAGTTATAAAATATCATATGAGGTTAACAGTTACCGAATAGTCTATCCCTAATGGTGAGATCCCTAATGGTCAGTTATAGAATATCACATGAAGTAAACAGTTACCGAATAGTCTATCCCTAATGGTGAGATCCCTAATGGTGAGTTATACCATATCACACGAAGTAAACAGTTACCGAATAGTCTATCCCTAATGGTGGGTTATAACATATCACATGGGGGTAAACAGTTACCGAGTAGTGGTAAACAGTTACCGAATAGTCTGTCCATAATGGTGGGTTATAACATATCACATGGGGGTAAACAGTTACCGAATAGTCTATCCCTAATGGTGGGTTATAACATATCACATGGGGGTAAACAGTTACCGAATAGTGGTAAACAGTTACCGAATAGTCTCTCCCTAATGGTGGGTTATAAAATATCACACGAAGTAAACAGTTACCGAATAGTCTATCCATAATGGTGGGTTACTAAGAGTCGTGCGAACGTGAACAAAAATACACAGAGTAGAAATGAGCCTCTTCTTTGGAAAAGGTACAATTTGGCTTTTCTAAACAATGTAGATCCAGTTAAGTCTTTGTGTCCGCACATTCTGATTAAGATCTTCACTGTTCACTTATAACGTGCATACGTTTGTTGGAAGCTTCTGTCAACCGATGTATATTTTGATAAGGCATAGCAGATGTGCAGGCTGATCTGATCCTACACTGTACAGCAATACCAAAGTGAACATTTTCTCATGCTCTGACTCAAATATCCATTACTTTTTATTACAGAACACAAGTAGTCTTTGTTACGGTAAAATAAAACAATTGATGTAGCATCACAAGAAAGGGGAACCATAGAATAGTTCAAACACATTGGGAGGCAACTTGAATGTTTTTTTAAACGGCGATTGAATTAATTTATCCTCGCAATCATTAGGTAGAATCATTGTCTCATTTCAGTTTAGTATTTGCAAAAGTTCTTATTATTTTCAAAATTAAATTACGCTTCATCGGATTTACCGTAATAATTGAGAGCCCCTTGTTCTGCCTCGACAACGTCAATTTGGTGATGAGAATTTCTAGGTTACATGATACCCAGCTCATCGCGGTCTCCATTTTCCAATTTTCTAATATCGTAATAAAAATTCTCAAATGATCGCAGAAAATTACAATTAAGCAGGCGTGCGCTCAGCAGACATGGGAAACTCAAAACAAATGCTCACAGACGCTTGCAAATGATTACAAATCTATTGAGCACAGGCGGAAATCATCCGCCTATAGGAGTTAGACGAGTTATCAAAGAGTTTCTCACAAGAGGGCGCATGTGCGATTAAGGTGGCACGTGACTCCTTATTTCTAAATTGCATTATCTCCGGTGAGATCGCTCAATATCGGCCACAAATTTCCTGAAATGACACAGAATGATTGGGTAGGTACGACTAATAACTTTCTAATTTAGCAACGCCATGCGAAAACAATATTGCGTTGGTAGCAACAACAACAAATTGCAATATATGCAATAGACTATTAACCGAGCGTTAAGCCATAATCAGCAATGACGTTTAGTTTCGTGCATGCATTCAGTGAAGACCCTGACACGACATTGATGATGTATTATGCTTGTTTGTTTTACTCGTCGATGTTCGCATGTGGTACGAGGGTCATTTCGACTCGACTCGTCGTCATTTAGAAAACACTTATCGAATTTGATATTCAGAGTGTGAGAAAACCCGTACCGCCAGTTTCCGCAAACTGACACAGGCTGGGAACTATTACACATCCGAAAAGGATAGATTTATCTCGGAATCTTGATTTGTTTTATCGTCATCATAATTAGAATCATTATTACTCGCTTATATTACATTATTGGACGGTTACCGCTAATGTCTAAGTCTACACAGTGTGGTTGAAGGTCTTTTTACAATCTTCAAGTTTGCATTTGTGTATATACAAGTACATGTACAAATTTATTCCATTTAGATTATTACATTTATAGATATCCAAAGCAATACTGATTGCCCAATAAATATACTTCTTTATTGACGCCGCGTGGGAGCGCGGCGTCAGTATGGGATAGGTTTTAATTTTGTACCATGGGGTGACGTAATCGAAAAGGGAGAAACCAATGTTATTATTGTTAAAAAAACCTCTGTTGTTTGATTGAAAAAAACAACCTTTATGAATCAATAAATTGTATTAACTGATTTAAGAAACAACAAGATACAAAATACGTTTGTCTTCTACCGTTATTACAAAACTTTATACACATTTAATTTGTATTTAATAACTTTTCCCCAACTGTCTAGGCTACGCTGTTTTTGATTGTTTGGTTTACGGCCCTGACCCAATTCATCAAAGCTCAGAGAAAAAGTTCACTTTTCCCAAACTTTCTAGGCTACGCGTTTTTAATTGTTTAGTTTACGGGCCCAAAATTCGCCGGATGTTTTTGCCTATTTATAAAAGTGTGTGAAGTTGGCAGAGCATTAGACGTTAGACATTAGACATTCAAAAAAATTATTCGAATGTCTAATTCGACGTTAGACATTCGATTAGACATTCGCTAATTTTGATTATCGAATGTCTAATTATACATTAGACATTCAATTAGACATTCAGAAAAATCGCAAATGTTAAATATCGAATGTCTAATTCGACATTAGACATTCAATCAGACATTCGCAAATTACAAGATCTATAACCCAATTTCGTCGGAGGTCATTGTACATTCAAAAAACGAATGTCTAATTGGTCAGTTAGACATTAGACATTCGATTAGACATTCGCAAATTAAGGGATTTAGGTACCAAATTCGTCGGAGGTCATTGTACATGCAAAAAACGAATGTCTAATTGGTCAGTTAGATATTAGACATTCGATTAGACATTCGCGAATTACGATATTTAGGTTCCAAATTCGTCGTAGGTCAACGTACTATCAAAAAACGAATGTCTAATTGGTCAGTTAGACATTAGACATTCGATTAGACATTAGCAAAGTAAAGGATTTAGGTACCAAATTCGTCGGAGGTCATTATACATGCAAAAAACGAATGTCTAATTGGTCAGTTAGACATTAGACATTCGATTAGACATTCGCAAATTAAGAGATTTAGGTACCAAATTCGTCAGAGATCAATGTACATTAAAAAAACGAATGTCTAATTGGTCAGTTAGACATTAGACATTCGATTAGACATTCGCAAATTACAAGATATATAACCCAAATTCGTCGGAGGTCATTGCACATTAAAAAACCGAATGTCTAATTGGTCAGTTAGACATTAGACATTCGATTAGACATTCGCAAATTAAGAGATTTAGGTACCAAATTCGTCGGAGGTCATTATACATGCAAAAAACGAATGTCTAATTGATCAGTTAGACATTAGACATTCGATTAGACATTCGCAAATTAAGAGATTTAGGTACCAAATTAATCAGAGATCAATGTACATTAAAAAAACGAATGTCTAATTGGTCAATTAGACATTAGACATTCGATTAGACATTCGCAAATTAAGAGATTTATGTAACAAATTCATCAGAGATCAATGTACATTAAAAAAACGAATGTCTAATTGATCAGTAAGACATTAGACATTCGATTAGACATTCGCAAATTAAGAGGTTTAGGTACGAAATTTGTCTGAGGTCATTGTACACGCAAAAAACGAATGTCTTATTGGTCAAATAACTTGAACATATTGATAACTCGAACATATCGATATCTCGAACATACCGATGACTCGAACACATCGATATCTCGAATACATTAATAAAACGAATGTTTTTAACTTGAACATTTATTGACAAATCGAACATATCGATATCTCGAAACTTTCGATATCTCGAACTTTCCAATATCTCGAACTTTCGATATCTCGAACTTTCCGATATCTCGTTTTTATATTTTATTTTTTATTTATTTTTTCTTCTCGATATCTCGAACTTTCCAATAACTTTTCGATATCTTTAAAAAAAAAAATCTCGATATCTCGAACTTTATCGGAAAGTTCGAGATATCGACAAGTACGAGATATCGACAAGTTCGAGATACCGAAAATTTCGAGATATCGGAAAGTTCGAGATATCGAAAAAAAATATGAAAACAAATTGGTAAGTTCGAGATATCGGAAACTTCGAGATATCGAAAAAAAATATAATTTTCTTTTTCGAAAAGTTCGAGATATCGGAAAGTTCGAGATATCGGGGGAAAAAAAAAAAAAAAAAAAAAGATATCAATATGTTCGAACATTTCGATTTCTCGATTATTTTTTTTTATATTTTTTTTTTCTCGTTATCTCAGAAATTTGCGATATCTTTTTTTTTTTTTTTTTTTTTTTTTTTTTTCTCGAACATTTCGAGATATCGATTTGAAACCGTGTATTGGTAAAAAATTAAGAAACTTCATGTTGTATGGTAACCTTTTATTATAGGCTATGGTAGCCAGGTGAGCAATATAGGCACATCTTGGCCTTTTTGGTTATGATAAAGGGACATTTGGCCTTCTTGTTCGAAATATTTACATCCTGTCTGTTTTCACACGTTATTTAAATGTACTGAACTACATCTGCTTCCTTTAAGTCATGCTTCAAAATCATGCGCGGCGTCCTTTGATGCTCTGCATCAAAATTCGTCTTGTATATACATAGAATGGACATAACTGGCATGTTCCTCGAATAAATAAAATTGTTCCTAATAAATGTCCCCAATTACCCAAATTGTAACCAATCATTCTCCGTTACGTTTGCTTTGAAAAACAAAAACTTCTTTTATCATTTTGATTCCTGTGTATGTTTAACAAAGAAAAGGGAGAGAGCTTCCTAAATAAGCTTAATGCTTTCTGCTCAATCATGTCTATATTTATATTTTATATGAAAGTGTTATAAGATGTACATGTATCAGAATATAAATAAAATATTGTTTAAACCAAAGAAAAAACTATTTAAGTGTTCTAGCTTTATTTTGTTTTATTGGGGTTTTACGCCATTTTAACATTATTTCAGTTATATCACGGCGTCAGTTCACCTATTTATGATTCCTGGGTAAACATACCAGTAATAGGCTAGGAAATGTGCCTTTTCAAGGGACACTCTGCCATGAATGCCCCGACTGGAGATCGAACATTGGACCTCCGGTCTGACAACTGGCTGCTTTTCCACATAGACTTAGCCCATCGGTGGAAGACGAATGACGCATGTTGCAATGACTTTTGTCAAACGTCGGAAAGAAAGTTTGCCGAGCCGGGATTCGAACTCACAACCCCTGGATTGACAGCCCGCGTCGTTACTGACTGAGCTACCGGGACTCGACTGTGAAGTAGAACATATTCCTTAAAAAAAAGTCCGTTCTCCGGTTCTTAAATAGCATTACAGTTTTTCATTTGTGTTTTGTTTGTATGGTGTTTTAGGCCGTTTTCATCAATTTTCAGTTTGAACACGACTTGTCTTGAGTAAGTTACCAGTGCTACTAGTGCATTTATCCTGACACCAGCTAATCAGTCGTGATGCTAACCACACAAAGGAAGGTATGAACCTATTAAAAGTGAGTGTAAGCCTAGCGAGAAAGGTTCATTAATCTGAAATATCACAATCAATGAATATGAAGGAATGTTTATAACGTCTTTGACCGTGTGAACACGTGCAGTAATGAAGTTTCAAGCGACAAAGATCCCCTTTACGCCTGACATGTATATTATGTGCATTTCTAACACATACCATATAGTGTTATATATGCACAAAATAAATTTACTGTTTCAAAGGAAGAGTCCGAATATTTTGCTTTAGAAACAAGAAATAACTACATAAACAATTTAAAAAATGATCGGGGTAACCTTATACCTTTTATATATATATATATGCGAGCAGTTCCACGAGAAAGCAAACATTATGAACTCTGCGTAAAGTATCGATCCGAATCAGACTAAACATGCCACGCCGGCTAACCCGGACAGACACTTTTCGCCTACTTTGGATTTTCTGCTTCAGGAATCATTACTCTATACCTTTATCCCCTGGATACGGATGTGTCGTCCCGGATTAGCCTTCGCGGACTGCGCAGGCTGATTTGGGACGATACATTACGTATACTCCATTATGTTGGTTTTTTCGTGGAAAGGTTCACATATTTTATTGTTTATATATTTTCAATCTTTTTTCCATAAACACTTTGTTTATTTGAAAGGTGACTTGCCCCAAAATGCAGCTGCAGCGATACACATCTGCGTAATGTATCGACCAGATCAGCCTGCGCTGTCCGCGCAGACCGATCCGGCCGACACATTCCGTTTAAGGGGGGGGGGGGGGATAAATAGAGTAATGATTCCTGAAAAAGAAAATTCACAGGAGGCGAAAAGTGTCTACCGGGTAGGCCTGTGTGGCATGCTTAGGCTGATCCGGGTCGATACTTTACGCAGAGTCCATAATGTTGATCTTCTCACGAGACGGCCTACACATTGATTATTGCCAAGCTACGCCCCTGCCTTGTCATGTTAATATATGTTAAATTGTGTTTAATGACTAGAAGCTATATTAGCTTATGTCAATAAAATGTTGTCTTTGTCTTTGCCTATCTACATATGGCTCTTACTCTGAATATGTCGACATCTTTATTTCTTGTGTTTGGTGTTCACGCCGCTCAACGGAGTTTTAATTTATATATATTATAATGTGATTATGTTTCTCATAGTGTCATGTATACAAAAACTGAGATTATAATTAATGAAACTTGGAGCTAGTTATATTAGTTTATGCTGAAGCAGAAGCATCAGCCTTAAATCTCATCCCCCGCAACCCTTAGCACCAAAACAGGAGATCAACATTTCCACTTGAAACAAAAAAAAATCCAAATGACTCGACCGTGGACGAAGTTTGATCTCCCGTTTTCGAGGGGAGGTGTTCCATACACACTTGGTCGGTATAGTAGCAGTAGTTTTATATTCTATTTAATTCACACGTAGTACAAGTTATATTGTATATAAACAACAGATTAATACAACAGTATATTAATATCATTCATATTTGATGGCAATAAGTGTACATATTGAGCTTACTAACCAGCCATACAAATGGCCTAAGGCGGTATATATCTACTAAATACTGAATTCAATACATCAACTGTTCTGATTTTAGCTTAACCCTTTTCCACTTGTAGACGTTTTCTGGTGCGTCTGCAGCAGACATCTTTTGTAAACATTGTGACAAAAGAAGAAATGTTTCATCATTTAAGTAGAATTTCTTTATATTTGCCTGAAAGTTTTCAAAATCGTCTGCTGCAAACTTGTTGTATGTGGGAAAGGGTTTACAGGATACTAGTAAAAGACAGTCATGGTGAAACACATAAAACACTTCAATTTATCAAATTCTGAAAGATGAAATACGATTTAATGAACTCCGTCATCGTATCGTCCAATTAAAAGACTGAAACCAGGCGCACGCATGGAGGTCCCTTTTCGTCCCATTAGGTCCATTAGGGAATTAATCTTTAAGTGCCACGAAAAAGAATCGGACGATAGGCCTTTAATATGATGATGTCATTTATTACAATATCGTTAAAATGACAGGTAACAGGTTCGTCCTATTCTAGTTATAGTTTGTGAGTTATCGATTTAGAATGATGTTCTTGTTGTTTTAGATTAATTAGTCGAACAATAATCACGTAATGCAAAGAAGTAGTTATTTATTTTGAAAAATGTATGTTTCTTTTCATTATTGTAAGATGTGTCATGTCCGTATTACCTATTAAATCAATTTAATTGTATAAAGTGTAAAGTGGTTGTGATATCCTTCATCTTGTTCTTTTAACCCTTTCCCTCATATAGACGCTTTCTGACGCCTCTGCAGCAGACGACTTTTTGAAAACACAGTGACAAAAGAAGAAATTGCACAAAACGTGCAATTTCTCCTTTTGCCACAATGTTTTCCACGTTTTGTCATAGGTTATCCATTCAATTATGGAGATTTTCTATTTTTTGACTAAATACGTTCAAAGTCGTCTGCTGCAGAATTGCCCTATGAGGGAAAGGGTTAAAGGAATAGCATATTACGCCTCGAGAGCGGAAGACCAGGGTTCGATGTCCAGTAGGGTCATACCAAAGTCTTTAAAAATGGTAATAGTAGCTTCACACATTGGCGCTTAGGGTTGCGGTGGTGCCACCAGTACTCGTATTTTACATAGGAAACAAGCTTATATAACTGAAATACTGTTGAAAGAGGCGTAAAAATCTATGCAAACAATATTCAATATAAATTCCATTCCGGATTGATATTATGGTTCATTGATTGTTTGGTTTACGCCACTTTCAACGGCAATTTTTTTCAGTTATATCACGGCGTTAAAGTTACCAGTTCTACTGGTCCATTTATCTTGACACCAGCCAGTCAGTCAAGTCGTAATGCTTACCTCGCAACCCTGAGCGCAACGATGAGTCACCATTACTGCCGTAAGTATTTGGTATGACCCGGTCTGGAATCGAACCCGCGACCTCCCGGGGCGGACGCTCTATCACTACAACACCGAGGCGGACGCTCTAGTACCACAACACCGAGGCGGACGCTCTATCACTACAACACCGAGGCGGACGCTCATATGTACTTATACTGGATAAACGACATGTTTTCTCGAATTGTCCTTATACATAAAGCATGCAGACTTAAAACCAGACCTAAACTTTGCTTCAGTAGAAAACGCTCGTAAGATCTGATGACTGCCTATTACAGGTCGTCTCGTGTTGACCTTTGCGTCAGCCAATCAAAGTGTCGCTTTCATAATATTTAGGTATCAACAAAGCTGATAACTTCCATAAATAAACGAATTAGAAAATTAGATTGTCGAGTGTTCCCATGTATAGAGAATATTAAAGTATAAGGACAATTCGAGAAAACATGTCGTTTATCCAGTATAAGTACAGCGAAGTATTTATCTGATTTCAATGTGCTAGTAAAGTCTGTTATCTGACGGTAAAAAATACATAATTGAGCCATCCCGCGAGAAAACCAACATTGTGGACTCTGCGTACAGTATCAACCCGGATCAGCATGCCTGTGGATTTTCAGGAATTATTACTTTATACCTCTATCCCCTTGAGACGGAATTTGTTGGCCCGGATCAGTCTGCGCGGACTGCGCAGACTGATATGGGTCGATACATTACGCAAATGCCATAAAGTTGGTTTTCTCGCGGGAGGGCTCATATCCTCTATTGTTCCTATGAACAACAGGTGCACGATTCAACAATTAATTTGACTCAATAACGTGTTACAACAATCACATATAAATACCAATCCAATTTGAACGAATTATCTCAATAATTATAAACAAATCAAATTGCATTATTCATTCGCAGAAATCATTCGCTAAATGCTTTCCTGCATGTGTAACATGAAAGCTTTGACTTCGATTGTAAAAAAACAGCGTCTAACAAAAAGTGTCCATGACTTGTTTTACTGGGAGTCGAAGATTCGAATAGTAAGGCACACTAGAAATACTGACGAACGATTCTCTTCGCGAACATCCATCTCATATACACACTTGTAATATGCACATTAGTGCAGCATTTGAAAATACTTTAAACACGTATAATTTATTATCTCATAAACCCATTTCAACTTTCAGCCGCATTTTGACACATATGCAGCAGACGTCTTTTGAAAATATAGAATCAAAAGAAGAAATTGCTCATCATGAACAAGTTCTCCTTTAGCTTCGATGATATCTACTCTATTTATGCATTACACTTTTATTCAAATATCTTTTCAATATGTTTTTTAAACTTTGTTCAAAGTCTTCTATTGTAAATTGGTTATAGATGGGAAACAATGTTGAATACCCATGTTCCATTTTGAAATGACACCAATCAGATCAGTACTTCATTTAGGAATTTAGGTCTGTTCCGAATTACAACAAAAACTGACATTATTATTAAAGAAGGTATGGATTTGTGAAGAAAAAGAATTCTCTGTCAAAGACATGATGGAAAAACATTCTTGGAAATAAGGATAACTGAATACTTATTAGAGAATTCTACTTTTACATGAATGTTTATAAAAGTCACATGATGCTGACAGTAGGGGAGACTCGTCTGCTATATGGGTTAAAAGGGTAACTTGACTAATGACGGTAAAGCGATCGACGTATCGACACTTCAAACGTTTTAATTGTGATGGGATCTAAATTGAGGTATTGCCTAGAACACACCATCCAAGCAATGTTACTTAAATATTTAAATGTATAAACAAATGGGGTTGCTGCATCACGTGTAAGAGTAATTGTGATGGGATCTAAATTAAGGTAGTGCCTAGAACACACCATTCAAGCAATGTTACTTAACTATTTGAACATATTTTGTAAAAAAATGGAAAATCTCTATAATTGAATGGATAACCTATGACAAAAAGTGGAAAACATTGTGGCAAAAGAAGAAATTGCACGTTTTGTGCAATTTCTTCTTTTGTCACTATGTTTTCAAAAAGCCGTCTGCTGCAGAAGCGTCAGAAAGCGTCTATATGAGGGAAATGGTTAAATATTTAAATGTATAAACAAAAGGGGTGCTGCGTCACGTGTAAGAGTCAATTTCAAAATTCGCAGGTTTTCTTGTCCGGTTTCAAAAAATAATCTAAATAAAATATAACCAATGTTTAACAAAAAGTTGTTAATTTGTTGATTAGAATGTAAACTTGTAATTTATCATTTTAGTGCGCTGCTGTGTATGTGTTTTAGTTTCTATCCTCGGAATGTTTTTTGATTGATTGGGGTTTAACGCCGTTTTTAGCAATTTCTCAGTTATATCACGGCGGCCAGTTCACCTACTCATGCATTTCCTGGTTTTCTCACACCAGTACTCCACACAACAATCTTCCCGAGCAACTGGCTGCTTTTCCGCATAGACTTAGCCCATTGGTGGAAGACGAATGACGCATGTCGCATTGACTTTTGTCAATCGTCGGAAAGAAAGTTGGCCGAGCCGGGATTCGAACTCACAACCCCTGGATTGACAGCCCGCGTCGCTACCGACCGGAATGTTTTTTAGACGAAACGTAGTAAAAAAAGCTGTCCAAGTGCTAAGTTGTTATGTTTTATTTTAACATTTTTAATTATTATTCTATTATAATGTGGGGTTTTTACGAATGCATTTTATTGTATATCCGTTTGAACATCATGTAATGTACATGTTTTTGCTTAATTTAAGTTCAGCGACGAGCTATACAAAAAAACTTGAATCTTTGGGTTGTATTATGTTTTGGAGTTTTTAATGCCAATTTGAAATTAACAAAAAAAGACTGGTTTCGCCCTTGGTTTTTGCAATGGCTGCAGATATGTTAATATGTAGGTTGATTATATTATAACCATATATACATATATCAAATTCGAGGTTCAAGTTCCTGTAAAACTATTCTTATCAAAGTTATTGCCCTTGGATTTTGAAAGTATTTATTCATATATTTCAACGTTATCCGAGACGGACCGGGACAAAGCAAGAATCTGGCAGCCGGAGCAAATCCATACTGGACTTAACTGCAGCGACCAGTACTTAACTATATCATCTGTGTTATAAATGAATAAACAACATAAATAAACCAATAAATTTGTTTTATTACTACCCAAGCAGTTTTCAAAGTAAATCATTTCATATTGTATGTTGGCATGAATGGGCGCGACTTCCATAAAACATTGACAATTTGTAAGAGTGGGCTAAGCAACTAAACAAGAGTGGGCTGCCAGCTAAATCAGCTTTTTAAGGGCTAGCCCCAATATTATTGTTCTAAAGATTTAGATACCTAAATTAATGTCTTTAGCCCCAAATTTTCTATAAGCAAAGTCATAGTCAATTTCTACAACTCAAAGAATGAAAACCAGCCAACCCTGGGATTCAGAGGTAGGCAGCTTCAAATCGAAGGTTAAACTATTGAGTAAATGCAACACCAATTTACATATTTAAATATCACAACAAATAAACACGAGACCGAAAGGTTCGCTGACCGCCGACCCTTGTACCAATGTCATAATGGAAGACGCGCCGAATTATTGTACTTGAAGTCATGAAATGTCTATAATGCCTCATGGCTAAGCACTCATTAAATTAAAAGCTTGTAAGTCAGCTACTGGCCCAGGAACCACAAAGACTATGAGATCATCTCAGACTCGAACGGTAACATCCAGGAATGCATCCGTCTTCCTGTCCCATACTCTGGATAGAGAATCTGAAATGTAATGAAAACCTGGCGCAGCAACCGTAATTAACAAATAAGGGGAGGTGGGTGGGTCTTTAATTTTTTTACCCGCCGCTTCTTCTTAGGGTAGAATTAAAAAGGCCGGTGTTGGCTGTGTAGCGTGACGTTTACACATGCATGATAAATACCAACCATCCCATTCCCCTCCGATAACATTCGACTATGGATGAACCATAATCGGATTTATCCGAGACGGACCGGGACAAAGCAAGAATCTGGCAGCCGGAGCAAATCCATACTGGACTTAACTGCAGCGACCAGTACTTAACTATATCATCTGTGTTATAAATGAATAAACAACATAAATAAACCAATAAATTTGTTTTATTACTACCCAAGCAGTTTTCAAAGTAAATCATTTCATATTGTATGTTGGCATGAATGGGCGCGACTTCCATAAAACATTGACAATTTGTAAGAGTGGGCTAAGCAACTAAACAAGAGTGGGCTGCCAGCTAAATCAGCTTTTTAAGGGCTAGCCCCAATATTATTGTTCTAAAGATTTAGATACCTAAATTAATGTCTTTAGCCCCAAATTTTCTATAAGCAAAGTCATAGTCAATTTCTACAACTCAAAGAATGAAAACCAGCCAACCCTGGGATTCAGAGGTAGGCAGCTTCAAATCGAAGGTTAAACTATTGAGTAAATGCAACACCAATTTACATATTTAAATATCACAACAAATAAACACGAGACCGAAAGGTTCGCTGACCGCCACAAAAGGCAGCAAAAGAGAAAACAGAAATTTTGGGGCCAGAATGTTGACCTTTTAAAACAAGACCGCCATTTGGATCTAGGCCGATCATTCTATTATCCTGTTGTGATTCACTGAAGTTAAGGAGAGTCCCCAGATCTATAAAACGACCCGCTATTATTTTTTCCCTTACTTGTAGGGACACTTGGCAGCTTATTTGATTATGGGCACTAGGTGTTAGAATCATTGGTACATTGTCTAACTGAGGGGCTAAATTTAAATCTAAATTTAAATCTACATCTACCATTTGCACACATGTACCTTCTGACTCTGCCGACGTCCCTGGCTGAACAGTAGAGGCCATGTTCCCAAACGCCGCCTCTGCCTCCCGAACTGTATTAATTGCCTCCACATCATCCCCCTCCTTCCTCGACCTTTTATTTTCCACCTGGCTGGCCAATGCTGAGGCAGGACCTCTCTTGTTTCTCTTAGGCATTCTCGTAATGTAGGTACCCACTTTAATTTTTTTACCCGCCGCTTCTTCTTAGGGTAGAATTAAAAAGGCCGGTGTTGGCTGTGTAGCGTGACGTTTACACATGCATGATAAATACCAACCATCCCATTCCCCTCCGATAACATTCGACTATGGATGAACCATAATCGGATATATTTGAAATATAAGTCGCATTCCTAGCACCATACAAAGGTGTCACGCGTATCCTTTCGACAACGATAGTGTGCAGCGATGCCCGGGGCGGTTACGTTATTACATGACAATATTCATTGAGGATTGAGTGCGAATTGAGTTCTGTGCTTTGCGTTAATTGCGATCAAAATCATCCATTTGGAAGGACAAAATGATGCTAAAGTAGATGAAGTGTACAGTTATGGCGGTATTACTGCGCGTAATATTATCCAATAAAATTAAAGTCCCCGGGATCAAAGTACCACAATTGTACATGGATGTCTGGGTCCCGGGGACTATGATTTTTTTTGCACCGCTGCAGGTAAAAAGGTTCTTACCAATACACCCTTTTCTATAGACAACAAATGGAATGCAGATGACTTTCAATGCACAGAGACACAAATACATGAACTTCCTATGAACTAAATAATGATTATTTAAAAAGCTGAAAACATTTTGACAAAATGAGCAATTTCTCCTTTGCCACAATGTGTTCAAAAGTTGGCTGATGCAGATGCACGTGTTTGCATGTGTGGTAGGACTAATTTGCACATAGCACCAAATACAGGGAACTTAGCTGGTGGCGATATTTCTAGTATATTTACAGAATTTCAATAGTGTGTCTATGTCTTTTACACTGAACTGCCTGCGGTAGTGGAGACTGTACATTCGTCTGAACATTCACCAGTCCCAGTTCTATCAAGCAATCTTCACATGAAATATTTAGAGCGAGACATATTGGGACGTAACGTTAGAGTCGGCGTTGCATGATTTGTAATGGGTTCCGATGCAATTTGTTTCCAGAACTGTGTGCAATGACGGAGGTATTCCCCTGGCACGCTGCTTGTTTTTACAAAACTCATAAATCCTACACCCTTATCAACAACAGAATGCGCTTGATGTTTTTTACAACAAAGTTCTAAGATATGTTTGCCAAATGCGGGATAAATAACAACATCTCGAAATGGTGCCAGGCAAAAATGGGTCTTCTGGCAACGCCACATTAACATGAAATTAAGGTATGTAATTGAGAAACAAGTTGGGCTACACATCTAGAGTTTAATCAAGAGTTATACAAATACTTATTTGCATGAATATGGGAAATGAGCGCTCGGTTGATACCTTGCGTATGCATAGACTCGTTTGAGTCTGCACAGTACGTTTATGCAATACGATTCTCATTTTTATCTAGGAAGACCAGCATTTGGACATTTACTGCCAGTTGGGAATTACCATGTTTATTATACTGAAGACATTCAATCATGCAGACTAATCATTGACGCGCATATTTTAATGACCTATGATGTTCATGTTGTGTTTAATGCTGCTACATAATATTGTAAATTTTGAATATTGAATAACAATACTGCCTTTTGTTTGCATGTGCGCGCTTTTATAAATTTTGATAAGGGGAGCTGTAGTTAGGTTGATTGTAATAAAAGCTCTCTTTCCCCCCTTATTCGTGTTTGGTCTTTCGTTTAAGCGAAATTAAGATCCTTAATTATGTGTATATCCGCTAGTTTTCTAGTGTAACACATTGAAGCAATTTCTCCTTTTGTCACAATATTTACATGTGGGAAATGGTTAGTGATATTAATAAGCAGCGACTGGTGATCTGGGAATATGCGTTTCGGTTTAGATAACATGGTGGCGCACAGGCTCACCAGAACAGAATCGTTACTGTACGCCGATGTATATTAAAGTTCACAAAAGGTCAGACGCGGCTCGAAACTGGGTTTACCTTGAATATTGACACGGTACCTTTAATTAACCCTTTCTCTCATATAGACGCTTTCTGACGCATCTGCAGCAGACGGCTTTTTGAAAAACATAGTGACAAAAGAAGAAATTGCTCAAAACGAGAAATTTCTCCTTTTGCCACAATGTTTTCCACTTTTAGTCATAGGTTATCCTTTCAATTATAGAGATTTTCTATTTTTTGACAAAATATGTTTGAAGTCGTCTGCTGCCGATTTCTTGTATGAGGGAAAGGGTTAAATTATTCACCACAGGCGTCCAGGTTTCATCTGAGAAAATTTGGAAAAAAACAAACACAATTCCTCCTTAAAACTACTGCAGATAGTCTCTATTTGGTCCATATGCTATATGCAGAGGTGTCAGAAAGCGTATATATGAGGGAAAGGGTTAAATAAAAAAGATAGTAGTATTATATAGTATAGAACTATATATAGAACCAAATGATAACTTGGATACGCGGATGCAATTTCAATTACAACTTCTTTAATACTCCCAGTTTGTACATGAACAAAAACATGAGGAGAATACAATTTAGCATTACAAACGGCGAAACAAAATGACATATATACATGACAGAATATAAAACAACCCTCTTTGTAATATTGTTTACAAACAAAATAATAATTACATGATTATATAGATCTCTAAATAGACAGATATTGATCAACATAATATTACACGATTTTTATTTTAATTTTAATTTTTGAGATTTTAGCGTAGGATAGTTAAATATGCCTGTGGTTGATACTGTTGGTTATTTTTGTGGCGCGACGTTTTAATTGGACTCGCACAAACGATGTTTAATTTGTTTGTCATTAAACGAATAAAAGGGTATATTTAGACATCAATAACGGTAAAGTACGGAAAGCCGGTGTTAAAATCGTGTTGCGCACGGAAATTCGCTATTATCTTCGCATAAAGATCTGTATCATTTTTCAATCATAATTTACTCTTTCACACCTGACAGATATAATATGAGTGGAATTTGGACTATAATCAGCCTGTACTGTGTGCTCCCTGATCTTGATTTATATCTACTCTACGTATTTTGTTAACCCTTTACCTCATACGACAATTCTGCCGCAGACGACTTTGAACATATTTTGTCAAAAAATAGAATATCTCTACAATTGAATGGATAACCTATGACGAAAAATGAAAAACATTGTGGCAAAAGGAGAAATTGCACCTTTTGTGAAATTTCTTCTGTTGTCACTATGTTTTCAAAAAGCCGTCTGCTGCAGAGGCGTCAGAAAGCGTCTATATGAGGGAAAGGGTTAACCGTTATAGGTGGAACGACACATACTATATGAGCCGTTCCATGAGAAAACCAACATTATGGTCTCTGCGTAATGTATCGACCCAGATCCGCCTGCGCATTCTGCGCATGCTAATCCGGGCCGACACATTCCGTTTCAGGGGGATAGAGCTATAGAGTAATGATTCATGAAACGGAAAATCCACTGGAGTCGAAAAGTTTCAGCCCGGATTAGCCTGTGCGGCATGCTTAGGCTGATCCCGGTCGATACTTTACGCAGAGTTAACACTTTGGTTTTTCTCGTGCAAAGGCTCATATTAACGAGAACAGTGACTGTTCAGATCAGCCTACGTGTCGAAGCGAGACTGATCGGAGTATTTGTCGACTGCATGAGATGTCAATCTAAGTTTTACAGCATTTCTGTTTTGTTTGTTTGTTTGGAGTTTAACGCCGCTTTCAACAGCTTTGGTCATATCACGGCGGTCAGTGCACCTACCCATGTTTTCCTGGCTTTCCCACACCAGTACTTACACAACATTCTTTCGGAGCCACTGACTACTTTCTCACATAGATCAGAGGTGAGAGGCAATGGAAAACATCGCCCGAAAGAATGTCGCCGCAACCGGGTATCGAACCCGTGACCTCCAAATCACGAGTCAGATACGCTACCAATTGAGCTACCCGGCCGGGTTACAGCATTTCTGTATACGTGTTTGTAGTCGCGACTTGTATGTGTGACCATCCATGAGGGAAAAGGGTTCACATTGGCTTTTGTGAACGATCCGATCCGCACAGTCTACTTTATATCACTTACGCACGTTTGTTAGAAACGTCGGTAAACTGTGGTATAATCTGATAAGACTGGGCAGGTTAGCAATCTGATCTTAACATACCTTGCTAAATAAAATACGATGTTGTACCTTTTTTCAATGGACGAGCTAAATCCTCAGAGGGGTTGCTGTATGTGACCAGCCCGAACGGTCAATCCATCTTAATATAGCAGGCGTTATGATAGTCCCGCTACTATGAAAGCGAAGCAGGGATGCTACTACTACCAATCTACCGTGTCTCGGTGGTATACTGGTTGAACGTCCGCCTCTGATGCGGGAGGTCGCCGTTTCGATCACCTGCCGGGTCACACCAAATATTTTAAAATGGTAGTATTGACTCCCCCCGGCCCCCCCCCCCCTCTCCCACCCCCACCACACACACACACACACCACCCCCCTTGGCGATAAGGGTTATAGGGTTAACATTACCACTTCTTCGCTGTTGGCAGGATTACTAGACCAGAAGCAGAATAACTGGTAGTCTACTCAGAAAACATCGTGATATAACTGAAAATATGTTAAAAATAGCGTAAAACAACATAGACACAAAGAAAACCGGTTACTAGCACTGGCTGGTATGACGCGACCCGAGATGGAACCCTAGTAGCTGTAGTCTCTGAAGCCTAGTAGCTGTAGTCTCTGAAGCCTAGTAGCTGTAGTCTCTGAAGCCTAGTAGCTGTAGTCTCTGAACCCTAGTAGCTGTAGTATCTGAACCCTAGTAGCTGTAGTCTCTGAAGCCTAGTAGCTGTAGTCTCTGAAGCCTAGTAGCTGTAGTCTCTGAAGCCTAGTAGCTGTAGTCTCTGAAGCCTAGTAGCTGTAGTCTCTGAACCCTAGTAGCTGTAGTCTCTGAACCCCAGTAGCTGTAGTCTCTGAAGCCTAGTAGCTGTAGTCTCTGAAGCCTAGTAGCTGTAGTCTCTGAAGCCTAGTAGCTGTAGTCTCTGAAGCCTAGTAGCTGTAGTCTCTGAAGCCTAGTAGCTGTAGTCTCTGAAGCCTAGTAGCTGTAGTCTCTGAAGCCTAGTAGCTGTAGTCTCTGAAGCCTAGTAGCTGTAGTCTCTGAAGCCTAGTAGCTGTAGTCTCTGAAGCCTAGTAGCTGTAGTTTCTGAAGCCTAGTAGCTGTAGTCTCTGAAGCCTAGTAGCTGTAGTCTCTGAAGCCTAGTAGATGTAGTCTCTGAAGCCTAGTAGCTGTAGTCTCTGAAGCCTAGTAGCTGTAGTCTCTGAAGCCTAGTAGCTGTAGTCTCTGAACCATAGTAGCTGTAGTCTCTGAACCCCAGTAGCTGTAGTCTCTGAAGCCTAGTAGCTGTAGTCTCTGAAGCCTAGTAGCTGTAGTCTCTGAAGCCTAGTAGATGTAGTCTCTGAAGCCTAGTAGCTGTAGTCTCTGAACCCTAGTAGCTGTAGTCTCTGAACCCCAGTAGCTGTAGTCTCTGAAGCCTAGTAGCTGTAGTCTCTGAACCCTAGTAGCTGTAGTCTCTGAACCCTAGTAGCTGTAGTCTCTGAACCCTAGTAGCTGTAGTCTCTGAACCCCAGTAGCTGTAGTCTCTGAACCCCAGTAGCTGTAGTCTCTGAAGCCTAGTAGCTGTAGTCTCTGAACCCTAGTAGCTGTAGTCTCCGAAGCCCGAGATGAAACGCTAGTAGCTGTAGTCTCTGAACCCGATTACAATGACACAATAGTTCGAAACAATATATTGACGGAAAATGAGAAATCGTTCAAACAATGACTTTTTTTGGTACAGTATATACTCACAATTAAGTGGTGTAGAGGGGAAAGGGTTAAACGTGGGGGAATAATGGCTCATTAGTAACTAACTAATGGATGAGAGTCTGATTGAATTGTTATTGATGATTGGGTTTTGACTTGACGTTGTTTTTAACTCATTGCCAAACGCAGACGATGATTGACACATTCGCAGCAGGGGCCTTTTTAAAACAGTATGATACAGATGCTCATAATTAGCCATTTTCCATTTAGCTTGATCTACAGTCTTTTCGACACAATGCAATGATTTTAATTTCATTAATAGAGATTTGTCCAAGATGGGTTTTTATTTGTGTTGCTGGTTGCATTTTGAGATTGTTATGCATTCCCATTGTTTTTAAAAAGACGTCGCCTGCAGAGATGTCTGAATCCGTCTGCATTTATCGATTAAACCTTTCTCTCATATAGACGCTTTCTGACGCCTCTGCAGCAGACAGCTTTTTGAAAACATTGTGACAAAAGAAGAAATTGCTCAAAACGAGCAATTTCTCCTTTTGCCATAATGTTTTTCACTTTTAGTCATAGGTTATCTATTCAATTATACAGATTTTCTTTTTTTTTGACAAAATATGTTCAAAGTCGTCTGCTGCAGAATTGTCGTATGAGGGAAAAGATTGAAGAGTTAAATATGGTTTATATTTTATTTAAATATATTCCAGGAAAAAAGTTACTTCCAAATAATCAACTAGAAATATTTTGTATTTATCCATATGACTAATAATGTTTGAATATTAAAATATTAAAGAAAGATAAAAAAAAAATGTCTTATAAAATAGAGCATAAGAATCTCTTTGCTGTGTTATTTGCATGGATCATTTATTTATATATCTTGACCCAGTCGCGGCACTACGGTCATGGTGGAGTGCCCTTGGGCAAGGCACATTTGCTAGCCTAGTACTGGTTTGTTTACCCAGGGATCATGTATAAGTGAACTGTCGCCGTGATATAACTGAAATAATGTTGAAAGCGGCGTAAAACCCCAATAAAGAAATAAATAAATAAATATCTTGATATATTATACAAAACGCCAGAAAAATATATATCAATTCTGAATTGCTTCGTACATTTAGATACATTTTGACGCATTTGAAGCAGATTACATTTAAATACATTGACAATGGCGAACGGAGAAATTTCTCATGATGAACAAGTTACCCTATTCCCACAATGTTTTATCTCTATTTAATTAATATCCTTTCTTTCATACAGAGTTGTTGTATGTAGGAAAGGGAGGGTAAACCTGGTAAAGATAACCAAAAGAAAAGCAGAACAAATGCATCCTTCTTAGAAAGTTAAGATTTCTAATATCCCAAAATGTCTTATTTTAGATTGGTTAAATTCGAAACATAGCAGAAAAAAAATCGTTGCTATAATTAACATGGTAAAGTTTAGAAAATTGGAATATAAAAAATCTCGTTCCTATATATTTTACACTGGTAAAGTTCACAAATAGGTAAATAACAATCTCTCTCCTATATAGTTATATATTTTAGATTGATGAAGTTCATAAATATGTAAATAAAATGTTCATAAATATGTAAATGAAAATATCTTGCCTATATATTTATATATTTTAGATTGATGAAGTTCACAAATATGAAAATAAAAATTTCACCCCTATATATTTAAATTGGTAAAGTTCACAAATAGGTAAATAAAATTTGTGTTCCTATATATTGATTTATTTTAGATTGGTAAAGTTCATAAAAAGGTACATACACATCTCGTTCCTTTATAGTGTAGATTGGTAGAGTTTACTAACCGGTAAATAACAATCTCGCCCCCTATATATTTTACATTGGTAAAATCCACAAATAGGTAAATAAAAATCTCGCCCCTAATAATTTACATTGGTAAAATTCATAAATAGGTAAATACAAAATTCGCCCTTATATAGTTTAGATTGGTAAAGTTCACAAAAAAGATAAATAAAAGTCTCGCCCCTATATATGTATATAATTTAGATTGGTAAAAATAAAACATATTGTACCGATTCTGTTTTTAAATTGGTTGATTGATTGGTGTTTAACGCCGTTTTCAACAAATTTTCAGTCATATCACGACGACTAGTTCACCTACTCATATGTTTCCTGGTTTGCCCACACCAGTACTTACACAACATACTTTCCAAGCCACTGGCTGCTTTTTCACATAGACTGTATGGTGAAAGACGACTGACGCTTGTCACAGTGACCTTTGTCAAACGTCGGAACTCACAACCCCTGGATTGACAGCCCGCGTCGCTACCGACTGAGCTACCGGGGCTCGGCTGTTTTTAGATTGGAGAAGTTCACTAAGATGATAGGAAAGCAAAACAACTTTAGATTGGTAAAGATTTATTAAGTATCAGATATCCATATCTCCTTCTCAAATTATTTTAGCTTGGTAAATCAACAAAATATGAAGAATAAAACTGTTCATAGAATACTTACACGGATAGAACGAGATGTTTTATTAACCCTTTCCCACAGACGACAAATCTGCAGCAGACGACTTTGAAAACAGTTTAAAAAATATATTGAAATTCCATATGAATAAAAGAAGGATTATTGAATTAATCTTATAACAATGTGGCATAAGGAGAAATTGCTCATCATAGGCAATTTCCATTTTTACCAAAATTATTTCAAAAATCGTCTGCTGCAGATGCATCAGATGCATCTGTTTGTGGACAACAATTAAAGTTCGAAAACCAGCTTCGAATCCAGGCTCGGCCAACTGTCTTTCCGGCGATTGACAAAAGTCAATGCGCCATGCGTCATTCGTCTTCCACCAATGGCCTAAGTCTATGTGGAAAAGCAGCCAGTTGCTTGGGAAGATTGTTGTGTGGAGTACTGGTGTGAGAAAACCAGGAAATGCATGAGTAGGTGAACTGGCCGCCGTGATATAACTGAGAAATTGTTAAAAACGGCGTTAAACCCCAATCAATCAATCAATCAATCAATCGAAAAACAGCAATATATAAATCTCATTCCATAGATATTTCAGATTGGTAAAACTCACAAAATAGGAAAATATAAATCTTGTACCAGTACTTTTTTATAGATTGATTAAATTCACAAATTAGGAAATAACAAAATTAAATTCTCTAAGCTTATCTAAGCATGTTAACATTAACAATATATGTAGAATAAAACTGTTGTCCATAAGATGTGTTTTTCTGTCAACTTCGCAGAATTTACCAAGCTAAAATGTCTAGGAGATCCTACATGCTACGACCTTTCTGTTTTGATTCTGCGACCCCAATGTCTGCACAATATCGAATCATTCTTGTATGAAATAGAACTATAGCAGTACAAAGACTTTCTATTTATCATCATTATACATTCATTTAAAAACATCCACGACCAACTACAACCAAAATCCCAGGAGCATTCCGAACGGAGCTTCCATTAACAATCGGATTCCTTTGGGTTATTTCGCTTGCAAACACACGCTTTGAGTTTTTGGAATAAGTCGCAGTCCTGGGAACTCTTGCCAACAAAATTATTTTGAAGAATAATCTTTTCAACAAAAAGTAAGACATGTCTAAATATGTTTTCCTTCCAGATTAGTGATGTAGTTGTTGTTGAGATGCTGTTATCAACGACTTGTATCCTAGCCAATGGCGTGGGTGGTTTTTTTTTTACCCTTTCCCAAATACAGACGCTTTCTGAATCCTCTGTAGCAGACGACTTGTGAATCATCATGGCAAATGAAGAAGTTGCTCATAATGATAAATCACACCCTTTTCCCACAATGTTTACAAGATTTTTCACATGTATTTCCAGATGTTTTCAATATCGTAGTTTCATATTTGATTTATGTAGGACATCAAAATGTTACTTATCAAATCCCGCAATTTTGTCTTTGAATGTTTTCGCCGTGGGGTCATGGTGGAGTGCTCTTGGGCAAGGCACATTTCCTAGCCTAGTTCTGGTTTATTACTCAGGGATCATGAATAAGGAATATAACTGAAATAATGTTGAAAACGGCGTAAAACCGCAAACACAAGGGGACATAACTCGTGTGTATGTACGAAACTATAGATTAACAAAACACTGCATAATATAGTAGACGACATTTTGAAAACATTGCTACAAAAGAAGAAATTGCTCATTATGAGCGATTTGTTGGTTTGGTACCATGGTTTCTACACATACAATTTATAAACACATTCCATACTATTCCCTTAAGTGTTCCCAAAGTCGACTGCTCCTGATGCCGTCAAATAAGTCTGCATTCTGGACAGACTAAGCATTTTCTCTCTCACTTTTAAACGCATGTTGACACATCCGCATTAAACGAATTATGAAAACATTATGGCAAAAGGAGAAATTGCTCATGATGAGCAATTTCGCCTTTCGCCACAATGTTTTTTTCTTCTCATTTTGATGATTTTATAATTTTTAATAAAGAGCTTCTATATCTTTTCTTCGATGTTTTTAAAGTCTTTTTCTGTAGGTGTGTAACGGATCTCACTCACTGTGGCGCTGTACTTTCCATTGACGAAATGTGGTCTCCGTAGAGAGGCTGGAGTTCATGTTCACACGGAAATAACCATCTTCGAACCAATGTTCACACCTTAATTTAACACTTCTCTACTTACAGATGCATTTTGACGCATCTGTAGCGGTCGGCATTAAAAAACAATGTGGTAAAGGAGGAAGTGTTCGTTTCGAATAATTCTTCCTTTTGCCACAATGTTTTCAACTGTTTTCTGTAAATATCCCTTCATATATATATATAGGGTTTCCATATATTTGCCTAGATTTTTAGATTAGTTTTCTGCACATGTGTTGTTTTCCGGAAAGGGTTGACATGTAAATTAACCCTTTCCCTCATATAGACGATTTCTGACGCCTCTGCAGCAGACGGCTTTTTGAAAACATAGTCACTAAAGAAGAAATTGCACAAAACGTGCAATTTCTCCTTTTGCCACAATGTTTTCCACTTTTTGTCATAGGTTATCCATTCAATTATGGAGATTTTCTATGTTTTGACAAAATACGTTCAAAGTCGTCTGCTACTGAATTGTCGTATGAGGGAAAGGGTTAACGCGCACACATGAAGGAGAAATGAAGATATGTGCATGGTATGCATCATTCTATAACTCAATTGGTCCTTTCTTTGTTCTTTTCTATTAAATTTGAAAAGATTGTTTTCCATTCAGAAATGTTATATTGAAGAGTTGACAAGATAAAGCGTACAAGGTAAAAAGGTTCAGACCAAAAGGGAATACCCGTCCACTTTTTCTGGAGACATTTATAATAATGTCAGTCCCGTTGACATTTTGCTTTGTTTTAGCGCGTAGTCGGTGCGAATAAGTGCTAATTCGGGTGACCTCCGTTATTTGCGACTATAATCATATCAAAGACTCGGGGAATATTTCGCTAACGGCCACCTTGGGGGAGTCATATCTGAAATGGTTGGCAGTTGGGAATATCTCGAATTCGATTATCCGCCATTAAAGATGGTGAACGGTGATGTTTGTCGCGAATTTTGTACCTGTTTAGGGGGACTAATTTAATTCGCGGCGTAATATGAGTCATGAGGTCGACAAATAGTTCGTAATTCGTCCCAGCGGAGGGCTATGTAGAAATGTTCGAATATTAGGGCTGAAACGAAATTGATAAATTATAAAATTATAGCGTTCTACGGATTCTTTTAAATCTGATAGCTTTATGCGAAATATTCCCCAGTTGCAAACTGAACGGTGAAATTCCGTGATGAAATTTTATAAAAATGGAGAAGTTTTGATAGAGTTATGGCGTTCGTTTCCACGGAAAGTTCCTTGTGGGACATATAAAAGTTAATGAAAAATGTTGCGCCTTTGTTACCAGAGGAATTTCCAAGAATGTATGAATGGTTTGCTTCTAACGACGGACCGTCTGTAGAATGATGTATTTTAGCCGGCGATTTGGGGTTTTCTTTCAGATGCTTACAGTGCGGACTCGGATAATGATGTGCAAGAAAAACGTTGGACCAGTAAAAATTATATCATTGCGTATACATGTATATATCTGGTATAATTGTTCTGAACAGTGACATATATACCAAAGTGAGCGAGCGTTTTTTTTATTATAACAGTAATGTTTATATGTATGTTCTGTTGTTGTGTAATCCACATGTCACTATAATAACATATTTACTTACACACGCACGATTACATAATCTCACAAGAGCCCGCTTGTGTGTGTAGAATAACCAGGGGTATATTTGGTTTGTCTTGTACACCGAGTAAGCCGAATCGACTAATAAAAGTCAACTTTTGACATGCACTCGACGAGAACTTGGTTTGTTAGGACAATCTGAATTCACACTCAAACAAATAAAGTATCAAACCGGATCACCATCAGCATGCCGAGACAGACATTTTTCGCCTCCTGTGGATTTTCTGTTTCAGGAATTATATCTCTATACATCTATCGCCCTGAGGCGGAATATGTCGGCCAGGATTAGCCTGCGCATATTAAATTGCGCAGGCTGGTCTGGGTCGATACATCACGCAACGTCCACAATGTTGGTTTTCTCGTGAAACGGCTCATATAACATTTGACAAGTGCAATCCTATGGGTACTACACCATAATCCTTTTTGTGATCCCGTTATAGGGAGTACAATTAGGACCCAATTCACCATCCTTGTGGCTCAATCATACCCAGACAGAAAAATAATAATCTACAATGTTCGCAAAAGCTATTGTGCACCTTTTTACATGGCCGAGTTCATTATTATTTTGCTTTTCGTCCGATTTGAGTTTTAGATGCTTTCAAATTACTCATTTATGCAGATTTTGGGATTTTAATTCACTGTTTCGTTATAACCTGTTTTCTTTTAAATTATCATTTGAAACAAGAATAATTAAAAATCTCTGTAAATGAACGTATAATGATTAAAAATAGGTTAAACACAGTATGGAAAAGGAATGAATTGCTCATTATAATCGATTTCATATTTTGCCACAATGTTTTCAAAAGTCGTCTGCTGCAAATGCGTCAGAATGCGTTTGCCAAGTGGGAGATGGTTAAGCAGTACTGTCGCCTCGAGTGCATTGAAGTCCGGAAAATGTCCAATACTCATTGAAGAATTCGGACCCGTGACATTTGAACTAATACTCCATATTTGGAAGCGGCTTGTCTGGGTCAACACTGTTGGTGAGTAACACAGGACCATTAACTGAAAACAGACGATCAGTAAAAATACAAAGCCTATTCGTAGAGCGTTATTTTTTCTGGTATTTTTTTCTATTTGCTTTTGAGAGTTTCCGACACTAAAACGGTTTATTCCTTACAAAGTGTATCAGTCAGAGTAATGAGTGTAATTAACCCTTTCCCTCATACGACAATTCTGCAGCAGACGACTCTGAACATATTTTATCAACAAATAGAAAATCCCTATAACTGAATGGATAATCTATGACAGAAAGTGGAAAACATTGTGTCAAAAGGAGAAATTGCTCGTTTTGAGCAATTTCGTCTTTTGTCACTATGTTTTCAAAAAGCCGTCTGCTACAGAGGCGTCAAAAAGCGTTTAAATGAGGGAAAGGGTTAAACAGATGTTTGCTATTTTTAATAAAAAGAAGTAACTATTTTTTGTAACCAAATTTTGTGTTTCAAGTATTTTTCATATGAGAAATATAGTGCACTTTTCAGGTTTGCAATGTAATGGAATCCGAGTGTATTTTTGATTAGATTTAGTTTATCTATGTTTCTAAGAAAGACATCGATTATATATCTAGATCTTGTATCAAAATATAAGTGGCATCGCTAATATGACAAAATGTATGCTAAAGGTTTTATTAAACATGTGTGTAGCATCCAGCGATTAGCTAGCGACCTATGTTATTCTTCTTCCACTAATGGGCCTCCAGTCTACACACACGTATTTGGAAAAGAAGCCAGTTACTTAGAAAGATGAATATGAAAAAGAGAGGAAGCACATGGAAATGTGAATTTTTCGTCGTAATATTGTTGAAAAAAAGGTCAACCCCTAATCAATTATTCAATTTTATTGACTTTTATTCACGAGGTCACATGAATGTAAATGGTCGTAAAGCTACTTCGGCTACACTAGTTTTTTGTCAAAAGGTACATATAGGACTTAATTACTTTCGGATGGATATTGAACGTCCTTTTAAGAATGTGTATTTAAACAACATAAATATGGGAGACATTTTATGTTGTCGAGTTTTTAACGCAAATACATATACATGGACGTATAGAAATGAATTCAGAAATCTAGACTTAACAAATAACCATCTAAAGAATATTATTAAACTTATGTAACAGCATAATAATTATAGAGTGCATTGTACCCTATGTAATAATACATACAATAAAACCAAATGTGTTATTTAATCTGCCGGAAATAATCGACTAAATGCAAATAAATGCCCATCGTCACCTCGCCCTTGCTTCGATGATTCGTGAGGAAAGCACACTGATCTTAATCAACACTGTTTATAAAATAACGCATTCATCTTTAAATCAAAAATGATTAAAATATTACCAGTATCTGACTTGGTGAAATGAAATTATCTTCTAGGGCAATGTCTCGGTGACCATCTAGCCGATTTGACGGGACTTTTAACGTGATATATCACGCAATAATTCGATTAATTAGCGGAGATTATAATTACCGCTTCAAATTTAGCCTAATTGGCATAAATTAACCTTCGAATTCTAAACATGTTCGTTTCTTCCACGGTTCTTCTTTTTTATTTTCCCAGAAGACAATTTAAGATACCGCTCTCGCGCGATCCCACGAGACTTCCTGTCAGGCCTTGGGAAATAGTAAAGCGAAGAAGAAGTCGTTTAAAATTGCTCCTTAAAATTGAATTTATTATGGAGGAAACTTGACGGCAATTAGATTAATTCGAGCCGCCTCTTTCATCACCGTGTATGAGGACAGGACGGGTTGTCATAGGGACACATGCATCATCCGGGCACTGAATACGAACATTCTTACAGTTCACAACAGCCTGGGGTTATTCCGTCCACTGGACGATCACCTCTCGCGGTGTATCAGGTCGGTGGAGGGTATGTGATTTTGTTCGCAGGCTTAACCCTTTCCCTCATACGACAATTCTGCAGCAGACGACTTTAAACGTATTTTGTCAAAACATAGAATATCTCCATAATTGAATGGATAACCTATGACAAAAAGTGGAAAACATTGTGGTAAAAGGAGAAATTGCACGTTTTGTGCAATTTCTTCTTTTGTCACTATGTTTTTAAAAAGCCGTCTGCTGCAGAGGCGTCAGAAATCGTCTATATGAGGGAAGGGTTAATTAAACAAATATATGCAATGGACGCGCGCTAATTCAAGCATGTTATACCTCGAATACTTAGTTTATTTCGTATGAGCAATCAGGACTGCTGCTACACTATCTCATTAGTTGTATTCCATCACTGGCTTGCTGTATTACGAAGCTGACAATACTTAAGTAATTTAGTATAAATCCAGCCATCCCACGTGATTATAACTCGACGTAATATATATGTCCATTTCGTCTCCGACCTATTGCGACTTCATCGTCGTCCTGTTGCATATAAGGTCATTATGAGAGAAACTCTGATTAAAAAGTCAGAAGAAATATTCGAACTCTTAACCGCAGAATCATCCCTGTCCGCTCGACTCTTTTCTTTTACCCTTTCCCACATACAGAAAATATATGCTCCATGGGAATCTATATTAATGAAAGTACAATGTTACGTAGTGATTAAAATGTTGTTGTAAAAGTAGAAATTGCTCATTGTGAGCTTTTCCCCCCCCCCCCCCCCCCCCCCCCATTTTGTCACATTGTTTTAATTAACCCTTTCCCTGATACGACAATTCTGCAGTAGACGACTTTAAACATATTTTATCAAAACATAGAAAATCTCCATAGTTGAATGGATAACCTATGACAAAAAGTGGAAAACATTGTGGCAAAAGGAGAAATTGCACGTTTTGTGCAATTTCTTCTTTTGTCACTATGTTTTTAAAAAGCCGTCTGCTGCAGAGGCGTCAGAAAGCGTCTATATGAGGGAAAGGGTTAAAACGTCGTCTGCTTCAGATGCGTCAGAAAACATATCGCGTATAGGTGTAGCATGACTGACTATCTATAAAATGTTGATGGAATATTCAGGGATTTCTCTTAACTGATTTATTTTACATCGATAACGAAATAAGCTTTCAGCTTATAGTAATAACGATCGGTGTCTGTATAATTATTCATAAACCCTTCGTGGTAAACATAATAACACTAAATATATTTGAAATTCCGGTCTAAAATGTTAAAAGATACTGAAAGATACAAATGAACTCTCATCAAATACTTAATCCTTCATCTGGTATAGCATACATATAAGGCGTCTGTTTTGAAAACATCTGATTTAAGAAAAGTTGGGTGTATAATATTTATTTTATTAAATGTGATAAACTTTCGGAGTTAAAACATATATTTTAGAAAAATGGTAAGTACATGTAGCTCGTTTTGAAAATGTTCTCCTCTCCGACAATTTTTTTGCAAAGCTGTCTGTTGCAGGGGCGACTTATACACGCGAAAACAAGAGAACGTGTTCTAACAATGAATCGCACTCCGTTTCTAAATAAAGACGTCGGGTTACGCCATTTTCTCAATCGCCAAATCGGATGCATTTACATTTATTAGATTCTTAGATTCTGCAAATAATTTATGAAGGCATAAGTTAAAAAAATATATATACATTCTTGTTTGTTTGACAATTTAAAACGTTCCCACATGCTAGACGCTAGCCTGGCACAAGGCTCTATGTTTATTATTATATGGCTGCATTTCAACTGGTGTCCGAAACATAGATCATATGGTCAAGCCCTAAGAACGATAATCAGAGGCATGCATATTTTGTCTATTAGAGTTCTCCCCAATTGTAACATTGAAAAATAACCATAAGGACTGTTGCCAGTCTAGCTAGACGCACCTGTAACAGTTTGGCATGCGGAGAAATTACTCATAATAAGCAAGTTCTCGTTTGGTCACAATCTTTTAAACTGTATCCCATGATGTCTTTTTAAAATCTGTAGATTTTGTGTAAGTGTAAGTTCAACTTTTGAGAAAAGCAAATCATTGCATAAAACTAATAGAAACATTGCACAATCAATATAGCTTAGACTCAGTCTTTACATTATACATTATATACCAAAAATAGAAATGCTGCACGTTAGACGAAAATGGGTATATTTGCAACTAATTATTAACCTTTGTCCAACATGTAACAGCAGATAACATATGACAAACTATGTACAATTTATATATAGAGGTTTTGTCATTGAATAGAGTTGAAACCATATTGCAAAGAACGGAATTTCTCATGATGAGCAAGTTCTCCCTTTGCCACAATGTTTTCAAATGGTGTCTACTGTCGACGACTCAAAATGCGTCCGTATGTGGGAAAACGTTGGAGACCATCTGCAAATCTGCATATTTGCCATCAGTAACACCTAGAGCTTTGTTCATACGCTGGTGGGATTTGTAGCCATCAGTAACACCTAGAGCTTTGTTCATACGCCGGTGGGATTTGTAGCCATCAGTAACACCTAGAGCTTTGTTCATACGCCGGTGGGATTTGTAGCCATCAGTAACACCTAGAGCTTTGTTCATACGCTGGTGGGATTTGTAGCCATCAGTAACACCTAGAGCTTTGTTCATACGCCGGTGGGATTTGTAGCCATCAGTAATCCCTAGAGCTTAGTTCATACGCCGGTGGGATTTGTAGTCATCAGTAACACATAGAGATTGTTCATACGCCGGTGGGATTTGTAGCCACCAGTAACACCTAGAGCTTTGTTCATACGCCGGTGGGATTTGTAGCCATCAGTAACACATAGAGATTGTTCATACGCCGGTGGGATTTGTAGCCATCAGTAACACATAGAGCTTGTTCATACGCCGGTGGGATTTGTAGTTTTCCCGATCCCTCTCTGTCCACATATGCAGTAAGATCGCATTTGGCCATCTGACATTATAGTGTGGAAGACAGTGGTGCTGAGGTAGAGCGTCGGCCTCTCGTATCAAAGGTCCCTGGTTCGAGTCCCGTGATGAGCGGGTCCTGACTTTGGGATTTTTCCACACAAACGGCGCCAGTACTGGTGAAGTCTCCAGGAAGCAGACATCGAGCGTGATTAATCTAAGCCCAAGGCTTGTTTCGCAATCGATGTAAAATAAATAAGTTTAAACTAAACTTTATAAATATGTATAATGGCTTTCCCTCCTTGGCTCTTAGATGTATGGGATTAGCATTACGACTGACCGCTGCTGTCAGGATAAATGGACGAGAACTGCTGGTAACTTAACCAGGAAACGTCTTGATATAATTACAATTGTTGAAAGGTAGTTTAAACGAGCTCCAATAAAACCACCCCTAGGGTTTCCCCGGTGGTATCAATAAGGTGTGTTGATAACAGGTCTGTCCATGCTATCTGATCTAGACACACACTGTGTGTAAGGGGTATTTTAAAACACACCGTACATCAATGGCTATATGTGCAGATTCGGATCAAATAGCGTGGATCTGCTGGATAATCCTAATACACACTAGTCGCACTTGTGCTTTGTGGTTGGTTTTTTCTTGAGCACTACTGGAATAGATAATAACTTTTTTCCCATAATGTCTCGGAAAAATCATATATTATAGACAGATGATCGGACGATGATGCGTCCATGCCTCCACTGATTATCCAATAGGCGTAAAAATAATATTTATTTCTTTTGTGAGTTTTAAGTAGCAAAAACCTTAAATCCCTATAATTGGTTGTTCTTAAAATTAAATCCGATTTCGTCCGAAAATCCGGCGGCATATGCTTTCCGTAATAATTCCGGGAAACTCTGTAATCTGATACCCTCCGTAAACCCTTTTAGTTAATGGAAACCGACATCGTATTGACTTCAATTCCAAAGTAGCGTAACTAATCGTCTTACGCGTGTATCGAATTAAGCTATCAATTGTTTGACTGAATATCAAAATAGTCGACGCCTCACGAAAAGCGACATTCGGAGATTTTGAAATGCATGGTATTTATTATATAATCATTTCCCACGAACAATAGATATACAGCAGACGACTTCGAGTTCATCTAGGCAAAACTAGAGAAAATCTCTATATAATGAAAGAATATAGCAGGGAAAATGTTGGGAAACATTTTGGCAAAAGGAGAAATTATTCGTTTTGAGCCATTTCTCCTTTGGTCACTATGTTTTCAAAAGTCGTCTGCTACAGAGGCGTCAGAAAGCGTCTGTATATGGGAATGGGTTTAAATCAGATTATATAGCTCTATAGTAGGGTTTCTATCATAAATTTTCTACAGAAACTACCAGTATGCGTGTAAGGTTAGACGGCGAGCACGGAAGGTCAAGATCGGACTGCGCGGAGCATGGGGTTTATCTATATCTTGACCGAACGCGGCGTCAAAACATTTTGAAATATTAACATAAACGACTATCAACAACGCGTTTACGAGAAATGTTGGTGTGTGACGTCAGACTGTCCCACATTCAACAATTCTGCAGCAGACGACTTTGAAAACATCTTGACAAACATATAGGAAATATCTGTTAATGAAAGCATGATCATTGAAAAGATTTGAAAACATTGTGGCAAAAGGATAAATTGCTAATTATGGGCAATTTCTCCTTTTGGCCACAACGTTTTCAAAAGCACGACTGCCCAGATGGGTCAAAATGCGTTTACAAGTGGGAGATTGTTAATTAATTAATTTAGAGGCATTAACACAAAAGTAGAGGTATATCAAGTGCTACTCCTCGAAAGGTGTCGATATTTTTTGAAGACATTGTCGCAAAAGAAGAAATTGCTTATCATGAGCATTTCTCCTTTGGCCACATTGTTTTCACCTATGTTCAGGAAATATACGATCATTTATAGAGATTTTTCACATTTTAGCTTAGATATGTTTTAAAGTTGTCTAGTGCTGATTTGTTGCATTTGGGAAAGAGGTAATAATTATTATTTTGATATAAATGCAGTGCATATTTCAAACCGAATATCTTTTTCCTGACAACTTTTGTTGCTGAAGAATTTCGATCTGTCAGCGATTTTGCTCAAATTGAACAACAGTTACCCCTTTTAGACCCTGTTTATTCGTATGTCTCAGTTTTAAATCAAATAAACCCCACATACAGACACAAAGTTGCCTTTCTACAGCAGTGTAGCAGGCGAGTTTTGTCACAATGTTTCACCTCTATTACTTTATATTACTTTTAATAACAGAGACTTTCATTTTCAAGTAATGGTTTGAATTAAGCGTCGGTAGTTTACTTTTCTGTATGATATTAACCCTTTCAGCGCCGAATTGTTTAAAGTGGACTCTTCCATATTCAAACTCGGACGGCTGTAGTTTCATGTTATAGGATGTTTGGAATATTTTTATAACTCACAGCCAAACAATGCAGATTTCAGGTGAGACAGCTCGTTACGAGCTGACTCACCTGAATCTGCATTGTTTGCAAAAATCTCAATATTAGTGCCTTTGGCGCTGAAAGAGTTAAAAAAAATGTCCAGCCGTTTCATTCTGATAGTGTTAACTTCAATACTCCACCATACAAAAGAAAATGGAGAATAATCTGTTTCTCCCAGCATTACCTAAAGAGTAACCACTGTAACTGCGAATCTGCTTTACGACATTAAATTTGAGACTTTTTGGCTTAAAGCCACGCCCATTTCTAATTAGCATACTGAATCCGGCTTAAGACGTTGACAATTTATAATTAACTTCAAAGACAAACATTTAATTGCCAGGCAGCATCCTGCCTACATGAAATTCAAGTCTTAATTAGCCATCTGATTTATGATAGAACTTGTCAATGGTGGTTTTCCGTTCACGTTTATCCTCACTCAGTCAGGGACTTTGCCCCCTGTAAATACAGGGATCGTTGGTTCCACAATTTAACGCCGTGACTATGGTGTGGCATTTGGAACCGGGCATCCGGGTCTCGAGCCACATGTGCCATTTTGTAGTCTTTCAAACCATCGGGTCCCATTTGACTTTTTACGGGAACGTCATCAGGATTAACCCTTATACAGCTGAATTCCTATAACAAATCGCTAGTACCTTCTAAACTTTCCCGTATGCAGATGCATGTTTACACATCTAAAGCTGACGAATATTTAACACATTGTGATAAAAGGAGAAATTGCTCTGAGGGAGCATTTTCTCCTTTTACCATAATGTTTTTCAACTATAATTATTGTATTGTACTTTATTTTACAGAAATGTTCTTATAAATATCTTCTGCAGATGTGTTGTGTGTGGGAAAGGTTTAACCCTTTCAGCGCCGAATTGTGAGTAGACTCTTCCATGTTCAAACTCGGACGACTCTATTTTCATGATATAGGATTTTTGGAATATTTTTATAACTCACAGCCAAACTATGCAGATTTCAGGTGGGACAGCTCGTTAGGAGCTGACTCACCTGAAACAGTATTGTTTTGCAAAAAGCTCAATATTGCCTTTGGCGCTGAAAGAGTTAATGAGTTCTGAAGCAGGTGTTTGTTTCAACATTACTTTAAAATCGTGCATCACAGTATGCGTAACTGTTGTTAAAAAGTCACGTGAGGCAGGATAAGGGTTAATAAGCCGCCAATGAAAAATTACATCCGAATACAAAATGGCGGATATCAAGTTCGCTTCGCTTAAATATAGTTTTGCGGATTACTTCGGATGTAATCCCACTGTGTTTAAAGAACTGTTTTTTAACCGAAATATATATACGTATATATTCCGTATTTGTGGAATATCATGATTTGCTTGTTTGTTGTTTTGCGTCACTTTAAACATTTAACCCAGTTATATCACGGCGTTTGATGGAGAAGTTACCACTACCAATATTCCATTTATCCAGACACAAGGAAGGCAATCGTAAAGCTAACCCCACAATCCGGAGCGCCGACGGAAAGCCATTACTACCATTTTTAAGTATTAAGTCATTTGGTATGACCCGACCGGGGATCGCGAAAAATGTCGTAATAACGTGAATAATATCCTACGAGTAAAATATAAAAAAAATACCTAAGATTTAAAATGTTGTGTCATTATAAAATAACGAGGAAACAGACACAAAATGGTTTTATTAGTCGTTTACCGGGGAACGAGGAAACAGACACAAAATGTTTTTATTAGACGTTTACCGGGGAACGAGGAAACAGACACAAAATGGTTTTATTAGTCGTTTACCGGGAAACGAGTAAACAGACACAAAATGGTTTTATTAGACGTTTATCGGGGAACGAGGAAACAGACACAAAATGTTTTTATTAGTCGTTTACCGGGGAGCAACAACAAGTATGTATCAAACTATACATGAATGTCCTTTTTTCAATGTATTGCATTTGTAAAGCCCTTTCCCTCATACGACAATTCTGCAGCAGACGACTTTGAACATATTTTGTTAACAAAAATGGAAATCTCTATAATTGAATGGATAACCTATGACTAAAAGTGGAAAACATTGTGGCAAAAGGAGAAATTGCTCGTTTTGAGCAATTTCTTCTTTCGTCACTATGTTTTCAAAAAGCCGTCTGCTGCAGAGGCGTCAGAAAGCGTCTATGTGAGGGAAAGGGTTAATTAACAGTATCATAGCAGGTAAAACGGTTAGTTTACATATATTGTATTCAATAAAAGTTACATAGTATATTTTACACATATTGTATTCAATACAAGTTACATAGTATATTTTACACATATTGTATTCAATACAAGTTACATAGTATATTTTACACATATTGTATTCAATAAAAGTTACATAGTATATTTTACACATATTGTATTCAATACAAGTTACATAGTATATTTTACACATATTGTTTTCAATAAAAGTTTCATAGTATATTTTACACATATTGTATTCAATAAAAGTTACATAGTATATTTTACACATATTGTTTTCAATAAAAGTTACATAGTATATTTTACACATATTGTATTCAATAAAAGTTACATAGTATATTTTACACATATTGTTTTCAATAAAAGTTACATAGTATATTTTACACATATTGTATTCAATAAAAGTTACACAGTATATTTTACACATATTGTATTCAATACAAGTTACATAGTATATTTTACACATATTGTTTTCAATAAAAGTTACATAGTATATTGTACACATATTGTATTCAATAAAAGTTACATTGTATATGTTACACATATTGTATTCAATAAAAGTTACATAATATATTTTACCCATATTGTATTCAATAAAAGTTACATAGTATATTTTACCCATATTGTATTCAATAAAAGTTACATAGTATATTTTACCCATATTGTATTCATTAAAAGTTACATACTATAAATTACACATTTCAAAAGGAAAAGGCTTAGAACGAAAGCTTAAAGCTTATAAAGTTAATCTCATTCTGAAGTGCGTTCTCATCGGTGGATTATTAAATACATGCTTAGTTATTGAACAATATGGTCAACAAGAAAAACATATAAAGGATTTGCATGATTTAGTAGTTTTAAACATGTTATTATTAGATATTTAATAAGATTTGAATAACCAAGGGAAATATAAGCTTAATCGTATGATACTTTTGTGAAACGGTTCAGTCCATCACGTGCTTATAGACAACAAGCATAACGCAATTCAACCAGATTTCTCTAATTAATGTTTCTTTTCTGCCACTTTGATTTTAATAAAAATTCAAACTTGGAACTACTTTGAATCCGAGTTGATTATGAAGCAATTTATCAACGAGTCCTCGCCATAACTGTCACCACAGACATGTGCTTTACGCTGTAAGACATGACTTCTCTGCGACTTACCATAAATCAGGCTTTCTGGGGCAGAATTAATCATTTGTAAACCATTATCCAAAGCGCGCAGTAATACATCCAAAACTAAGATGGCGCCCACCGGGGATTTCTGGCAAGTGACAACCCATTAGGCAAATAACCTTCGGTAGATTACCGGAATTCGCGAGGACAAATAAAATAGCGCCCTAGCAATTCGTCCAATTGTTTTCTCTCCAAATAAATAACCTTTATTTTTGTTCCACTGGTCAGAAGAATTAGAATACGTGTGATGTATTGGTGCGTCTTGGGGGTTAGGCTGAACTCTGCAAGCTTGTCAAGGTAAAATGGTTCTTTGAGCAAGTAGTTCCGTTTCGTAATTACATGAACGGGTACAAGCAGTCAGTCCGGGTGTGCTACACGTCTAGATTTCTCTCGGAATATGGACACTGCTCTCCATTACATCTGTAAAAACAGTGAATCAGTTCGGTAAGTCCTTGTATCTGAAGACACTTTCATAGATTTCAGACATTGATGATGGGGTTTTCTGTTTAAATAAATGCCGCGGTTCTGTAGACTGCAATCAAATGGGGACGCATTTAAGCGCGGATGAATATCATTTGCGGTAAGTATCCGGGGACATCCGGACATCTTTTCCCCCCCGAAAATAAAAGTAGTTTGCAGACGATACAAAGTAAAATATTCACTGGATTTTTTCTCAATTCCCGAGATGTCGTAAAAGAAAATTGGGTTTTAAGAATGTCTAGGAATTTACTTTTATATTCGACCTGTTTGATTTATATCACCCTTTCACACATACAAAAATAAATTTGCAACAAACGACCTGAAAAACACTAAGTCAACATAAAGAAAATCAACAATGTTTCAGTTATATCACGGCGATTCCTAGGTAAGTTACCAGTACTACTCATCCATTTATCCTGACACCAGCCAGTCAGTCGTATTGCTAACTCCGCGACGCTGAGCGCCAAGGAGGGCAGCTATTACTACCATTTATAAAGTATTTGGTATGACTCGGCCGGGAATCGAACCCGCGATCTCTACTCACGGCATACACACAAACCATTAGTTGGTAGACGAGTGGAGTACTGAATCGTCTGTGAATCAATCCTTTCTGAACCAAATGTATTCACTATCAGACGATTCTTGATAGGTTCTATTAACAATTTGCTAATAGTGTAGATCGAAATAAGAAAGAGAGATGCTCAAAATGATCTGGAACCTGCTTGCAAATGCTGTTTAGATCGATTTTTATTTTCTGGACCGCGATTAACCCTTTATTGACTAATGTATTCATTGATAATATTATTTTAACTAAACATCAATCATTCTTTATCCTGTCGGCTGGACGGACAGACGGTGTCATACCTATAGTCACCCTGCCATAACAGGCAATACAAAACGCAGGTGAGTTAACCTTTTCTCTCATACGACAATTCTGCAGCAGACGACTTTGAACATATTTTGTCAATAAATAGAAAATCTCAATAATTGAATGGATAACCTATGACTAAAAGTGGAAAACATTGTGGCAAAAGGAGAAATTGCTCATTTTGAGCAATTTCTTCTTTTGTCACTATGTTTTCAAAACGCCGTCTGCTGCAAAGGCGTCAGAAAGCGTCTATATGAGGGAAAGGGTTGATTTTAAGACTGTTGACAATTTCTTTTCGAAAATTGTATTTCACCAATCGGCTAACATTCTATGTGGAGAAGCAGCCAGATGATTGGAAAGACTGGTGAATGGAGTACTGCTGTGTGGAAAAAAAAGAAGACAGACATGCGAAGAAGAACTGGACGCCGTGATACGACTGAAACATTGTTAAAAACTGCGCTAAACTTCAACCAATCAACCTAGAAATAATGTTAACATGGTTTGCAATTTACAAAAAAATAACCTGTTTTCTATATTTCCCTTACTCCAAACTTATTCATGTAATGGCATGTCACTGGTTCACTGAACTAACATGAACACATGAATACATTTGGATATCATTATTAATGTGTTGCTTATTCGTATAGTTATAAAAGGCTTTTTGATGGGACTTTTCCAAAATGTGTTTTCTTAGTTTAATCGCTTCAATTAGGAATGTTGCCACTAGTCGTAGTGTTCATATTTCATTTAATGAGAATATTACATTTAAAACATATCTTTTGAAATAGAACAATCTCAGACTTTCATATAACTGGTATTGGTACGTATATTTGTTTTTACTGCATCAGGTATTTTTTCATGACAAACCCTTCAAACTATTCCCCCTGCACAGATAAACACTTTTGAAAAAGGTTTTGCTATCCACGACTTAAATGAAGTCTCCAGTTTATATACTGTTGAGGGACTGAAACATTGAACACACAACCAATGGCACTTCTAGAAGTAAAGCGCTTTCATGAGAGCATGTTTTAACCATTTAACAAATATGCAGCAGACGACTTTGACGACACTTATTCAAACAAAAGAAAAGTTTCTATAAATGAATGGATCATTTTTTAATACAGTTGAAAACATTGTGGCAAAAGGTAAAAATTGCTCATTATGATATATTTGTCTTTTTACAAAAATGATTTCTGCTTCATGGGCGTCAGAATGCGTCTGCAAGTGGAAATGGATTAAGCAATGGAAAAGGGAAAAGACAAAGGTTTAGCCTGAAACTCCTTTCTTGTACTAAAAAAAGATCCTTGTAAAATTGTACTGTTATGGACTGGAGCATTGTCATGAATAAGTTTCATACCTGTTTTTTAAAGAGAGATGTAAGTACTTAATCTTTAGAAAACTTGGCTGTGATGGTTTTTCCCTCTTAGCAAGAAATGAGTACTTCATGGCCATTATAATTGAAGAACATTGAATATAAAACCTATTTGGCGTGTTTTGTCTTCTTTGCAATGATACGCATTGTCTGGCTTTTAGTAAGACATCGTTTGCTATTAATGCGTCGCCGGGGCTCAAAATAATTAACCCAAATATCATCATCAGGGAGTATCTATTTTCTTTGGATTACAATTGTCTTGAATTTGGTATTTTTTTAACGTTTTGGGGCACATTCGAAACGCTTGACCTTTTGGTCTGGTGTCAACAAGTGGGGGACTCGTCTTACACAAAGCTATCTGGAAAATGGTATACGGCCATCTTCATATATCATAGATCTAGCAGTGTTACCCTTTGGTGCTGCAATAACAGGTCTACTAGAACGGTAACTGTATTGTATGCTATACATATATAGACCACCTTAGAATTACCATGTAGGCGACACAATTCAGAAAAAGAATCTAGTTTGCAGATATCTGCAAAGAAATTTAATTCTTCTTCAGGATTAAATATAGCATTGAAATAAAGGCACTATATATCAATGTGTATAATTCAAAACTGAATATCTTGGACTATTTTCCGGATCAAATCAAATTTCATAGGTTTATTAAATAAAAATCGTCGATAAACTACATGTTATTATCTCACTCTTGTGCAATATGGTTTCTCTAGAAGACCAGTAATGAGTTAAAACAAAAAATAAGTTTATTTATATTGAAGGTTGCAAAGTTGGTGAAGACATAGAAATCGCTCGTTTAGACCGATCTCGTCCTGGTTCTTAATAGTTTCAAAAGTGTCTGTTGCACAGGCGTCCCCCGTGCAGGATAATCCGGGCCGACACATTATGTCTTAGGGTAATAGAGGTATAGAGTTTTGATTCCTGAAACAGAAACTCCACAGGAGGCGAAAAGTGTCTGTCCGTGTTAGCCTGCACGGCATGCTTAGTCTGATCCTGGTCGATACTTTACGCCGAGTCCACAATGTTAGTTTTCTCGCGGGACGGCTCCAATTTTCGATAACATGCAATGTACCAAGTTCCATTTGAACGTGTTGAGCGGTTTTTCAGTTATGAGACAATGATAAAGTTTTGTGATGACGTAGACGACGCAGACGACGACGACGCCGTCAAGGGTATCACAATAGCTCGACTTTCTTCGGAAAAAAACCAGTCGAGCTAAGATTGGTAGTAGTGGCTTCCCCCATTGGCGATCAGGGGGGTTGCGGGTATAGACTTACGGCTGATGCGATGGCGAGGGTGTAACGCTTACCGACGGTACTCGTATTTTACACTGAAAATACATAGTAAAAACAATGCGTAAAGGGAGACAACAAAACTTACAGAAATTACCCTATTTCATGAGTTATTGATCTTGGCATCTATTATTCAAATATTTATCTATTGATTCCGGTCATAACGTATCTGCTGCAGACGTCTTTTGAAATTAGCGTGATAAAAAAGAAATTTGTCATAATATTAGGAGCAATTTCTCCTTTTGCAACATTATGTTCAACCCGAAACAAGAATTATACTACCATTTTCATAATTTTGCAAAAACGTTTTTAACCCTTTCACTCATACGACAATTCTGCAGCAGACGACTTTGAACATTATCTGCCAAAAAATAGAAAATCTTTATAATTGAATGGATAACCTATGACTTAAAGTGGAAAACATTGTGGCAAAAGGAGAAATTGCACGTTTTGTGCAATTTCTTCTTTTGTCACTATGTTTTCAAATAGCCGTCTGCTGCAGAGGCGTCAGAAAGCGTCTATATGAGGGGAAGGGTTAATTAAAGTAGTCTGCTGCAAGTTTTATTGTATGGGAACCTTCCATTTCTCCAGCAGACCACTTCCTGAAACTTTATGGTTTCGCTCAAAATTAGTTATTTCTCCTTTGTCTACATGGTTGCAAACATTGTATAAAACAAATATAACAATCAACTTCAAAATTATTTTTCATTGGATGATAAACATTTCTTTGTTCTTATTTGGATGTTTTTCAAAGAAAACTACACAAACGAAATCAACTCAAAACAGTTACTTATATTCAAAATTTCCCTCATACAATAAGCAGAGGATTTTGAAAATGAAGAAGCAAAAATATAGAAAATATATTCATGATTGTGGAATTATTGAAAATTGTGGTAAATGTAGAAAATACTTGTTATGAGCATTTTCTCTTTTTGAAACGATGTTTTCAGAAATCTTCTGCAAGTAGGAAAGGGCTAAACATCTTTCTAAATGAATGTCAAATCGTAAATACCACAACCTTAACACTGACCACAAACTTTAATTACAGATACATTTGAAACTTAAGTGTGTTTATGAGAAGTGAAGATCTGCATGCATCGGCTCGATATCTGATTCATATATACACAGTGTTTCTTTAAACATTATGTGACTTATTCAATTGCAAACAGGACAGAGTCCGATGAAACTCAAATGCCCTACGATTGATTTTCATAGAACATGGCTCATATAAAAAAGACTGAAATAAACCGTTGAAAACAACCGAGAAGTTTAACTAGATTGTCAACCCATGTAAATGATGAGGGCTACCAGAATTCCCATTATGTTATCATGATGAAATTCAAATCTAATATTTGATATATATTTAATCCTTTCCCACGTACAACATATGGGCCACTCCGCGAGCAAACCAACAGTGTGGACTCTGCGTTAAGTATCGACCCAGATCAGCCTTAGCATGCCACGCAGGCTAACCCGGGCAGACACTTCTCGCCTCCTGTGGATTTTCTGTTTCAGGAAACATTACGCTATACCTCTCTATCCACCTGAGATGGAATGTGTCGGTCCGGATTAGACTGCGCGGACTGCGCAGACGACTTTCAAGACATGAAGATAAACATATAGGAACTCTTTATACAAATGAAAGTATAATTATTGAATAAAGTATAAAGCATTGTGGCAAGAAGACAAATTTCTTATAATAGCAATTTCTCCTTTTGTCTCAATGATTTCAAAAGTCGTATGCTCATAGGTGTGAGAATGCGTCTACATGTTCGGAGTAGCGGTTAAACTATTTTAAAATGAGGAAATCTGTTAAAAGGATGGAGTTCCTCGACGAGTTGTAAATTATCAAAGGACCATACAATGTTACTGAATTTCAGCCAGCAGTTGTTGAGAAATAGCCTCTGCACAAAACAGGTTGTAAAATATCAAAGGGTCATAACTCAATTAAAATGTCAATTCGGAACAAGTTGATGTGCATCACCTCTTCGTTTCTAAAGCTTTTAATAAGTTTCCCAGAATGTCATCCAACAGTTGCTAACAAAAGCCTGAACATGTAAGTAGGATGGACACACAAACAGGCATGGCAACTATACTCATTTTATGGGGAGCCTAAAAGGTAGAAATTGCTTATTTTGAGGTTAACATCCTTCATATTTAATATTGAACAAAGATCAATTGTATACAATGGGTAAAGGGGGACAACTCAAATTATAGACAATACTGGTTTCACATGAATTATTGATCTTGGCATTGTAGACCCAAACTGGTTAAAGGTTTGATATGAATGTATTTTGGTCTGGGATTTTGGATTATTTGTTTTCTTTTTTTAATACTCTTCCCGAGAGAGCCTTTGTACCTTGTAGCAGATGGCTTTTAAAAACACTGTGAAAAAGGTAAATATTACTGTAAAATGAACAATTTCTCTTTTTTCTTGTCATCCGGTTTTCTGACCATAACATTATTTGTCCACAGCTCTATTCTGTTTTCACCAACATTTTCCCGAATGTGGAAGCATTTTGGTGCCTCTGCAGCACAATACTTCTGAAACATTGTGACAAAGGGACATTTTTTTCCTGCAATATTTTCAACTTTATATTTTATATTTTTATTAGTAGAGATTAACTATGATTGTGTCTGGATGTGTTCAAAGTAGTATGCTGCTGATTTGATAGTTTGGGAAGGGTTATGATGCGCATAAATCTACTAACCCTTTCCTCATACGGCAATTCTGCAGCAGACGACTTTGAATGTATTTTGTCAAAAAATAAAAAATCTCCATAATTGAATGGATAACCTATGACAAAAAGTGGAAAACATTGTGGCAAAAGGAGAAATTGCACGTTTTGTGCAATTTCTTCTTTTGTTACTATGTTTTCAAAAAGCCGTCTGCTGCAGAGGCGTCAGAAAGCGTCTATATGAGGGAAAGGGCTAAGGGGGATTTTCTATATGTCAAAACATTAATACACTAAAGTTTGAACATGTTTATTATAATATATAATTCATTTATAACAAATAAAATATTCTAAGAATGTTTTATCACATATTACAATTAGGTATTGGGTTAATCCTTTCCATGAAATTGACAACATTCTGACCCCTTCATGGAGATAACTTTTTAAAATATTGTGCACAAAGGAGTGAGTTACTGCTAAATACGAGCAATTACTCCTTTGTCCAAAATGTTTTCAAAACAACTGACACAAAACATATGAAATCAGGTTAATGCTTAACCCTTCCCCTCATACAACAATTCTGCAGCAGACGACTTTTAACATATTTTGTCAAAAAATAGAAAATCTCTATAATTGAATGGATAACCTATGACTAAAAGTGAAAAAACATTGTGGCAAAAGGAGAAATTGCTCGTTTTGAGCAATTTCTTCTTTTGTCACTATGTTTTCAAAAAGCTGTCTGCTTCAGAAGCGTCAGAAAAACTCTATATGAGGGAAAGGGTAAATCTATATAATAATATTTAAGCAACCTTTCTAATGGAATATCACAACTAACATTACAACCCTTTACTCTGAACAATAAACTTGACTAGATGAGTGAAACACAACCTGAGTGTACTTAGCATGTTCATAAATAGTGTAGATAAAGATCTGTCAGCTTCATTGTATTCTTATGACAGCATTTGATGGGTAAATTCCATTTCTATTTTTGCCACAATGTTTTCAACTATATTCAATAAATATACTGTGATGGATTTGCCATATTTTTGGCTTAATGTTATCAAAGTCGTCTGCTGCAAAATTGTTGTATGTGGGAAAGGATAAACAATCTTATGCCTATAAACTCACGAGTTTCTAGCGACTCACTACTAAGATCAACAAGGTGTCTCAAATAAGGCAGAACCTACTTAGTTGGTATAGTTTTAGTTTGAAACTTAGTTATTTAATTAACCCTTTTCTTCATATAGACGCTTTCTGACGCCTCTGCAGCGGATGGCTTTTTGAAAACATAGTGACAAAAGAAGAAATTGCACAAAACGAGCAATTTCTCCTTTTGCCACAATGTTTTCCAGTTTTTGTCATAGGTTATCCGTTCAATTATGGAGATTTTCTATTTGTTGACAAAATATGTTCAAAGTCGTCTGCTGCAGAATTGTTGTATGAGGGAAAGGGTTAAATCACTTAATGTGATAAATAGAATATCTCATTTGTGTTTATTTATCATCACTTTTAATAAACTCATTAACTAAGCTGAAAATGACGCTCGCCAAGGCTCGCGGCGTATCATCTTAGTAAACTCTTTTAATAAAAGTGATAATAAATAATAACTCATGAAATATCCTCCATCTCCGGTTAAGAAAAGAATAATAAAGGGCAATAACTCTGTTATTAGCTCAAATAGAGGCTTGGTTCTTGTACACTGCACTGTCTTTTGTGCTTTACCATTGTATAAATTTTTATCATATTCCTTATACAATGTAGTAGTTTTCAAGTTATTCTCCGGACAAGAAAAAGAAACAAAGGGCAATAACTCTGTAATTAGGTGAAATAGAGTTATGGTTTCTGTACACTGCACTCCCTCTCATTGTGCTTTACCATTGTATGATTTTTTATTAGATTCCATTTATATGTTTTCAAGTTATTGTCCGGACAAGAAAAAGTAACAAGGGGCAATAACTGTTATTATGTCAAATTGTTATGGCTCTTGTACACTGCACTTCCTCTCACTGTGTTGTTTCATCGTACAAAGTTTGATGAAATTCCATCCAGCAGTTATGCTCCGGACAACGAAAATTGCAACAGACCAACTGACCACAGGGTGACTCCCATATACCCCCTTCAAACTTCGAATACAGATTCATGGCTCTAGGTCCATTGTTTGTTTTAAGAATTCGCCGAGGCAGAGTTGGTAGTTTTGGAGATTTAAGAACGGCTTTCCTAGTTTTCAGCAGTCATGGTGGAGTTCCCTTGGGCAGGGCACATTTCCTTGTCTAGTAACAGTATGTCGCCCAGGGATCATGGATAAGTGTATTGTTGCTGTTATATAACTGAAATAATGTTGAACCACATAAAACCCCTATTAACCCTTTCCCACATACAATAAATCTACAGCACACAACTTTGAAAACATTAAGTAAAACATATGCAAACCCTCTATAAATGAAAGGACAATAATTATTGAAAAAATTTGAAAGCATTTTGGTAAATGGAGAAATTGCTTGTCAGAAAGTGTCTATACATGTATGTGGGAAAGGGTGAATCAAAGAGGATCTTACATTTCAAGATATCTGGAAGAACACAAACAAGAGGGCCAACCACAGCGTCAATCACAATAACTTATCTTGTGGTCAGGTAAGCTATTACTAAACAAGATTTTTTCAAATTTGGCCTAGCGACCTACAAAACGTCTGTATAATATAATTATTGAATAGAGTTTTATAAAACATTAATTGCTGTATTATGACCAGATTTTCCATTTTAACAATGTTTTCAAAAGTCGTCTGATGCAGATGCTTAACCCTTGCCCTCATATAGACGCTTTCTGACGCCTCTGCAGCAGACGGCTATTTGAAAGCATAGTGACAAAAGAAGAAATTGCACAAAACATGCAATTTCTCCTTTTGCCACAATGTTTTCCACTTTTAGTCATAGGTTATCCATTCAATTGTAGAGATTTTCTACGTTTTGTCAAAATATGTTCAAAGTCGTCTGCTGCAGAATTGTGGTATGTGGGAAAGGGTTAAACATAAGATACCGCTGGAAAAGCAACATCTTTCACTCCTTAGTCTTGGCAAGACGAACAAGAGGCCATGAGGGACAGTATCACTCAACTGTCATAATTATCCCCTTTCCACTTATAGACGCACTTTGATGCATCTGCAGAAGAAGAATTTTGAAAAATGTTTTTAGTAATTATTCCTACAACTTTAGAGATTTTCCAGTATTTTGAGTAGACCTTTCATAAAGTCGTCTGCTGCAGATTTGCTGTATGTGGGAAAGGTATAAAGGCAAAAAATATTATTATCACAATTGCTATATTATGCAAAACATACCTGGCCCCTAGCAGCCATGTTAGACCGATCAACGTGGCTTGGAAGAATTGGATAAGAAGGCACCCATTGAACATTTCTACAAAATTATTTGAAAATCTGCCACATACTTTCGGAGGAGAAGTTTTCACTATAGTCATATAAGGCAAAAAAAACACGCTGATCCACCATGTTTTCCATCCAATTAGCAGGGCTTGAGGGAATTTCATAGAGGGTCACTCAAGGAGCATTTCTACAAAATTATTTGAAAATTGGTTTCATGCTTTCAGGTTTTTACTATAGCCTTATAAGGCAAAACAACCAGGCCACTGGAGTTTGCCATTTTGTTTGTTCAATCAACATGGTTTAAAGGAATCTGGTAGAGGGTCACCTAAGGAAAACTTCTACAATATTATTTGAAAAATGCTTTCACTCTTTGGGAGGAGAAGAATGTTTAAGTTTTCACTATAGTCATATGAGGCAAAACAGCCCTGGTGACCATGTTTTTTTTTATCAACCAACATGATTTGAAGGATTCTGATAGAGGGTTACCCAAGAAAAATTTCTACAACATTATTTGAAAATCGGCTTCGATACAGTCATATAAGGCAAAACCCTGCACCATGTCAGCCATGTTTTTTAGGCAATCAACATGGATTCAAATTGGTTATTTTTGGTTACAATTGAAACCAGAATTTGCCATGGATCAAAATAATTTGAAGGAATTAAGTAGTGTATCGAGAGGTTGCTTCCTATAAAGGTTTCATCTGAAACTGGCCCTGTAGTTATAAAGGAGAAGTCATTTAACCCTTCCCCACATACAAGAAATCTGCAGCATTTAGTTAAAATTACATAATATCTCTATAAATGATGGTAAAATGACTGAAAAAAGTTGAAAACATTGTGACAAAACGAGAAATTGTTTGTTTTGAGCAATTTCTACATTTGTCAAAATGTTTTCAAAAGGCGTCTGATGCAGAGGCGTCAGAAAGCGTCTATATGTGGGGGAAAGGGTTAAGTCAAAAGCTAACACATAATGGACAATTTGCCATGACCTAGCTTGTCTGGCTTTCAACCAGTGAAGCTAAGAATCACTTCGGAATGTCTAGAGTACTTAAATATATATTTGTTAATTATATTCAATGTCATTAAACTGCTCCATAAGTTGGCACTTGTTCATAAATTCCACCTCGTTTTTGGTACTTCAGGGCATGGCATCCAAACGCGATGGACAACAGTAAGAATATTCCGAATAACACAGACAGAGCGGAGAAAGCTGGCGTTGATATATATTCCACAGCTGTCCCTGGCGGAATTACGTTACTAGAATTTAACATATATCCGAGTGTCCACCCTATATCTGTCTTGTTTATCTGAGAGAAAAAAAAAGAGAAAAATGCTTTTATTTATCTCTATCTCACGTCAAATCTGCAGCAGACGACTTTGAAAACATCTTGACAGAAATATGGAATACCTTTTTTTAAAACAATGTGCCAATAGTATTTCTCACTAAGAGCAATTTCTCCTATTGTCACAAAGTTTTCATAAGTTGTATGCGGCAGACTTATCAAAATATATCTGCATGTAGGGAAGGGTAAATTTATATATATATATTTATCACATAACTTGCACTCCAGGCGTGACATAAATATCATATGTAACTAGTTACATAAATAGCCGACTCACAGCATGTATGTGACGTCACTCCAGTGTGACGTCACTTTAAATGACAGCATATTGTTTACAATTGTTCTGAATTTCAGCATTTATTAAAAATATTGTTTAAAGAGAATAAATCTCGATAAATGAAATGTTATAAGTGCCTTGTTGCTAATTTTGTATAAAATCCAAAGGTTATTGATACGGACTACTTTTTACAGTGGAAGTATGCATTAGAACTTCGGGGTGAACTTCGGTCACTGTTTATATGAGGACGAAGAAAGATCGATTTAAAGATTGAAAACAGTATTTTTATGGTGTTATGTGATAAATAGAATCTTACATTCGTGCTTATTTGATATTGTTTTTATGAAACTCGTCGACTGAAACGAATATGACGCTCGGCAGAGCCTCGCGTCATATTATTTCAGGTCGACTCATTTCATAAAAACAATAACAAATAAGCACTCATGTAAGATCCTCTATATATATTATAAGATGGCGTCCTTATTTCTTGTCAAATGAGATTGCTTTATTTCATAGAGGTTTTTCTTTAATTTTATGTTTGCATTTTCTTTTTGGTGGACACATGTTTTATCATTGAGATTTGGCATATCCACCCATGCATAAACAGTCAAACAACAGAGATAGTCGATAACATAGAACATGATTGATTGATTGTTTGGTATCTCACGCCTCTTTGCAACAACATTTTAGTTATATTACGGCATTTCCTGGATAAGTTACCAGTACTACTGGTAAATTTATACTGACACCAGCCAGTCAGTTATAATGTTAACCCTGCAAGCTTGAGCGCCAACGCATAGAAAATGGCATACTACTACTTCTGACTGAAATGTATATTATAACCAACATTTGGCAGTTAACCCTTTCCCTCATGCGACAATTCTGCAGCAGACGACTTTGAACATATTTTTTTCAGATGGATAAACCTATGACTAAAAGTGGAAAACATTGTGGCAAAAGGAGAAATTGCACGTTCTGTGCAATTTCTTCTTTTGTCACTATGTTTTCAAAACGCCGTCTGCTTTAACCCTTTCCCTCATACGACAATTCTGCAGCAGACGACTTTGAACGTATTTTGTCAAAACATAGAAAATCTCCATAATTGAATGGATAACCTGTGATAAAAAGTGGAAAACATTGTGGCAAAAGAAGAAATTGCACGTTTTGTGCAATTTCTTCTTTTGTCACTATGTTTTCAAAAAGCTGTCCGCTGCAGAGGCGTCAGAAAGCGTTTATATGAGGGAAAGGGTTAACTGCAGCAGGAAACAAGGAGAAACTGTGAAAAGATAAGCAATTTCACCTTTTCCCACTCTGTTTTCAATCTTTGTATCGAAATTCTGTCCATTAACCCTTTCCCTCATACGACAATTCTGCAGCAGAAAACTTTGAACGTATTTGGTCAAAAAAATAACCTATGACTAAAAGTAGAAAACATTGTGGCAAAAGGAGAAATTGCTCGTTTTGAGCAATTTCTTCTTTTGTCACTATGTTTTCAAAAAGCCGTCTGCTTCAGAGGTGACAGAGCGTCTATATGAGGGAAAGGGTTAAACAATCCAATTTTATCAAACATTTCATTTTAAACTTGAGATGTCATAGCAGAAAAGTCTAAAATAACCAAATTAGGTTCATGGTTCACATTGATGTTGCATAATATAAAAAAGCTTTTTGGAATATCAAAAAAAAAAAAAATATAATTATGCAATATGTCTACTTTCTTTTAACCCTTTCCCTCATACGACAATTCTGCAGCAGACGACTTGGAACATATTTTGTCAAAAAATAGAAAATCTCTATAATTGAATGGAAAATTATTACTAAAAGTGGAAAACATTGTGGCAGAAGGAGAAATTGCTTGTTTTGAGCAATTTCTTCTTTTGTCACTATGTTTTCAAAAAGCTGTCTGCTGCAGAGGCATCAGAAAGCGTATATATGAGGGAAAGGGTTAAGCCTTTGCCACATACAACAAATTTTCAGCAGATGTGTTCGAAAATATCTTGGTAAAAATATGGGTAGTCTCATCCAATTGAAAGCATAATTATTGAATCAAATTGAAAACATTGAGGGATAAGGAGATATTGCTCATTTCTACTTCTGCCAAAATGCTTTCAAAATGTCATCTGCTGCAAATGCATCAATATATTTCCGCAAGTGGGAAAGGGTTAGTATGCAAACATACTAATTATGTCTATTGAACGTTATGGCAGCTGTATGTTTTGCCCTAATACAATGTTTTCTCAAGTTGTCTAATGTACAGGCATAACAAGTCATCCCTACTGGATACAGGTTAAACTTTTTTCCACCTGTTAATGCACTTTGACATCTCTATTGTTGATGATTTTCATTAAACATTGTGACATAATGAGCAATTTCTACTTTTGCCACAATATGTTAAACTGTTTTCAATACTGGTAACTTTAACCGTTTCCCACATACAACATATCTGCAGCAGATGACTTTGAAAACATCTAGGATTCTTTAGGAAAATCTCTGAAAATGAAGGTATAATTACTGAAAAGATTTGAGAAAGGAGAAATTGCTTTCAAAAGTTGTCTGCTGCAGATGCGTCAAAACTCATCTATAGGTGGGACATATAATTTCCATAGTTGTGTCTCATGTTTTCAAAGTCGTCTGCTTCAGGTTTGGTATGTGTGTGGGAAAGGATTACCCTTTACCACATATAAACACTTTCTGATGCCTCTGCAGCAGACGCCTTTTGAAAACATTGTGTCAAAAGGAGAACTTATTCAAAACAAGCAATTTCACATTTTGTGAGAAGATTTTTTAAGTTTTCACTACAGCCATATTCGGCAAAATAGCCCCGCCCCCCCTGGTGGCCATGTTTTTCGACAAATTAACTTGGCTCGAAGGAATCTGATAGAGGGTCACCCAAGGAACATTTCTACACAATTATTTGAAAATCGGCCTAACACTTTTGGAGGAGAAGATTTTTTTAGTTTACACTATTTTTTTCTGTCAGTTGCCATGGAAACCAGAATTTTGCATGGATCCAAAACAATTGAAGGAATTTAGGAGACGACATTGAGAGGATGCTTCCTATGAAGTTTCATCGGAATTGGCCAAGTTGTTAGGGAGAAGTCGTTTGAAGCAAAAAGTTAATGGACTGACGCATGCACAGATGCGCGACGGACATTTCGCCATGACATAAACTCGACCGGCTTTCAGCCAGTGGAGCGAAAAAATCAACATAAAGGTTAGCCTTTGATATAAACATAAACAAGAGGGCCATGATGGCCCTTGAATCGCTCACCTGATTTTTTTTTTCCCACTGTAGCTATATAAGCCATGCCCCCTGGCAGCCAGTTTCCGACCAATCAACTTGGCTTGAAGGAATCTGATAGAGGGTCACCCTAGGAACATTTCTACAAAATTATTTGAAAATCGGCCAGATACTTTTGGAGGAGAAGATTTTTTAAGTTTTCACTATATCCATATAATGCAAAATAGCCCTGCCTACTGGCGGCCATGTTTTTTGACAAATCAACATGGCTTGAAGGAATCTGAAAGTGGGTCATCCAAGGAACATTTCTACAAAATTATTTGAAAATCGGGCCGACACTTTTGGAGAAGAAGATTTTTTAAGTTTGCACTATAGCCATATAAGGCAAAATAGCCCCCCCCCCCCCCCCCCCCCCCCCCCTGGCGGCCATGTTTTTCGACCAATCAACATGGCTTGAAGGAATCTGATAGAGGGTCACCCAAGGATCATTTCTACAAAATAATTTGAAAATCAGCCTGACACTTTGGGAGGAGAAGATTTTTAAGAATTTTGAAGTTTTTTTCATTTCGTTGCCATGGAAACCAGAATTCTGCATGGATCCCAAAAATTTTAAGGAATTCTGGTGAGGACATTGCGAGGATGCTTTCTGTGAAGTTTCGTCCCAGTTGACCCACCGGTTACAGAGGAGAAAATGTTGACGGACGACGGACGACGGACATAGGGCGATCACAATAACTCACCCTGAGCACTTCGTGCACAGGTGAGCTAAAAATCAACATAAAGGATAGCCTTTGATATAAACAGTCTTACCGCGGATAAAAATTTAATATTACTCCAGCTATTCTCATTAAACTTGTACCCATCTATCAAAAGGGTATGAATGTAATGACCTTCAAAACAGTACCATCCTAACATCTTCCCGCCATCTCCAGCTTTCATCGTCTTTACCTGAAATGTTGAAACAGTTTTTGACGCATCTGCAACACCCGCCTTTTGAAAGGTGTGTGAATTTAGCGCGTAGATCGTAGATCGTAGCTCAACCACTTCAAAAACATTGCGAATTGGTTGAGCTGGGTCGTAGATCGTAGCTCAACCACTTGAAAAAACAATGTAATTGGCTGTCCTGGGTCGTAGATCGTAGCTCAACCACTTCAAAAACATTGCGAATTGACTGACCTGGGTCGTAGATCGTAGCTCAACCACTTCAAAAACATTGCGAAATGGTTGAACTGGGTCGTAGATCGTAGCTGAACCACTTTAAAAACATTCTGAATTGGCTGACCTGGGTCGTTAGATCGTAGCTCAACCACTTCAAACACATTGCGAATTGGCTGACCTGTGTCGTAGATCGTAGCTCAACCACTTGAAAAAACAAGAAAATGTGTCCATGGAACACGGATGCCCCGGTTGTTAACTATATTTTGTGTGAAGTTTCATCATGATAGGACATCAGCTTCACTAAAAACTAACTTGACCAAAAACTTTAACCTGAATTGTATGGAAGAACAAACAGACGAACAGACGGACGGACAGAGGGTCACAACGTCAAATCGGCACAATTTTTTAAAGAATGATATGTTAATAGTCATTTGTGTGAAGTTTCATCATGATCGGACATCAGCTTCACTAAAATCTAACTTGACCAAAAACTTTAACCTGAGAATGGAATGGACGAACAGACAGACGAACAGACGGATGAACAGTTGGTCCAACCTCAAATTGATACAATTTTTTAAACAATGATATGTTGATTGTCATTTGTGTGAAGTTTCATAATGATAGGACATCAGGTTCACTAAAATCTAACTTGACCAAAAACTTTAACCTGAGAATGGAATGGACGAACAGACAGACGAACGGACGGACGAACAGTTGGTCCAACCTCAAATTGATACAATTTTTTAAACAATGATATGTTGATTGTCATTTGTGTGAAGTTTCATAATGATAGGACATCAGGTTCACTAAAATCTAACTTGACCAAAAACTTTAACCTGAGCGGGACGGACGAACGGACGGACTAACAGACCGGAAAACTATATGCCCCTCATACTTCGTATGCCGGGGCATAAAAATGTAATTGGCTGACCTGGGTCGTATATCGTAGCTCAAACACTAGAAAAACATTCTGAATTGGCAGACCTTGGTCGTAGATCGTAGCTCAACCACTTGAAAAAAAAGAATGTAATTGGCTGACCTAGGTCGTAGATCGTAGCTCAACCACTTAAACAACATTGCGAATTGGCTAACCTGGGTCGTAGATCGTAGCTCAACCACTTGAAAAACATTGCGAATTGGCTGACCTGGGTCGTAGATCGTAACTCAACCACTAGAAAAACATTGCGAATTGGTTGAGCTGGGTCGTAGATCGTAGCTCAACCATAGAAAAACATTGCCAATTGACTGACCTGGGTCGTAGATCGTAGCTCAACCAATGGAAAAACATTCTGAATTTGCTGACCTGGGTCGTAGATCGTAGCTCAACCACTAGAAAAACATTGCGAAATGGTTGAGCTGGGTCGTAGATCGTAGCTCAACCACTTGACAAACATTGCAAATTGGTTGAGCTGGGTCGTAGATCGTAGCTCAACTACTAGAAAAACATTCTGAATTGGCTGACCTGGGTCGTAGACCTTAGCTCAACCACTTTAAAAACATTCTGAGTTGGCTGATCTGGGTCATAGATCGTAGCTCAACCACTTGGAAAATATTGGGAATAATATGCAGAGGTTGAATTATCGAAAAGTTCGAGTTAAAAAATGTTTTCGAGTCATCCAAAAGTTCGAGTTATCGAGAGGTCGAATTATCGAAAAGTTTGAGTTATGAAAAAGTTTGTGTTATCGAAATATAGAGTTATCGAGAGGTCGAATTATCGAAAAGTTCGAGTTAAAAAAAAGATTTCAAAAGGTTCGTGTTATCAAGAGGTTGAATTATCGAAAAGTTCGAGTTATCGAGATGTCGAATTATTGAAAAGTTCGAGTTATCGAGATGTCGAATTATCGAAAAGTTCCGAGTTATCGAGAGGTAGAATTATCGGAAATTTAGAGTTTAAAAAAAGTTTTCAAAAGGTTCGAGTTACCGAGAGGTTGAATTATCGAAAAGTTCGAGTTATCGAGAGGTCGAAATATGCAGAGGTTGAATTATCGAAAAGTTTGAGTTAAAAAATGTTTTCGAGTCATCCAAAAGTTCGAGTTATCGAGTTATCGAGAGGTCGAATTATCGAAAAGTTCGAGTTATGAAAAAGTTTGGGTTATCGAAAAATAGAGTTATCGAGAGGTTGAATTATCGAAAATTTCGAGTTAAAAAAAAGATTATCGAAAAGTTCGAGTTATCGAGAGGTCGAATTATCGAAAAGTTCGAGTTATGAAAAAGTTCGGGTTATCAAAAAATCGAGGTTGAATTAACGGAAATTTCGAGTTAAACAAGAGGGCCATGATGGCCCTGGATCGCTCACCTTAATTATACAATGTACTGCAATGCAAAACACATCAAGACAATTATTCTGAATGCAACCTCCACAGTGTTAACAATACTTTCCTTCATTTGGCCTAGTGATCTATATTTTTTACCTGATATGACCCATATTCCAACATGGACTAGATATCATCAAGACAACATTCTGACTAAGTTTCAACTTGCTCAAAGTAAAAATGCGGCCTCCGGAGTTTGAACAATATTTTCCTTTATTGACCTAGTTTCTGATCCAATATGACCCATATTTGAACTTGACCTAGATATAATTCAGACAAACATTCTGACCAAATTTCAAGCTGCTGAAGCAAACAATGCGGCATCCAAAGTGTTCACAAGATTTTCCTTCAATTTGATCTAGTGACCTAGTTTTTGATCCAGCATGACCCATATTCAAACTTGGCCTACATATCATCAAGAAAAACATTTTGATAAAGTTTTATCATGCTGAAATTAAAAATGCAGTATCCAGAGTGTTAACATGATTACCCTTCAATTTGGTCTAGTGACCTAGTTTTTAACCCGGCATGACCCATATCCGAACTTGGCCTAGATATCATTTATACAAACATTCTGACCAAATTTCAAATTGCTGAAGCAAAAAATGCAGCTTTTGCAGAGTTAACAAGATTTTCCCTCAATTTGGCCTAGTGACCTAGTTTCTGATCCAATATGACCCATATTTGAACTTGAACTAGATATCTTTAAGACAAACATTCTGACAAAATTTCAAGCTGCTGAAGCAAAAAATGCGGCATCCAAAGTGTAAAAAAGATTTTCTTTCAATTTGGGCTAGTGACCTAGTTTTTGACCCGACATGACCCATATTCGAACTTGGCCTAGATATCATTCAGCTCAATATTCTGAACAAATTTCAAGCCGCTGAAGCAAAACATGCGGCATCAAAAGTGTTCACAAGATTTTCTTTCAATTTGACCTAGTGACCTAGTTTTTGACCCGGCATAACCCATATTCGAACTTGACCTAGATATTTTTAAGACAAACATTTTGACAAAATTTCAAACTGCTGAAGCAAAAATTGCGGCCTCTGGAGTGTTAACAAGATTTTCCTTCAATTTGACCTAGTGACCTACTTTTTGACCCAACGTGACCCATGTTCGAACTTGACCTACATATCATCAAGACAAACATTCTGATAAAGTTTCAATATGCTCAATTTGAAAATGTGGCCTCCAGAGTGTTAACAAGATTTTCCTTTAATTCGACCTAGTGACCTAGTTTTTGACCTCATATCGCCCAGTTTCGAACTTGTCCAAGATTTTATGGAGATGAACGTTCTGATAAACTTTCATGAAGATTGGATGCAAAATGTAGCCCGTAGAGTGTTAACAAGCTCAAATGTTGACGATGGACGACGGACGACGGACGACGGACGGACGCCGGACAAAATGTGATCACAATAGCTCACCTTGCACTTCGTGCATAGGTGAGCTAAAAAAAGTTTACAAAAGGTTCGAGTTACCGAGAGGTTGAATTATCGAAAAGTTATCGAGAGATCGAAATATGCAGAGGTCGAATTATCGAAAAGTTCGAGTTAAAAAATGTTTTCGAGTCATCCAAAAGTTTGAGTTATCGAGAGGTCGGGTTATCGAAAAGTTTGAGTTAAAAAAAAGTTCGAGTTATCAAAAAGTTCGAGTTATCGAAAAATCGAGAGGTTGAATTATCGGAAATTTCGAGTTAAAAAAAAGTTTACAAAAGGTTCGAGTTACCGAGAGGTTGAATTATCGAAAAGTTATCGAGAGATCGAAATATGCAGAGGTCGAATTATCGAAAAGTTCGAGTTAAAAAATGTTTTCGAGTCATCCAAAAGTTCGAGTTATCGAGAGGTCGGGTTATCGAAAAGTTTGAGTTAAAAAAAAGTTTGAGTTATCAAAAAGTTTGAGTTTTCGCGAGGTCGAATTATCGAAAAGTTCGAGTTAAAAAATGTTTTTGAGTCATCGAAAAGTTCGAGTTATCGAAAAGTTTGAGTTAAAAAAAAGTTTGAGTTATCAAAAAGTTCGAGTTATCGTGAGGTCGAATTATGAAAAGTTTGAGTTATCAAAAAGTTTGGGTTATCGAAAAATAGAATTATCGAGAGGTCAAATTATCAAAAATTAAAAAAAAGATTTCAAAAGGTTTGTGTTACCGAGAGGTTGAATTATCGAGAGGTCGAATTACTGAAAAGTTCGAGTTAAAAAAACGTTTGAGTTATCGAGATGTCGAATTATCGAAATGTTCGAGTTATCAAGAGGTCGAATTATCGAAAAGTTCAAGTTATCGATAGGTCGAATTATCGAAAAATTCAAGTTTGGGTTATCGACCAATACGCAATGTTTTCTAAGTGGTTGAGCTACGATCTACGACCCAGGTCAGCCAATTCGCAATGTTTTTCTAGTGGTTGAGCTACGATCTACGACCCAGGTCAGCCAATTCACAATGTTTATTCATTGGTTGAGCTACGATCTACGACCCAAATCAGCCTATTCGCAATGTTTTTCAAGTGGTTGAGCTACGATCTACGACCCAGATGAACCAATTTGCAATGTTTGGTTGAGCTACGATCTACGACCCAGATCAGCCAATTAGCAATGTTTTCTAAGTGGTTGAGCTACGATCTACGACCCAGGTCAGCCAATTCGCAATGTTTTTCTAGTGGTTGAGCTACGATCTACGACCCAGGTCAGCCAATTCACAATGTTTTTTCATTGGTTGAGCTACGATCTACGACCCAAATCAGCCAATTCGCAATGTTTTTCTAGTGGTTGAGCTATGATCTACGACCCAGGTCAGCCAATTCGCATTGTTTTTTAAGTGGTTGAGCTACGATCTACGACCCAGATCAACCAATTCGCAATGTTTTCTAAGTGGTTGAGCTATGATCTACGACCCAGATAAACCAATTTGCAATGTTTTCTAAGTGGTTGAGCTACGATCTACGACCCAGGTCAGCCAACTACATTTGTTGGTTGAGCTACGATCTACGCGCTAACTTCACACACCTCCTTTTGAAAACGATTTTGAAAACAGAAGAAATTGCTCATAATCAGAAAAATCCATTTTTGGATTAGAGTTTAAAGTCTTGTGACAAAATTCACTTTCAGCATATGCGACGAAACGTGTCTGCATGTGGGGATTGGTTATCCCTTTCCCTCATATAGACGCTTTCTGACGCCTCTGCAGCAGTCGGCATTTTGAAAACATAGTGACAAAAGAAGAAATTGCTCAAAACGACCAATTTCTCCTTTTGCCACAATGTTTTCAACTTTAAGTCATAGGCTATCCATTCAATTATAGAGATTTTCTATTTTTTGACAATATATGTTCAAAGTCGTCTGCTGCAGAATTTTCGTATGAGGTAAATGGTTAAATCTCAAAGCCAATTTCTTATATAACAAGAGCGCGGGCCATAGTGGCCCTGGATCTGTTCACCTGAGTTAAGCCAATCACATAGTCAATGACAATAACTCATTTTGCGGTCCGGTAAGAAAATACTCAACAAGATTCCCCTTCAATTTGCCCAAGTGACCCTGTATTTTACCCAACATGACCCATATTCGAACTTGGCCTAGATATCCTCAAGACAATCATCCTGACAAAATTTCAACCTGCTCAAGTTGAGGCTTCCAGAGTGTTAACAAGATTTTCCTTCAGTTTGAATTAGTGACCTAGTTTTTGAGTGGACAGGACCGATATTCAAATTTAAACATGAAATAAAACAAACACCAATGCAGACAAGTTTCAACATGCTCAAGTTTAGCTTTCAGATTTTCCTTCAATTTTGCCTTATGGTCTAGTTTTTGACCTGACATGGCCCATATTCGAAACTGGCCTAGATATCACCAAGACAAAAAAAAATCCAATTATTCTGACATGTTTCAACATGCTCAAGTTAAAAATGCAGACTTCCAGAGTGTTAACAAGATTTTCTTTCAATTTGGCCAAGTAACCTAGTTTCACCCAACATGACCCATATTCAACCTTAGCCTAGATATCATCAAGACAAACATTCTGACAAAGCAGACATGACCTAAATTCAAGTTAGCTTAGATATCATCAAGACATTTGACAAAGTTTCTACATGCTCAAGTTAAAAATGCGGCCTCCAGAGCGTTAACAAGCTTTTCCTCCAATTTGACCTTGTCACTTAGCTTTTGATCTAACTTGACCCATATTTGAGCTTGGCCTAGAAATCAGCAAGATAAACAAATTGAATAAGTTTCATAAAGATTGGATAATAAGAATGGTCTCTAGTGTGTTAACAAGCAAACTGTTGACGAGGGAAGAGGACAAAAGGTGATCACAAAAACTCACCATGAGCTCTTCGTGCCCATGTGAGTTAAACATGAATGAGTTCAGCAGATTTTAAGATAAAAGAACATATCTCTGGGATAATTATAGACCTTGTATGTATGTTCAGTGTAAGAAGCATTTTTCAATAAAAGTGTTTGAAATTTTTCATTATAATGAGCACTTACCCTGCTGAATTCATACAATCCATATCATACTGCCTGAATATGAATTAGTTCTTAAATATTGATGGACTAATCCTTGCTAAATAGAGATACATTGTTTCCAATTGTAGTTTGAATTTGTGCATAACATGATACACAACTATTGTTAAATCAAAGTCACGTCCAGCTGGTTGATTGATTGGGGTTGGACGCCATTTACAACAATTTTTCATATCACGGCGGCCAGTTCACCTACACATGTGTTTTCTGGTTTAACAACACCAGTACTCCACACAACAATCTTTCCAAGCAACTGGCTGCTTTTCCACATAGACTGTTAGCCCACTGGTGAAAGACGAATAACGCATGTCACACATGAAACTGGATATGGTTAAACCCTTTCCAAACCTGCAGACGCATTTTGACGCAATAGCAGCAGACGACTTTTGAAAACAAAAAGCTATCTTTTATGGAGATTTTTCAGGTTTTTATCGCAATGTTTTCAAAGTCATCTGCTACAGATTTGTTGTATTTGGGAAAGGATTAACACTTGTCCACTGTCACCAGGTCCTGTCAAGTAAAATTTTCAATGTAGTACACAATTTTTTTTTTAAAAATGAACAATGCGCCAGGAGGCATCAAAAGTCATGTTTAAGAGTAAAAGGGGACTTACCTCTTCCCAGGATGTATTGCATAATGTTGACAGAGAGCTCTCGAACTCTTGTAATGTAAATGATTGTTTTCTTGTTAAATTCAAAAACTCCATCTCATAGAAAAAACTGGAAAATGCCTGAAAAAAGGAAAAGAACAAAATTGGGAAAGTTATACTTGTATTGTTAAGTTCCTTTTATAATCAATCCTTTCCAGTATACAAACAAAAGGAACACAATGGTCCTATATGGCTAAACGGATTTAATAGAACTTACTTGTTTACAATATGTCCCATATTATTTTTAAATAGGGGAAGTACTTTTGTACAAGAAGATTTTTAAATATTTTACTTTATACGTATAAGGAAAACCCTCCAAACACCAAGGCTGCCATGTTTTTCAATGGATCAGAATAATTTTAAGACTACCAAAATAAAACGGATCAGAATAATTTGAACACTACCAAAATAAAATTATTTTTTAATCTCTTTTCAGGTTGCCATTCTTACTTCTCCAAAATGAAATAGCTGTTACAACTTGAGTCTGGACACAGACATTTGTGACCAGCACAGCTCAAGAATGTGCATATGCAGTCAGATCTGGATCTGCACTGTTCTTCAAAGGACCAATGAATTGTTTGAAAGATGTTTTATGCCAATTTCACCAGTATTCCAGTATAATTTATCCTGACACCAATGCATCTGTCCTTATGCTGTCCCCATAGCATCAAGGAGAGAGACCATAAGGATTATCTTTGTTTAATTTCCCACATATAGACGCTTTCTGATGCCTCTGCAGCAGACGACTTTTGGAAACCTTGTAGCAAAAGTAGAAATTGCTCTTAACGAACAATTTCTCCATTTGCTACAATGATTTCAACAATATTCAATAACAAGCATAGTGTGACGATGGTTCTCTCTTGTCTCTATTCTCACGACACCGCACAAATAATGAAACAAGCTATCGAGTTGTCGCGAGAACAGCGTCAAATTCACTTGAATATTTTTTCTCCTCGTGTAAAAGTACGGGAAACGGAAGTTGTAATGGCTTTGTGAAGTGCTCTCTGGTTGGTCGATATTTGGTCGTGTCCGGATTTTTAGCCAATCAGCGATCAGGTAATAGGAAACCATTTCTTTTTGTGTCGATATATTTAGTTTTGACGTGTCTGTGTTTTCCCGGAAATGGTACCCCTTACGGCAACTCAAATATTAAGAAAACGAAGAGACGGATCAAAAATCGGGACGATCAATCGCTGTAGAAACTGATGTGCTACACAACGCACACCGAGTGGTTTCTAAATTCGAAAAACTGTGGGAGGAGATAGTTTTCGCAGGAAAAGCGCTTTTCGCCCATTTCCATAGCAACGGTGTTTTCTATGGCGACCATACTACAAAAGGAACAACTAGAGCCTAAACCATTCATCCCTACCAAGTTTGGTCGAAATCCGTTGAATAGTTTTGGTGCTACGCTTGCCACAAACAAACAAACAAACAAACATTTTACAAACGGACAGAAACGAAGACCGACTTTAAGGGTCTCTAGAAGAGAGAACCAATAATACTATCATTGATAGACATTTTCAATATTTTGACCTTGATCATTTCAAAATCGTCTGCCAAAGATTTGTTGTATGTGGGAAAGGTTTAAATGAACCCTGGTTCCCCGCTCCCAATGCGGATAATCTACACCACGTAGACAGTTAACCCTTTCCCACATACTGGAAATCTGCAGTAGACGAATTTGAAAACAGCTAGAAAAAATTCTAGAAAATCTCGGAAAACGAAGGTTTAATTACTGAAAAGAGTTAAAAACTTTGTGGCAAAATCAAATTTGCTGGTTTTGAGCAATTTCTTCTTTTGTAACAATGTTTTCTAAAGTTGTCTGCTGCAGATACGTCAAAATGTGTCTGTATGTGGGAAAGGGTTAAGGAGCAATGAGGAATTTTCTAGAAGTAAGTCGGCTCATTTTCTGCACTCACGTAAAACTCTCCTGAAACTTTTGGCTGGAAAACTCCATTAAAGGCACACGGGGGTTGTGAGCAATTTGCTGTAAAATTGAACAGTTGTTCCACCGTAGCTTGACATTCAGTCCCATTTCCAGTACCAATGAAAGTGTAACTTATGTTCTGCAATGAATGGCAAAGTACAAAATATAAGCATGCATGTCATAATCATTCCTGCTGTTACTGTCTGACTCAAAGTATTTTCTTTTGAAAACATTTTGACAAAATGAGAGATTGCATCTAATTTAACCCTTTCCCTCATATGAACACTTTCTGACGCCTCTGCAGCAGATGGCTTTTTGAAAACATAGTGACAAAAGAAGAACTTGCACAAAACGTGCAATTTCTCCTTTTGCCACAATGTTTTCCACTTTTTGTCATAGGTTACCCATTCAATTATGTCTACAGTAACATCTTAACCCTTCGGGTCAATTCAGACATTCAGTAGCAGACAAACTTTCTTACTGCTGTCATCTTAACACTTTCCCACTTAAATATGCAATCTGAAAACATTGAGACAAAAGTAGAAATTGCTAAAAACTGATATTACTCGAGCATTTGAGATATGAACAAGAAATATGTGAGCTACTGCTCACTAGTGATACCCCCGCTCATGTTTTGAAAGACATATGTGATGGTGGGGTAAAGGGCCATAACTCCGTGAAAAATCATCCAACCGGAACGCAAACACGATATGCGCATTTACACTTGGTGGTGATCCTTCCTATGAAGTTTCATAAAATTCCAAAAAGCGGTTGCAGAGAAATAGCCCGGAAATGAATTTAGTCATACATAGCCTGATGGTGGAGTAAAGGGCCATAACTCCGTGAAAAATAATCCAACCGGAACGCAAACACGATATGCGCATCTACACTTGGTGGTGATCCTTCCTATGAAGTTTCATAAAATTCCAAAAAGCGGTTGCAGAGAAATAGCCCGGAAATGAATTTAGTCATACATAGCCTGATGGTGGGGTAAAGGGCCATAACTCCGTGAAAAATAATCCAACCGGAACGCAAACACGATATGCGCATCTACACTTGGTGGTGATCCTTCCTATGAAGTTTCATCAAATTCCAAAAAGCGGTTGCAGAGAAATAGCCCGGAAATGAATTTAGTCATACATAGGGGTAAAGGGCCATAACTCCGTGAAAAATCATCCAACCGGAACGCAAACACGATATGCGCATCTACACTTGGTGGTGATCCTTTCTATGAAGTTTCATCAAATTCCAAAAAGCGGTTGCAGAGAAATAGCCCGGAAACGAAAGTGTTACGGACGGATGGACGGACGGAAGGACGGAAGGACGGACATGGGTAAAACAGTATACCCCCCCTTTCCTTCGTAACCGGGGGTATAATTATTGTTATTGTTATTCCAGTCTTTGACTGCAAAAATAAATGCATGACAGCCAAAGGGAAGTAACCTTTGTTGCCTTGCTATTTGAATTATCTCTAGGATTGTGTCCCTTGTGCTTCATTATAAGAATAGCCTCAAATGAAAGAAAATTATGAATGCCCTCAACAACAGCCCTGTCTACTTTCGATAATATTATCAAGAGAGTGACTAAATTCTGGTTAGTATTTTGGTACTTTTAACTCTGTTCCGACATACAGACGCTTTCTGATGCCTCAGGCTCTGCAGCAGACGACTCCTAAAAACATAGTAACAAAAGGAGAAATTGCTCAAAACAAGCAATTTCTCCTTTTGTCACAATATTTTTTAACTCCCTTCAATAATAAACTTTCATTTACAGAGATTTTCCCAATGTTTGCCTAGATGATTTGTTGAATGTGGGAAAGAGTTAATATAATAACAAGAGAACCTTAAGAAATGGAAAATATCAGAAAGTGATCTATGCTCAGCTTGTGGGTACAAAGAAAACATAGAGCATTTTCTTTTGGATTGCAAAACCATCAAACATTTTTGGAATAAAATAAAACTTTTCTTTTCTTCAATTGGGTATATCGAAGAAATAACAAATTTAAAATTGCTGATTGTTGGCTACAAACCCGGGGTAAAGGAATATAATGACATCAACTATATACTTAATATTATTTCCTATACTCTACATAAATCTTATTACAAGTCTGATACACGCACTATAAATGTTAACTTTTTATCGTTTTTAAGAAGCGAATGCAGATTAGCATTAAATATAATAGAAAATAACTCTAAAATAAAACTGAAATTACTAATCAATAAATTGATAAACTTCATTTAACACATCCGTCAAAATTTAGACAATTTAATCGTATGCACATAAAAGAGAAAGAACTTTAACGCAAACACTCAATCACAACGCATACATAGCAATATACCAACACGCAGAAAACCGCAAGTGCAAAATACGCGCACACATTGATCAACTACATACATACACACGCCTGATAGCTCACTCTGAAGCATAAACACAGCAAAAGCAATACAACGCGTACACACACGCACCGTCACACATATACACCACTTATCACTATATTATTCTAGCGACATTTCATTTTCGTCGTCCTCTAGATTGATAAGACAGTGATTTTTACTCATTAAGGTTCCATTATGTCTCTTTTTATCTCGCTACCTCTCTCTCTCTGTCTCTGTCTATGTCTCTGTCTCTGTCTTATCTCTTCTATCTAGCTCATCTTATTGTTTTGATATAAATTACATTGCTAATTGTAATGTTTGAATATTTGAATAAAATATAAAAGTCTCGGTCTCTGTCTCTGTCTCATCTCTTCTATCTAGCTCATCTTATTGTTTTGATATAAATAACATTGCTAATTGTAATGTTTGAATATTTGAATAAAATATAAAAGTCTCTGTCTCTGTCTCTGTCTCTGTCTCATCTCTTCTATTTAGCTCATCTGATTGTTTTGATATAAATTACATTGCTAGTTGTAATGTTTGAATATTTGAATAAAATATAAAAACCAAAAAAAAAAAAAAAAAAAAAATATATATATATATATAATAACAAGTTTATCTGAATCAATATAAGACCCATATTTGAATATTCAAATAGTTGTTCTAAAATGACCAAAATTTCACTAACACAGACACATCTGTTCCCACATACAACCGTTCTATAGCTGACGACTTTGAAAACAACATGACACAAACTAGAATAATCTCTATAAATGAAATTATAACTAGAACTATCACTGAAGATGATAAATAACCCCTAAACAGCACCTTGACCTACACCATAACTTAATAAGTAAAAGGGCCATAACTCTGTAAAATATTATGCAATTATAACCCCTTTAGGATATGCATATTTCCTCTTGGTATAGAAGCTTCATGTACAATTTTATTGAATTCCACCAAGTGATTTGTAAGAAATAGGCCAGACAAAATATGGCTTCCGACCGACGGACCGACAGACCGACAGACGGACTGCCCGACACAGTGACTCCTATATACCCCTATTTCTTCGAAGGGGGTATCATTATAAAAAAGAGTTGAAAACATTGTGGCAAAAAAGAAATTTGCTTATTATGAGCAATTTTTACTTTTGCCGCAATATTGTCAAAATTCGTCTGCTGCAGATGTATCAAAACATGTTTGCATGTTGGAGAGGCTAAAACAAGACAGCCATGATGGACTTATATTGCTCACTTGAATACATTGAATGAGTGATTATTTTGGCTGCTATCTTGAAACAATATACATGTACTGCTTTTGTTGACGATAAAATGTCCTTATTTAGTAGTAATGTAAAGTGAAGAAGATAAGGCGATTTTTTTTGTTCTGAAATTCTTATCTGACCTCCAAGACCAATGCTGTGGGCACTCAAAAGAATCGCCGTTTTGAATAGAGTTTAATTCAGTATTATGGGAGACATTGTTGGCCAAGGATGTATTATCATCATTATCTATGATTCTGTGTAACATTCACTTACTTTGTTAATGAACAACTCATCCTCTGGGTGAAGGTAGAGTAGGTCCCCAGCAAACCTGCTGGCACATGGCGCTTCAAAAACATCGGCGTAAGTGGCTTCTGTAATGTATCCGGCTGGTCCACAGGGGTTGGTTATGTTTGTCTCATTATAGCCTTGGGCCTGAAAACAATAGGTAAACATTTTATGCAATTCCCTTTTTGCCACAATATTTTCAACTCTTTCCAATGATTATAGTTTTGCTTATTTTATATTTTTGCATATATTTTTCAAAGTTGTCTGATGCCGATTTGTTGAATGTGGGAAAGGGTTATTTTTTATAACACAAATGCAAAGATAAAAAAAACCTTGAATGAATTAATGTAAAATTATTGAAAAGAATCAAAAATATTATGGCAAACAGAGAATTGCTCAATATGAGCACTTTCTCCTTTTGAAGTTGTCTGCTACAGATGTGTCAAAACACGCCTGTAGGTGGGAGAGGTTTAATTATAGATAAACTTAGAATCATGAACAGTAACAACAAACACTTTCTATCTATTGTTGTAGTTTTTAAAAATATGATTTTAGTGCAGTCACAGCTAGATCTTTGTAGTTTTTTATAGCTAGCTAAGTTTTGCATTGGAACTGTTTAACCCTTCCCATATATTATCGCATCAGCTGCAGACTACTGTGGCAAATAAACACGCTGAGATCTCACCAAGACTATCATTTTGTCTTCCCACAATAATGGATGAAATTGAACAATCAAAGAAAATATTAGAAGCAAAACCTACTTATCTAGGCCTCAAGAAGTAGTATTTCTGTTCTGTAGAAAAGGGGAGTATTTCATGTTCTAAAATCCTTATTTAACCTCCAAAGCCTATGTTGTGGGTACTTAAAGGAGTCATTTAGCTGCAGTATTTTCAAAAGTCGTCTGCTGCAAAGTCGTCAGATAGTGTCTGTATATCGGAAATGTTAAACTACTCACATTCACTAGAATGGCCATATATCTTCTAATTGCCTCATTAATTCCGTAGCAAAGATAACTATGAGTATACACAGTGTAGTTATTTCCATATAAGGAAAGGTCTTCCATATATCCACTGGGGATCGCGTCGGTCTGGCCTACAAGGAATGTGATCTGGGTGGAAGCTCCACCCATGTCTAAGGCCCCTATGGTCTGATCTTGTTTTAGTGTTAAGTCATATTCTGGAGGTTTCTGAAAAAGATATTTGTTTGATGTAGGTCTTAACCCTTTCCCTCATATAGACGCTTTCTGACGCCTCTGCAGCAGACGGCTTTATGAAAACATAGTGACAAAAGAAGAAATTGCTCAAAACGAGCAATTTCTCCGATTGCCACAATGTTTTCCACTTTAAGTCATAGGTTATCCACTCAATTAGAGATTTTCTATTTTTTGACATGATATGTTCAAAGTCATCTGCTGCAGGATTGTCGTATGAGGGAAAGGGTTAAACTTTGCGGAATAGACAATATTTCCAATATCTCAAGGTTTATAATCCTTACTCAAGAAGTCTTCTATGAGTAAACCTGTAAAATAATTCACAGAATAACATGTTATATTTTTATTCATGAAATTTAATCCTTTCCCTCATACAGCTGCATTTTGATGCCTCTGCAGTAGAAGACTTTTGAAAACATTGTGATAAAAGGAGAAATGTTCAAAATGAGCAATTTCTCCTTTTACCACAATGTTTTCCACTCTAATCATAATTTTTACCAAGACAATTTAAATGTCATCTGCTGCAAAATTGGTGCATGTGGGAATAGGTTATACCTATCTATAAATAAGAACCAATTTATTTCAAGAGGCAACATTTTTAAGCTGACCAATTACCCAGAGTGAAAATTGTAGACTTTTTAGATGCAAGAAAAAGTCTTTGGAAAAAAAGGAATAATTCTAAAATCTAAATTTTGGTCATTGATTGATTAGGGTTTAACACCGTTTTCAACATTTTTTCAATCATATCACGGCGACCAGTACTACACACAACATACTTTCCAAGCAACTGGCTGCTTTTCCACATAGACTGTTAAACAGCCCATCGGTGAAAAACGAATGACGCATGTCACAGTGACTTTCGTCAAACGCCGGAAAGAATGTTGGCCAAGCTGGGATTCAAACTCACAACCCCTGGATTGACAGCCCGCGTTGCCACCGACTGAGCAACCGGGACTCGGCTAAATTTTGGTCATAGAAAATATTGGTAATTGGAGTAAAGTTCTCATCATGATGATGCAGCTAACTTTTGTCCTCAGAAAGAAGTTCATACAAACCATATTAACAGAGAAAGAGGAAAGAGTTAATTGATTTTGATTTGAAACTAGTAAAATGTTAATCAAACATGGCTTGTTCACAATATCCTCAATTTAACCCTTTGAAATTGTCTATGCCAAATTATGGAACATTTATAATCTTATAATCATCTACAATAATCTAAAAGAATTGTCTGTTAACCATTTGTTATTTTTGTTAAGCTGTCTGCTTTGAAATCATCAGATTAAAAAAAAAAAAATAATAATTTTTATACCAAATTTAAAATATTATGGAAACTTTAACCCTTTCCCTCATACGACAATTCTGCAGCAGATGACTTTAAACATATTTTGTAAACTAATGGAAAATCTCTATAATTGAATGGATAACCTATGCATCTGCAGCAGACATTTTTTGAAGACAACTTAAAATAAGCCCCGTATCTAGAGTTCTACATACTAATTTGTAAGAAATGTTTTATGCCCTGTCAAAGGGGATATGGAAAAAACATCCGTCAGTCTGTCACTGGTCAAGAGTCAATAGCATCGTAGCATAAGGGGAAAATTGTTCATAAGAGCAATTTCTCCTTTTGCCACATTGATTTCAACACTCGGTGATTATGATTTTTTTCACATAGATATTTCATACAGTTGCCTAGATATTATTTAACCCTTTCCCTCATATAGACGCTTTCTGACGCCTCTGCAGCAGACAGCTTTTTGAAAACATAGTGACAAAAGAAGAAATAACTCAAAACAAGCAATTTCTCCTTTTGCCACATGTTTTCCACTTTTAGTCATAGGTTATCCATTCAATTATAGAGATTATCCAATTTTTTGACAAAGTCGTCTGCTGCAGAATTGTCATATGAGGGAAAGGGTTAACAGCTGATTTGTTTGTTTCAGGTAAATGTTGAATTAGCCATACCGCTCCAAGTATTCCTGACACATAGTTAGCAGTGATCCAGCCAAACGTTCCCTCTTCTTGCCCAGTCAAGATTCGGGCCTGCGACTTGGGAACTGTGAACTGGAAAGGGTAAGACTTGATGGTCTTTCGCACCTCATTCAAAATGGACTCACTGACGTCATGCTCTGTTATGCTGTATGTAATAGAATGAATGAGAAACATTGTACCGAGAACACTGGCATCCTGAACCATTGTAGAACCAGATCATCCTGCAAGTACTTACAGTCTGATCAGGAGATGCACAACGTGCTAACACTTAACCCTTTCCCTCATACGACAATTCTGCAGCAGACAACTTTGAATATATTTTGTCAAATAATAGAAAATCTCTATAATTAAATGGATAACCTATGACTAAAAGTGGAAACATTGTGGCTCGTTTTGAGCAATTTCTTCTTTTGTCAGAAAGCGTCTATATGAGGGAAAGGGTTAAAAAGATGCATTCTAGAATCCTCTGAAATACAACATAAATTTGGGTCAGTTTGCATCGCTTTGCAAATAGATATTTAACCCTTTCTGTGCAGCAGACGACTTTGAAAACATCTTGACAAAAATGTGAAAAAATCTCTATAAATAATGGTATAATAATTGAATAAAGTTGAAAACACTGTGGCAAAAGGAGAAATTGCTCGTTTTGAGCAATTTCTTCTTTTGTCACTATGTTTTCAAAAAGCTGTCTGCTGCAGAGGCGTCAAAAAGCGTCTATATGTGGGAAAGCGTAAATGATATTGATCACGAAACCCAAAGTTTATTTCCCTAAAGCTTTATTAGCAACAGTACACTGCTGATAAACCCAATCTTAGGATATTTGAAAACAGTGTAGACAGGAACAACACAAACATCTGCACAGTTTGGTTCAGATCAATGAATATTTTTAACAAATTGTTTGAAATAACACCAACAGTTACAGTCGAAAAACCCATCAGCCCTTTATGCATCAAAATGCTTAAAGGCGGAAGGAGAAATTGGTCAAATTAAAAAAGTGATCCAGAAGGATGTCATTGAAATCCAAAATTAATGCAAACAAGTTTTTGAAAACATCAATGAAAAATGTTTGCACATCCCTTCCATGAGGCAGACATTCTATACAAATGTTTTCAACTCAAATCCATGTGGAAGACATTCTATACAAATGTTTACACCTCCCTTCCATGAGGTAGATAATATTTACAAATATTTACACCTCCCTTCCATAAGGTAGATAATCTTTACAAATGTTAACACCCATCTTTCATGAGGCAGATAATCTTTACAAATGTTTACACCTCCTTTCAATGAGGTAGATAATCTTTATAAATGTTTACACCTCCCTTCCATGAGACATATAATCTTTACAAATGTTTACACCTCCCTTCCATGAGACAGATAATCTTTACAAATGTTTACACCTCCCTTACATGAAGCAGATAATCTTTACACATGTTTACACCTCCCTTCCATGAGGAAAACATTCTTTACAAATGTTTACACCTCCCTTCCATGAGACAGATAATCTTTACAAGTGTTTACACCTCCCTTCCATGAGACAGATAATCTTTACAAATGTTAAACACCTCCCTTCCATGCAGTTGATACTCTTAACAAATGTTTACACCTCCCTTCAATGAGGTAGATAATCTTTACAAATGTTAACACCTCTCTTCCATGAGGTAGATATACTATGCAAATGCTAACACCTCCCTTCCATGAGGTAGATATCTTTAACAAATGTTAACACCTCCCTTCCATGAGGTAGTTAATCTTTACAGATGTTAACACCTCCATTTCATGAGGAAACATTATTTACAAATGTTTACACCTCCCTTCCATGAGGCAGATATCTTTTATAAATATTTACACCTCCCTTCCATGAGGTAGATATACTTTACAAATGTTAACACCTCCCCTCCATGAGACAGATATCTTTTATAAATATTTACACCTCCCTTCCATGAGGTAGATATACTATACAAATGTTTACACCTCCCTTTCATGAGGTAGATAATCTTTAAAAATGTTTACACCTCCCTTCCTTGAGGTAGATTTTACAAATGTTAACACCTCCCTTCCATGAGGTAGATAATCTTTACAAATATTTACACCTCCCTTCCATGAGGTAGATAATCCTTACAACTATTTACACCTCCCTTCCATGAGGTAGATAATCTCTTATAAATGTTTACACCTCCCATCCATGAGTCAGATAATCTTTACAAATGTTGACACCTCTCTTCCATGAGGTAGATATATTTTACAAATGTTAACACCTCCCTTCCATGAGGTAGATAATCTTTAAAAATGTTTACTTCTCCCTTTCACGAGGAAACATTCTTTACAAATGTTTACACCTTCCTTCCATGAGTCAGATAATCTTTACAAATGTTGACACCTCCCTTCCATGAGGTAGGTAATCTTTATAAATGCTTACACCTCCCTTCCATGAGACAGATAATCTTTACAAATGTTAAACACCTCCTTTCCATGCAGTTGATACTCTTAACAAATGTTTACACCTCCCTTCAATGAGGTAGATAATCTTTACAAATGTTAACACCTCTCTTCCATGAGGTAGATATACTATACAAATGCTAACACCTCCCTTCCATGAGGTAGATATCTTTAACAAATGTTAACACCTCCCTTCCATGAGGTAGTTAATCTTTACAGATGTTAACACCTCCATTTCATGAGGAAACATTATTTACAAATGTTTACACCTCCCTTCCATGAGGCAGATATCTTTTATAAATATTTACACCTCCCTTCCATGAGGTAGATATACTTTACAAATGTTAACACCTCCCCTCCATGAGACAGATATCTTTTATAAATATTTACACCTCCCTTCCATGAGGTAGATATACTATACAAATGTTTACACCTCCCTTTCATGAGGTAGATAATCTTTACAAATGTTTACACCTCCCTTCCTTGAGGTAGATTTTACAAATGTTAACACCTCCCTTCCATGAGGTAGATAATCTTTACAAATATTTACACCTCCCTTCCATGAGGTAGATAATCCTTACAAATATTTACACCTCCCTTCCATGATGTAGATAATCTCTTATTAATGTTTACACCTCCCATCCATGAGTCAGATAATCTTTACAAATGTTGACACCTCTCTTCCATGAGGTAGATATATTTTACAAATATTAACACCTCCCTTTCATGAGGTAGATAATCTTTAAAAATGTTTACTTCTCCCTTTCACGAGGAAACATTCTTTACAAATGTTTACACCTTCCTTCCATGAGTCAGATAATCTTTACAAATGTTGACACCTCCCTTCCATGAGGTAGGTAATCTTTATAAATGCTTACACCTCACTTCCATCAGGTAGATAATCTTTACAAATGTTTACACCTCCCTTTCATGAGGTAAACATTCTAAACAAATGTTTACACCTCCCTTCCATGAAGTAGATATCTTTTACAAATGTTGACACCTCCCTTCCGTGGGGTAGATATCTTTTACAAATGTTTACACCTCCCTTCCATGAGGTAGATAATCTTTACAAATGTGTACACCTCCCTTCCATGATGTAGACATTCTATACAAATGTTTACACCTCCCTTCCATGAGGTTGATATTCTATACACATGTTAACACCCCCCTTCCATGAGGTAGATATTTTATAAAGATGTTAACACCTACCTTCCATGCAGTAGATAATCTTTTACAAATGTTAACACCTCCCTTCCATGAGGTAGATAATCTTTTACAAATGTTTATACCTCCCTTCCATGAGGTAAATATTCTATACAAATGTTTACACCTCCCTTCCATGAGGTAGATATTCTTTCAAATGTTTACACCTCCCTTCCATGAGGTAGATATTCTTTACAAATGTTTATACCTTCCATTCATAAGGTAGATATTCTTTACAAAAATTTATTGGATCTGACAACAGTTGACCCTAATCATTTAAATATTCATGAGGTGCTCATTTTCCTGTCTGATGAAATCGCGTGATTCAACCAACACTCGTTTCTGCTATCAAAATGGGTAATATACAATCGAAACACTTTGCCATCACTACTTCTCTATCTTGCTTTTTTACTGTTATCACCAGTGTTGATACCTAACAATTTTGTAGCCAACAATTTAATTGGCTGATGAAAAGGTCAATCTGAGATGACCTGTAATATGGAGTCATCAGATTTATATGAGCATTTGCTATTGCAGCGAACTTACTTTAACATCCTCATTCCTGCAGTGGCCCCAAGGAAAATGGGCGTGGTCTTGTATTTGTCGTGAGGTACATGGGATTTGGCTTTGTCCAAACAGACCTTCAATGGTGCTGACAAATTCTGTGGATTACTGGTATAGGTACTGATACCTCCACCTGAATGTGGAAAAAAGAAACATGGAATAGCCATCAAATCATGTTTTCAAACCATAACACAGGTTGTCTATTTTACAGTGACCTTTATATAGAAGACCCCCAAAATAATCCAAGGCTTTCATTATATCTAAGCTATCTGCATTGCAAACTCAAACAGAGCTCTAGATTTATAAGGTACACCTTTCATATATAAAAATCCTAACTTGACACTTTACCCTATCCCTCATATAGACGCTTTCTGACGCCTCTGCAGCAGACAGCTTTTTGAAAACATAGTAACAAAAGAAGAAATTGCACAAAACGTGCAATTTCTCCTTTTGTCACAATGTTTTCCACTTTTAGTCATAGGTTATCCACTCAATTATAGAGATTTTCCATTATTTGACAAAATATGTTCAAAGTCGTCTGCTGCAGAATTGTCATATGAGGGAAAGGGTTAAACCATATGTTGCGGGTACTCAAAAGAATAGTGTCAGTGAGACGATTCTTCTGAGAGCCGAAAACAAAGTGGTTTCTTTTGTGCCAAACCCGTTTTCAAAATATATCATGAGGTAGAGTATAAATGTGATTTTATGATGCCTCTGCTAAAGACAACTGTAGAAAACGTTGTGGCAAAAGGAGAAGTGAATGAATGGAAGCGAAATTTGACAGCCGCCCACACAACTGAAGCATTTGAAGCAGAAGAACACTTTTGAAAAGATTTCTCCTTTTGCCCTTTAGTATCTAACCTGAGACCTGATTGAAACTTTGTCGCGGATCTCTGGCCAATAGTACAGTCCAACCTGTGTTTAAAGACCATCCAAGGAAAAAGAATCATCTGGTCTTTGAACACAGGTATCTAGATGCATCGGCAGCAAACCACTTTTTAAACATTTTGGCAAAAGGGGAAATGGCTCATGCGATGCCACCATGTTTTTCACTCTATTCATTAACCATACATTCATTTATAGAGATTTTCTATGTTTTTGCCTTGATAATTTTAAGCCTTTCCAACAAATGCCGTTTTGAACAGACGTATAATAGTCACTGTGACCTTTTTTTTTTAAAGACTTTAATTAGTCTCTGTGACCTTGCTCTTTGACCTAGGTTGGTCAAACACAAACTCGCACAAGTGGTGATGTTGGTGAACATGTGTGCTATGTTTCATGACAATAAGATTAGAAATAATGTCGCGAGAGAGATGACGCAGAACCCGTACAAAAGGCAATGCTATTAAAATTTCATGAAAATTTCGATAGGAAATGAAGGCACTAGAACAATGACGTCATTGGGACGTACATACAAAGGTATGTATGGGTGGATCCCTATATATACACTTAACAAATTTGATGTGTGGGTATAATTATTGAATAAAGTTGAAATAATTGTTGGCAAATGGAGAAATTGCTCATTATGAGCAAATTTCTCCTTTTGCCACAATGATTTCGAAAGTCGTCTGCTTCATAGGCATCAGAATGTGTCTACATACCTGAAAGGGGTAAAGTCAACTGCTGCAGATTTGTTGTATGTGAGAGAACGTGATGAGAGATATTGTTGGAAAAAGGACCAGTCTACTCCTGCCTTATCTAGACCTCTGTGACAGTAAACTGATGAGAGATATTGTTGGAGAAAGGACCAGTCTACTCCTGCCTTATCTAGACCTCTGCGACAGTAAACTGATGAGAGATATTGTTGGAGAAAGGACCAGTCTACTCCTGCCTTATCTAGACCTCTGTGACAGTAAACTGATGAGAGATATTGCTGGAGAAAGGACCAGTCTACTCCTGCCTTATCTAGACCTCTGTGACAGTAAACTGATGAGAGATATTGTTGGAGAAAGGACCAGTCTACTCACGCCTTATCTAGACCTCTGCGACAGTAAACTGATGAGAGATATTGTTGGAGAAAGGACCAGTCTACTCCTGCCGTATCTAGACATCTGTGACAGTAAACTGATGAGAGATATTGCTGGAGAAAGGACCAGTCTACTCCTGCCTTATCTAGATCTCTGTGACAGTAAACTGATGAGAGATATTGTTGGAGAAAGGACCAGTCTACTCCTGCCTTATCTAGACCTCTGTGACATACCTTTAACTGGCCATTGATGTATCTGTTTAGCCACGGCTGTTTCATGAAGTTTCTCTGCGTCCCATTTATACACAAACAGTGAGGTGTGAGATGATCCAGCATCCATGACAATGCCATACTGAAGTGATAATACAACAAAATGTGCTGTTATGCTAAGAGACAAGAGTGTTTAACCCATTTCCGCATACAGAATACCAGAAGCAGACGACTTTGAAAACATCTGTACAAAAATACGAAAAATCTATTCTAATTAAAGAATAATCATTGGATAGAGTTGAAAACATTGAGGCAAAAAGCAACAATGTTTTCAAGAGTTGTCTGCTGCACATGCATCTAAATGCGTGTAAAAGTGGGAAAGGAAGATAAGTGAAACCTGCTCAGTAGGTTAAAGCACGAAAGACAGACAATGGAGAAGTGATCCCGTTGTGTCTCCCGGCCAAAGCAGGCGACACAAAAATAGATTAAATAAGTTCCTAAAGTAGCAATTAAAATGTCTTGTACACTCAACTTATACTTCGATCAAGGATGTTGTTAATAAATACAGTCAAACCTGTGCCAAAGACCACCTTTGTTTAGCAATTCCCTGTCTATAGTAACCACACTTTTAATTTCCCAATTACTTATTTTCTGCATAAATAACCCTGTAAGTAGTTAAAAGACCACCTGTGAACAGAGACCAGATTGTAATCTTCCCATGGATGGTCTTTAAACACAGGTTAGATGGTAAACATACCCAAACTATGGAATCTGTTTCCAGTTATGCAACACTGTAAAGAATCATCCCCTTACTTTCTTGTGTGAATGGTGTTTTATGCCACTTTCAACAATGTGTCAGTTAAACCACATTTATTAGGTAAGTTACCAGTACTACTGGTCCAGTTTAAGTTACCAGTACTACTGGTCCAGTTTAAGTTACAAGTAATACTGGTCCAGTTTAAGTTAAAAGTACTACTGGTCCAGTTTAAGTTAAAAGTACTACTGGTCCTGTTTAAGTTACCCTTACTACTGGTCCGGTTTAAGTTACCAGTACTACTGGTCCAGTTTAAGTTAAAAGTACTACTGGTCCAGTTTAAGTTACCAGTACTACTGGTCCAGTTTAAGTTAAAAGTACTACTGGTCCAGTTTAAGTTACCCTTACTACTGGTCCAGTTTAAGTTACCAGTACTACTGGTCCAGTTTGAGTTACAAGTACTACTGGTCCAGTTTAAGTTACCAGTACTACTGGTCCAGTTTGAGTTACAAGTACTACTGGTCCAGTTTAAGTTAAAAGTACTACTGGTCCTGTTTAAGTTACCCTTACTACTGGTCCAGTCTAAGTTACCAGTACTACTTGTCCTGTTTAAGTTACCAGTACTTCTGGTCCAGTCTAAGTTACCAGTACTACTGGTCCTGTCTAACTTACCAGTACTACTGGTCCTGTTTAAGTTACCAGTACTACTGGTCCAGTTTAAGTTACCAGTACTACTGGTCCTGTTTAAGTTACCAGTACTACTTGTCCTGTTTAAGTTACCAGTACTTCTGGTCCTGTTTAAGTTACCAGTACTACTGGTCCTGTCTAAGTTTCCAGTACTACTGGTCCAGTTTAAGTTACCCTCACTTCTGGTCCAGTTTAAGTTACCAGTACTACTGGTCCAGTTTAAGTTACCAGTACTACTGATCCAGTTTAAGTTACCAGTACTACTGGTCCAGTTTAAGTTACCAGTACTACTGGGCCATTTTTCTTGACACCAGCTAATCAGACGTTATGTAATACTTATTCCACAATCGTCTGAGCCAAGGAAGAGAACCCATTACTACCATTTTTAAAGTATTTTAACCTGTGACCTCCTGCTCCCAAGGCGGAGGCTCTACCACTACACCACAGGGACTTGTTACAAGATGTAGTTACAACTGTTTTGCATGAAGCCTTCGACATGTACCTGATAATCAGTGGCTCCGTTCTTGGTCTTCAGTAGCACGATAGCAGTGATACCAACACCTCCAATAAAAATACAAATGGCCGCCACAAACCACCAACTGTTCCATGTACAACCCCCCCTCATGTGGGTGTCTTCATCTGGAAGATAATACCAAGGTCAAGGTCAATTATGCATCATGTATTACCGGTACATCTTCAAGGTCAAGGATATGCACATGACTTTCATAAAAGTCAAGTTCAGTCAACCTAGGAACAAAGTTTGCACTATGGTCATCTAAAATGAAAATGTCCCACCTATTGGCAGTGACAAGGTTTTTTTTTTACAAATCAACATGAGTTGAAGAAATTTGGAAAAGGGTCACTTAATGAACATTCTTGTGAATTATATCAAATTTGGGCAAGCGGCTTTTGAGTAGAAAACATTAGAAGATTTTTCCTTTAAAGTCACCTTTTCATGCATGTCACAGCAACAAGAATTTTGAAGACGATATTGCTGCCGTCCCAATTGGCACTATGATTACTTGGGAAAAGTCCTTTGAAGCCATTAAAATGTTAACACATGTACCTATGCATGATAGACAATTCACCATAACATACGCTTGACTCCTTCCAGCCAGTGGAGCTATAAACAAAAGGGATAATTATAATTATTGAATCTAGTTGTGATTAAATATGCAGCAGATGACTGAAAATGTCTAGGCAAAAATCTAAAGGTTCGAAATGCGTCTGTTAGTGGGAAAGGTTTAATCCTTTCCCTCATATAGACGCTTTCTGATTCCTCTGCAGCAGACGGATTTTTGAAAACATAGTGACAAAAGAAGAAATTGCTCAAAACGATAAATTTCTTCTTTTGCCACAATGTTTTCCACTTTTAGTCATAGGTTATTCATTCAATTTTAGAGATTTTCTATTTTTTTGACAAAATATGTTCCTTACCATCTGCTGCAGAGTTGTCGTATGAGGGAAAGGGTTAAATATATATATACCTTCATTTGACAGATAAAGCACATCTCCATTCTGAAGTCTACAGGTTTTCAATGTCTGTGACCACTGTAGAAGGTTGCCTTTCTTATCTCGTAAGGTATAACTCGTTAGCATGGGAATACCATTCTCCTTGCACGTCTTTCGTATCAGGCCAACCACCGAATTCTGGTCAGGCGTACTAATACTGAACTGTTTTTCTTCATGGCCAGGAATGCTACACACAATGTCTATGGAGACTTCATTCATTTTTAATCAGAATTATGAACAATCACTCCGATCTATACTGAAATATATTTAAAGCAAGGTACAGATGGCTTTGAAAGCATGAAGGCAAAGATACGGAAAATCTCTGTAAATAAAAATTTAAATATTTAATGCCGATCCTCTTTTTCCACAATATTTTCAAAGAGGTGTCAGAATGCGTCTGTATATTGAAACAAGAGGGTCATGAGGCCCTGGATCGCTCAACTGAGAAATTGTTATTTAAGACTTAACTCTTTTAGCGCCAATGGCAATATGATGTTTTTGCCTGGAGGCAATGTGTGTTGATTGATTTTTAACGGTTTGTTACAAAGAAGTGTTAATACTTCTCAACACAACTGTAAATATAATTATGTGCATGTTCTATACTAATTGATTTGGACTAGAATTGAAGCCTAGTTTTTATGTTGGCAAGATATATTCAAGACAAACAATCTGACAAATATTCATCAAGATCAAGTATATAATGTGACTTCTGTAGTGTAGTGTTCAAATGCTTTTTCTTAAATGTTATCAAATGACCTAGTTTATGACCTGACATTTCGTTTCAAGCAGCTCATGTCAAAAATGCAGTCTCTATAGTTTTAACAAGATTTTTCTACAATATGGCCTAGTGACTAGTTTATGACCAGACATGACCCATATTCAAACTAAGCCTAGATATCATCAAGACAAACTTTCTAACAAAGTTTCAACATGCTCAAGCCCAAAATGCACCTTCCAGAGTGTTGACAAGATTTTCGTTCAATTTGACCTAGAGCCCTAGTTTTTGACACCACATGACCCATATTCAATCTTGGCCTAGATATTATCAAGACAAACTTTCTGACAAAAGTTCAAGCTGTTCAAGTCAAAAATGCGATCTCTATAGTGTAAACAAGATTTTTATACAATTTGGCCTAGTGATATAGTTTTAGACCTGACCTGACCCATATTCGAAATAAGCCTAGATATCATCAAGACAAATATTCTGACAAAGTGTCAACATGCTCAATCCAAAACTGCGGCTTGCAGAGTGTTAACAAGATTTTCCTTCAATTTGGCCTAGTGACCTACTTTTTGACCCGATGTGACCCATATTCAAAGTTGGCCTAGATATCATCAAGAAAAATTTCTGACAAATTTTCAAGCTGCTCAAGTCGAAAAAGGAATCTATAGAGTTAATAGGATTTTTCTACAATATGGCCTAGTGACCTAGTGTTTGACCTGACATGACCCATATTTGAACTTAGCCTAGATATCATCAAGACAAACATTTCAACATGTTCATGTTTAAAACAAGTACTACTGATCCACTGCTCATGACATCAGCCATACAGTCATAAAGCTAACCCCAAAAAACATCTTTTAAGATTTTTGGTATGACCCGTGCAGGGATTAAACAATGCGACCTAATAAACTAGATGCGCACGCTCTACCACCAAACCACTGAGGCGGTTACATACCATGTCCTCTGTTTATTTGAACACCAGACATATTTATAAACGTTTTTGGCAGACATCTTTTGGGAAAAAAATACAAAAGTTCATTACAATTTGTTCATTATCTACTTTTTCCACAATGTTTTCAACTCCGTTTAATAAATGATCTTTCATGGTGTTGATAAAAAATTGAGTAGAAGAATAAATTGTGAATGTAAAAGGCAGAGACAGAGTTTAGACTCAGTCCTAAACACAGGATTGTCACAGTTTCTGCTCTCTTTAAAATAGTTTCTGTCAATTTTTTTATTATTTTCACAGCAATTGTTTTCCGCCGTCGACGGTTGTTTGTAATATGTAAGAGTGTTGTTTTCCGCATTTAGACTATGTTTGTTTGAACTATAAGTATGTTGTTTTCTGCCTTCGACGTTTGTTTTGAATATATATGTAAGAGTGAAAACATGATTTTTTTTTTTAAATATACAAATGTTTTGATAAAGATGATATTGATCGTTTTAATTGCTTAGATGTAACAATATTCAATCAAATTCATAGTTGTTTTGACCAAAACCTTTGTTAACCCTTTACCTCATATAGACGCTTTCTGACGCCTCTGCAGCAGACGGCTTTTTGAAAACATAGTGACAAAAGAAGAAATTGCTCAAAACGAGCAATTTCTCCTTTTGCCACAATGTTTTCCATTTTAAAGGGACTGAATCCCATATGAGAAAAAAGCGGGAAAAAAAAGAAAATTGTTAAAAATTGCTATTACCCGGTACCTTGATGTTTTTGCATTTGAGGCATTGAAATTTGCTGACTGATTTACTACAATATATGCACACTATTAATATTGCGGAGATTTTTCGTTATTTTGCATTGTAAAATCTACTGGGTTAGTAACCCAGTAAATCTAAAAATATCGCTGTATATTTATCACGTGATCACTACAACCGAATTGACAATCTCCTTCCCAGAGTTGTTGTTCCTTACACTCACGCATACATGAATGTAATGAGTCGATAGTGTTAGAGAATGCCGAATTGAATCCATAAATTCAAATGAGCAAGAGGAAATTCCACGGTATTTTTAAACGGGAAAACACGGAGTGGACATTTTTTTAACTGCTTTTTATTATTTCCTATGAAATAATGAAAAGCAAGACTTGTACAACCTTCTACAACATTCCGTTACATATATATCAACGTATTTTGGATTAATTAGAATAAGTATAAAATATAACGATTTTGGACCATTATGGTGTTCAGTTCCTTTAAGTCATAGGTTATCCAGTCAATTATAGACATTTTCCATCTTTTGACAAAATATGTTCAAAGTCGTCTGCTGCAGAATTGTTGTATGAGGGAAAGGGTTAAATAGGTCCTCTTGTGTAACTGTTTCTGCGACAACACTTCAACACTTTTTGAAAGCCGTAGGCTGTGTTTTGATCAGAGATCAAATACAATCATCTTTAAATTTTCTTGTAACAAAAAGAGCAATGTAAGATTAACAAAGTTTGTTATGAGATCGTCGCATCAACAGTCTATAAATGCATAAATTATTGTTCACAAAATTGTTCTAACAAAACATGAAGATGTTATGCCCAATTCTCAAAATCCTATAAACAAGAGGCCCATAAGGGCCTATGCTCTAGTGGTATGGTTCTTTGGTCATTTTCAATCCAGAGCATGTATGTATGGTGAAGATCGGATAGTAAATGGAGGCTCTTTTGTGTTCACAAGCTGTATTATAGCAATTTTTACAATTTCATGGGCCATAATCCAGTCTTGGCGGATCTGACTGGTTTTCAAAGGAACCAAGCTCTCATCAATATTTAACTACTATCTAAGTTTGGTGAAGATCAGATAGTAAATAGAGCCTCTATTGTGTTCACATGCTCAATTATAGCAATTTGAACAATTTCAAGGGCCATAATCCAGTCTTGCATGGGCGGATCTGGCTGGTTTACGAAAGGAACCGAGCTCTCATGGATATCTAACTTCTGTATAAGTTTGGTTGAGATACAATCAAAAGTGAAGACTGTATAGTGTTAACAAGCTCTTTTATAGCAATTTTGACCATTTCAAGGGCCATAATCCAGTCATGCATGAGCGGATCTGGCTTGTTTTCGAAAAGAACCGAGCTCTCATGGATATCTAACTACTGTACAAGTTTGGTTGAGATACAATCAAAAGTGAAGACTGTATTGTGTAAACAAGCTCTTTTATAGCAATTTTGACCATTTCAAGGGCCATAATCCAGTCATGCATGGGCAGATCTGGCTGGTTTTCAAAAGGAACTGAGCTCTCATGAATATCTAACTACTGTATAAGTTTGGTTGAGATACAATCAAAAGTGAAGACTGTATCGTGTTAACAAGCTCTTTTATAGCAATTTTGACCATTTCAAGGGCCATAATCCAGTCATGCATGGGCGGATCTGGCTGGTTTTCGAAAGGAACCGAGCTCTCATGGATATCTAACTACTGTATAAGTTTGGTTAAGATACAATCAAAAGTGAAGACTGTATCGTGTTAACAAGAAATTGTTTACGGACGGACGCACGCACGCACGCACGCACGCACGACGGACAAATCACCACGACATAAGCCCTTCTGGCCTTTGGCCAGTAGAGCTAAAAACACCAGAGCTAAAAACACAAAAAAATCATGTTTTTTACCCCAAAAACAAGGTCAAATTTAGCATCTGTGGCATACAATGTGAAGAAGGAGGGTATATTTAAACTTGGATCATAGTGGCATTGCCACTATGATCCAAGTTTAAAAGCCCTGGCATATGTACTTATTGAGAACAAGAGCGCCAAATGTCACAAAATACGCCCGTCCTGTTTTTTGAGACCAAGTATAGTGGTAATTGTTTGTACGTCAGCCAAACTTAGAGAGCGGACACTGTTAGTACAGTTTTGGCCATTTCAAGGGACATAATTGTGTAGAGACTAAGATAACGTTGTAAGTTATCAAACGTAACCAAGATATTCTGCCCATAAACATATTGTCTCAATTTGGTGATGATCGGATAAAGGCTTTACAAGTTATTTAGCTGACAAGACCAATTTTAGGTAATTTCTATAATTAAAGGGCAATAACTCTCTATCGACTAGAGCAATATGGCTAGTTATCGAACTTGTCCAAGATATTACGCCAATACACATTCTGACTAAATTTGGTGATGATTGGACAAAAGCTCACAAAGTTATTGAGCTGACAAGACCAATGTTAGGTAATTTCTATAATTAAAGAGGGATAACTCTCGATTGACTAAAGCGATATGGCTAGTTATCAAAATTATCCGAGATATTATGCCAATACACATTCTGACCAAATTTGGTGATGATTGGACAAAGGCTCCTAAAGTAATTGAGCTGACAAGACCAATTTTAGGTAATTTCTATAATTGAAGGGTGATAACTCTTGATTGACTAAAGCGATATGGCTAGTTATCAAACTTGTCCGAGATATTATGCCAATACACATTCTGACCTAATTTGGTGATGATTGGGCAAAGGCTTCTAAAGTTATTGAGCTGACAAGACCAATTTTGGGTAATTTCTATAATTAAAGGGCGAAAACTCTTGATTGACTTAAGCGATATGGCTAGTTATCAAACTTGTCCGAGATATTATCCCAATACACATTCTGACTAAATTTGGTGATGATTGGACAAAGGCTTCTTAAGTTATTGAGCTGACAAGACCAATTTTCTATAATAAAAGGACAATAACTCCTGATTGCCTAAAGTGATATGGCTAGTTAACGAACTTGTCCGAGATATTAGCCCAATACACATTCTAACTAAATTTGGTGATCATTTGACAAAGGCTTCTTAAGTTATTGAGCTGACAAGACCAATTTTGGGTAATTTCTATAATAAAAGGGCAATAACTCTTGATTGCCTAAAGTGATATGGCTAGTTATCGAACTTGTCCGAGATATTAGCCCAATACACATTCTAACTAAATTTGGTGATCATTTGACAAAGGCTTCTTAAGTTATTGAGCTGACAAGACCAATTTTGGGTAATTTCTAACTCTTGATTGACTAAAGCGATATGGCTAGTTATAGAACTTGTCCGAGATATTATCCTGACTAAATTTGGTGATGATTGGACAAAGGCTTCTAAAGTTATTGAGCTGACAACATACTGGACGCCGTACGCCGCAGGTAAAACTATAATACGATCCGTTTTTTCAAAACGGGCGTATAAAAAGCAAAAAATAAAACTAATGTTACGCAAATGTTTGACGCCGCCCCCAGAAAAGCAACTACTTTGTCTGACTTTTGCAACGTACTCGCAGAGAGACACAAACATGTGAATGGAAGCGTGCGTACTGTTTACAGCAGTTTGTTCATACCCTTTTTATAGAGATAAACAGTTGTTTTACCCCTTTCCCTCATACGACAATTCTGCAGCAGACGACTTTGAATATGCTTTGTCAAAAAATAGAAAATCTCTATAATTGAATGGATAACCTATGACCTATGACTAAAAGTGGAGTAATTTCTTCTTTTGTCACTATGTTTTCAAAAAGCCTTCTGCTGCAGGGGCATCAGAAAGCGTCTGTATGAGGGAAAGGGTTAATTCAGGTAAAAGATGAAATAAGTTCCAGCTTTGAATGAAGCAAACAGGGAAAGGTTCAACTTCAAACTGCCCAACAATCAACAGGTTGATTATGACTCACTGGAAGGCGCTGATCTGCATCATTGCAATTAGAGAGAATTGTATGCTTTGTTAAAAGTATAATACAGTGAGGCGAAAGTAGAAGTAAAAAAGCCACATGATTAGATTTAAAACATATGTTCTATGATTAGAAAAAACAGGAGTCTAGCCAAACGTTTATAAAAATATTTATTACATACCTATCCAAATTTTGCATTGAAATTTAAGTGACATAAAATCAATATCAATTTTTAAAAAAATGATAACTAACACTGTGACGATAACACTTTTAGTTTTTTTATATCATCACTAGTGATGATATCATTTTTGCCGGAACTACTTTTTTTAGATTTGGAACATCTTTGGAATTTAAAGTGGGTTTAATACTAGGAATTTTAAAAAAACTAAGACCGAATACTAGGAAAATGACGTCACGTCAGCGGTTTTGACGTCATAACGCTAGTCATTTGGCGCCAAATAGAAGCAGCAGTATTTGGTTACGTAACATTCATACGCCTAAGGCCAAGTCATTTTTTTTTTATATGTTTCTTTAAAATAAAGGGGAGATTTATTCCAGATATATAATAAATAGAATAACTAACTGCATGTTTTTGATATCGAATTTATGTCACTCGGGAACAAAGGGGTAATTTGGTGTAAAATCACTCAACCTACGGTTTCGTGATTTTAACCAAATTACCCCTTTTTTCCCTTGTGACATAAATTCTATATCAAAAACATGCAGTTAGTTATTCTCTATATATTGCATTGCCAAAAAAGCATTGTATGCGCCATCAAATATCATTTACTCCTATTCCTACAATAGTGTATACCAGAGCTCTAGATAAGAAGAGTATTTCACATTCTCAAATCCTTATATGACACTCAAACCCTAAGTTGTGGCTACTCAAAAGAATCGTCTCAGTGAGACGATTCTTTTGAGTACCTACAACATAGTGTTGAGTTGAGTAATAAGATAGATATTCTTGTGTAAAGACCAGTTTACTCCTCCTTATCTAGTCCTCTGGACTATACCATTTATAAATGAATTTAACAATTGATTAGTCATACTTAAATAACTTATTCAAAGCAGACAACTCTTAATCTTAAGATTAATGCTTTCCTACTTGTAGACACATTTTGACGCGTCTGCAGTTGGCAAATGGCGAAAATGTTTTGAACTCATTCAAACTTGTCTTAGGCAGCCATATTAGTCCAGGTTTCTGTACTCGGAATGCGATTTTATATTTTAACTGTTCAAATCCTACAATGCAATACCTAACTGCGATATATTGAGACTAGCAGCCATATTTGTGTTAACATCTTAATATAACCTAACATTTAAGGTGGATTCTTTCATAAAATAGTTATAAAAAAACTAAAATGATGATTTCATAAAGTGGGCCTTTTTAACCTGGTGTGGCGTGAAATTTGTTCTCCCATTGTAGGAGTTCTCATGCGCAATAGAAGTGAGACCGGATAGCATGCCGGTGTGGCGTGAAATTTATTTTCCCGTTTTTCTCATGCGTGGTATATGTTCTCCCGCGGTATACGTCCGCAGATATATATAAGAAAGATAGTTTAAATTAAATGTAATAGAAAGAAAACAACATTTCTTTGTTGGGGTCGAGGAAGCCCTGGTTGATATTTGTTGTTTTTAATGTGATTGACATCCTCTTTCAGGTCCTTTGCCTTTTGCAAGTGATCCTTAAAGTCACTTTAGGCTATGATTCTCGTTTTCAGACTGTGTACTCATTTTAAATCTTGAAGAAGTGAGAACTTTTACAACAGCTCGCCAGAACGGAAGCGGTACTGTGCAATCATATGCAAACTCCCACACCTGAAGAACGAATTTCACGCCTATTGCATGAACTTTGTTCTCCCGTTGTGGGAGTTCTCATGCGCATGCAATTGAGAACTTTTACAACAGCCTACCAGAACGGAAGCGTAGGTGCAATCATACGCATACCCAAATGAGTACTCCCACGAACAAATTTCACGCCACACCGGTCCTTTTAGGTTTTCTACCTTTTTGGTAATGGTCCTTTCTGACCCCGATTCACAAGGTGTGGCTGTTGATGACAGGTGGTTGCTTATTACAAGTCAAATAAAAAAGAAACTGTTGTCTTGATCAATCTCCAAGTTGGTGCTTAATACAAGTTTGCTGCTTAATGCAGGTGACCGCTAACAAACGTCTGACTGTACTTTGATTTCCGGATAATTTCCATACCTTTGCCTAGATGTCTTCAAAGTCGTCTGCTGCAGATTTGGTGTATGATGGAAAAGGTTAATAACTTTAAACCAAAGGATCTGAATACATTTCAACAAAAATATTTACATTTTGTAAGACATCGCATCTTAGGAGCTCAGTCCGCTACGAGGAAATCTCATCAAGATCATTCACTAATTCAATATAGTACAAAAACCTGTCAAAACAAATGAACCGATTGAAAGAAAACATGGATCTAAAGTATCCATGTAAAATCCGTTCATTACCTGTGATAAGGTTTAAAGTTGATAATTCAGCCAATGATCGAACCAAACAATGACATTAACATTAAACAACAATTTGTCTATAACAAAATAGAAGTTTCGTTACCGAGAGATCAAAAGTGATCATCTGAACACAACTTCCGTCAACAACTGAATTTGCTGGTACCTTTATTTGTGTTGCGCAGGAGTAATGTGCTGCTTTTTTGGGGAACCAATAGATGAAAAATCTATTTCTCGATAAATGAGTGTTTTGCAACAATAAATATGAAATACTTAAATATTTTTGTTGAAAAATGTTAAGAAATGATTACAGATTGTTGATATATGATTGTTATTATCGTTTCTCGATGAAAAACCTCATTTATTGACAATGTTATAATTTATGCTAATGAACTGGCAAGTGCTCTTTATGTGTTGTGACGTCATTAATTAGAGTCTAAATATAAAAGTATTGTAGAAGTGTACATGTATGTATCCGAAATAACAAATATAAAACCTAATAAAATATGTGATGGAGGGCTTAAAAGTAAAGGTAAAATTTACAAATCCTATTTATATTTATTTATCCATCATATGAGAGTATTATTTTGCATGTTTTCGATTCATTTGAATGTTTAAACCCGATTTATTTATTCGACAAATGACCTAGTTAAGCCCAACCAATTTATCTGATATTTGCCGAGTGAATTTATACATGATGAAAATTGCATCGTTTTATTTTTCCATTGTGTGACCTCGTGTGAAAATGTTTCAATTTCAGAAATATGGACCTATGTGCGGTCAGCAGGGATCCTGTTCGTACTACAAAGCATTTAAATATAGTAAAGAAGATGGAAACAGTAAAATTATTGGACTAGGACAGTTTTTCTTTATGAAGATTTTATGTGATGTCCCTATCTGTATCGGTGAGCTTCAATTAGTTTGGGAAGAGAAAACAACGTCTCAGGACTTAGCTAGTGTTAGATTGTATTTTCTCCCCGAGTGCACCCCTGATGGAAGACAGGCGCTTCACGGAGAGGTATGTTGTCATTTTTTAAAAATAAATTTTGTAGTTTACATCACTAATATCTTAATTATTATCACCGCACCCTTTACCCCACTGAAAATTTATCATTAACGACATTTATATCAAATGTGTGTTCAATTTTCATCAGAAGAAAATTGATAAATCTTCCCTCGCTTTGTATTGATATTTTAAAAATAATAAGCAATAAAGAAATCAAATTATTGAGATTTTTCTTACAATTTGGACAGGTCTATATTAATGAAGTGGGGTAAAGGGTTAACTCTAATATGTTTTGTATGGCGTGTAATATCCAGCGTCCTGTCAGTGAGAATGTGTATTATATATTTTCGTCCATATTATCTAGCGTGTTATAAAAAAAATGCTTGTAATTATTTGATTTATGTTGTGTCGTTTAAATGTTGAGAAGATAAATGAAAACGGCATTTAATAAATTGCTAAATCTCGCATTTGAAATGTTCATCCCTCGTTTAAATAATTTGTGCAATTGTAATAAATATTTGTTTTTATAATTATTTATAAATGTAATCTTTCTTGGGTTTTTTGGGTATACAATCTTATTTTTCAATTATCGTGTTCCAGTGTAGTTTATACATTTTCCAATATCAGTGATGGTTGTGGCTTAAATTTTCGACCAGAGAAAATTAATGTTAATTATATAAATTCCATTTTATCGATTAATTTCGCATGCACGAGACATTTGCTGATGCGCATTTGTGCTATATTGATCGCGTGTTACGTCTTTGAATGTAAGAGAATATTAATGTATGAATTTTGATGATCTGTAACAAATCGCAAACCTATTTGTAGGAGGATCTAACGATTTAAAATAAAAAAATAATTAAAAATGTTTTAACATTTGTTAACAATAGAAGTTCATAAAGAATAGGGAAAGTTTAAGACGTGGCTTTAAAATAAACCAGCACAAAGCGGTTATTATCAAATCGCAATAGTGGCAGTTAAACAGATAAATGTCTATTTTAGCCGATTTTCTGAATAGGTGCTACAGAACAACCCTTAACCCCGATAGGTGATTTATGAATCGTTCCAATTTGGAACATATACCAAATAATCGGTTGACTTTCGATGGGAACTAGCATTTTAAACTTTTAAGATAGTAATATTGTTGTGGTGAAGCTATTGCTTTAAACTGTTAATTGCTAATTTTCCAACAACATTTTTTTTTAAATCAAATTTCGTCTGCTTTATCTTTGAGGGGAAGATCAATCAAGGCTGTGGTTAAATCAATAAAACAACGCACTGTTCTTACAAGCATCAGTATATTATTGGTGAGGGGCGCCCGTAGGTTTTTTTGCCATGTCGTTACAAATGTGTAACTAATACTGGCAGCTACTTGCTCGCTTTCGCTGTACATATGAAACAATGTAAATAGAGATAGCATATGGCCACATTCGACTCGCCCAGGAAGTTGATCGCGTAAATCGCGTAAACAAATAGCAGGAACATGATCTCATTTAAAACCGATCTGAAACTTAGATGTTATAGATAGCCTTTTTGTTATTGTTTTAAATCGGTCGCGTTTTGCAAACCTTTCTAACATACAGGCGCTTTCTGACAATCTGCAGCAAACGATTTTTGAAATGTTATGGCAAAATAAGAAATTTTGTTAATAAGGAGCAATTTCTCCGATTGTCACAATGTGTTCAACTATATTAAGTCGTTAAATCTCATTCATTATGGAGATTTCTTCACGTTTTTCTTGTTCAATATGCTTTCAAAATTGTTTGTCGCAGATTTGTTATATTTTGTAAAGGGTAAACGTAATATGTTAATTTTTAACTGATAAACTGTAGGTGTATATATAATGTCGAACGTCTTCCACAGTGAAACTGGGCACGACATGCTTGATGAAATATAGTAATTCTAATTTTATATGCAAAACAATCGGTCAGTGCGATTCTTGGTGTCATATTCTTAACCCTTTCCCTCATATAAACGCTTTCGGGCGGCTTTTTGGACACATATTGACAAAAGAAGAATTTCTCCTTTTGCCACAAGGTTTTCCACTTTTTGTCATAGGTTATCCATTCAATTATGGAGATTTTCTCCTTTTGCCACAACGTTTTCCACTTTTTGTCATAGGTTATCCATTCAATTATGGAGATTTTCTATGTTTTTAAAAATACGTTCAACGTCGTCTGCTACAGAAATGAATTGTCGTATGAGGGAAAGGGTTAACCTTCTATTTCGCATTTACATGTTTACCTTTTCTCTGCGATCTGTTCTAATTTCGTCCCGCCTCGCTGGTAAAGTGCTAAAGTAAACCGTCCGCTTCGGATAAGACGGGTCGCAGTCTCGATCCCTGGTCGGATCATACCAAGTACTTTAAAAAATGGCAGTAATGGCTGCCCTCCTTGGCGCTCATGCTTGCGGGGTTAGCATTAGGACTGACTGGCTGATGTCAGGATACATGGACCAGTATTACTAGCAACTAACCCAGGAAACGCCGTAATCTTAACCCTTTCCCTCATACGACAATTCTGCAGCAGACGACTTTGAACATATTTTGTCAGATGGATGTAACCTGTGACTAAAAGTGGAAAACATTGTGACAAAAGGAGAAATTGCACGTTCTGTGCAATTTCTTCTTTTGTCACTATGTTTACAAAACGCCGTCTGCTTTAACCCTTTCCCTCATACGACAATTCTGCAGCAGACGACTTTGAACATAAAATAGAAAATCTGTCTAATTGAATGGACAACCTATGACTAGAAATGGAAAACATTGTGGCAAAAGGAGAAATTGCACGTGTTGTGCAATTTCTTCGTTTTTCACTATGTTTTGAAATAGCCGTCTGCTGCAGAGGCGTTAGATAGCGTCTATATGAGGGAAAGGGTTAATGGGGGGGGGGGGGGGGGGAATGTGGAAAGAAGCGTAAACAAAACAACTTCTGTTTTCATCTATCATGATATTCGTAGTTTATGATCGATGATGACAAATCACCATATAAAAACAAATTCTCATAGCACATTTATACATGATAGATTAATCTTGTGGTTAGAAACGGAGAAATTGTAATCTGTTATCATGATTATATAAAGCCGTTCCACGAGAAAACCAACATTATGGCTTCTGCGTAATGTATCGACCCAGATCAGCATGCGCAGGCTTATCCGGGCTGACACATTTCGTCCCAGGGGCATAGAGGTATAAAGTAATGACTCCTGAAACAGAAAATCCACAGGAGGCGAAATGTGTCTGTCCGGGTTAGCCTGCGCGGCATGCTTAGGCTGATCCGGTCGATACTTTACGCAGAGTCCACAGTGTTGGTTTTCTCGCGTGACGGCTCATTTTATAAAGTCTGACGTTATCGATCAGAGTTATGTAATCGAAATTTGATCAGAACTTGTATGTATTTATAATCTGATTAGTTCGGAAACAGAATATGCTTTGTTTATAACTATTATTTTAGATTTAATGTTGTTAAAACGTAGTAAATCTCATTAAATTTGAAAATGTGACTTTTAGCAGTTGAATACTATCAAAAAGAAGTCATGAAACGTTCAGACGCCCGGCCAAATACCAATGTATTTTATCATTAATCTATAAGTTTGGGTTATCATTACGAATGACACGCTGGTATCAGGATAAACGGAACAGTAGTATTGTTAACTTTTCGAGGACGTCCGGATATAACTGAACACATGTTGAAGGCGGCATCAACCACCATACAGAAGGGAGAAAACAACCTTCAATAAATGTGAATTAAGATCTTTTAATAACAAATCTTCTCTTATAATGAGCAATTTCTCCTTTTGCCACACTAATTTCAACTCTATCTAATAATTAAATTTTTATTTGTATAGGTATTCAATATTTTTGTCTCCGTTTTGTTCAAGGTCTTCTGCTGCAGATTTGTTGTATGTGGGAAAGGGTTTATACATGATTGCAAATCAAATATTTTGTAATGTATTTGTATCTAAAATAAGAGGCACATATTAAAATACGGTTATTATTATCTCGAAAAAGTGTCACGTGTGAGAGAGTGCCTGTGGTTATTGGTCTGTGTAATTTGTTATGTATGACCATGAGGTGTTATATTAGGACTAAACCGGTTATACACCTCGATATCAAGTACAATGGTACATCGATTAAGACAACATTGTACATGTAATAGTATTGCACACTGTGAGTGTCACTTACCAATGAAATAGCAACTACCTGTAATCAAATAATTATATATATATATATATACAATCACCTAGACTAAATTAACTTAAAACATTAATTTGATAGATTAAGTATGCCATTAATAGTCGAGTAAGATTGACGGAAATATTTAAATTACGTTCTGGACTTATCAATCCACATTTATAAGTGGTGCCATACTATTTATGGCACAGCGGTCAACAGAAAACATAAAACATATATATGAAAAGCACACACAGAGATAATTTCTTGCATCCACTCTGATACGTCATATTTTATTTTTTGTGCGACTATTTGTTTTGAATCATACACTAGAACTGTTTCTTGGATGCCTGTCATTTTCCCACCCACTCTTCTGTATTAAGTTAGAAAAACATGTACTGCCTGCGTGTCAGTGTTGTAGCATTGTGATGTAAACTATGTAGACGACATGTGAACATTGCGAATAAACACGTTAAGCTTTATGCAACTTGCTATGTTATAATAAAAAGAATTTATGAACATTGTTATCGCTGGAAAGATAGTTCGAATTAGTGTAAAACACCAGCTGCTTTCATTCTAAACATATTGTTTTTATCCGTGTGTCTCTCTCATTTATTGTCCTAATAGCCAGAAAAAATAAAATTAATCTTTTATCATATGGAGATATATAAACTGCAGAATTTCTCCCCGTACACTATCTATTAGTAATAACTTCAATGATTTATTTAATCGTTTGCACGTGTAAATGATCTGGTTACTCGACTGTTTTACACTTACTAAACTTGTACTTTGACCCTTTCCCTCATATAGACGCTTTCTGACGCCTCTGCAGCAGACGGCTTTTTGAAAACATAGTGACAAAAGAAGAAATTGCACAGAACGTGCAATTTCTCCTTTTGCCACAATGTTTTCCACTTTTTGTCATATAGGTTATCCATTCAATTATGGAGATTTTCTATTTTTTGACAAAATACGTTCAAAGTCGTCCGCTGCAGAATTGCCGTATGAGGGAAAGGGTTAAATCTCTGAAGTTCTACGATGTATTCTTCAACCTTCACGTTGCGGACTACTCGTGGGATGCTGCTGTGTGGTGTAGTTATAGTGAGCTGCACATTCTGTCTGCACGTATGTGCACGTTAACTCTTTCAGCGCCGAATTGTTTAAAGTAGACTCTTCCATGTTCAAACTCGGACGACTCTATTTTCATGTTATAGGATTTGTGGAATATTTTTATAACTCACAGCCAAACAATGCAGATTTCAGGTGAGACAGCTAGATCGTTACGAGCTGACTCACCTGAATCTGTATTGTTTGCAAAAAGCTCAATATTGCCTTTGGCGCTGAAAGAGTTAAGCTTATGCAACACTTATCGTTTTCGAAAACCTATGCTTTTTCAACGCTATATGAGGGTTAGGCGAAAATCTTTCATCGATCAATTAAGACGTTTGTTTTATACATAATGTATCTATAACTTTTACTAGTATTTTATTGTTATGTACGATTTGATTTACCGAAATTTATAAGATGTACACGTAGTAACGGTGTATTGTATGTCTTTGTAGTCCCATAGCTTTGTACGTTTTCATTTGTTTTATGTTGGTGGTTTCTTACATTAACACTTATATCGCGGCGATAAATCATCATGATCTCGGGGTAAACAAACCAGTTATATAGATAATGAAGTATAGACCTTGCTTAAGGGCACTCCGCTATGTACTCCGCGACTGGGGATAGAACCCGGGACGTCCGGTTCCATATCCGCCACTCAAACCACTCGACCACATTGGATTCCTCTAGTTCGTTTTGAAGAAAAGCACAGCAATATCAACTCAATTGTGTAGACTGCGATAGGTGTGTATCGCTAACAAATATATGATTAATCTATAAGTTAATAAAACAAATGTTAGTAGATGGCTTCATAGAAGTTTGTGAGGAATTAGAATACCACTTTGCAGACATTGAAACCAATCATGTATCAAGAATTAAAAGAAGGAAAACATAAAATAATTATGAATAGTAATTCAATCTGCTGTTAACTGAATAGGAAACATTTAACTTGACCCTTTCCCACATATAGACGCTTTCTGGCGCCTCTGCAGCAGAACTTCTGAAATCATTGTAGCAAAAGTGGAATTTTTCCATAAAGAGCAATTCTCCTTTTGCCACAATGATTTCAACCCTATTCAATAATCAAACTTTCTTTTAAAAATATTTTGAATATTTTGACCTTAATAATTTCAAAGTCGTCTGCTGCAGATTTGTTGTATGTGAGAAAGGGATAAACGTACAAGGTAAAGGCAGGTCGCATTACACATTGCTGTGAGAAGAGAGCCACATACTTGTGTAAATATCGAACACTCACAACTAATGTCGCGATTTTACTTCAATCTCCTGCAGATGAATTCTGATATATTGAACATAAGGGTCATACAATCGTCGATTAGAGAAATGGTAATACATATTTGATAAGGTGTTCTATCTTTTTCTTTACATGGTTTTATCTCCTTGCATAACATCATAAGATAATCATTTTACTCTCATTCTTTAATTCATAAACAAAATATCGAAGATATGTTTTATGTATTGTATAGGAGGGGAAAAGAATGGGGCAAAAAACAACAACAGTGAAAACTTTAAATATAATCAATGAATTGGGAACAGCTGGTGTCATAGTTCACCCCCATGGGCGCCCCATACTAATATACATGAATAGTGAAGCAATAGAAGGATGTTACCATGTTACGGTAATTATTCATCAGTTCTGAAAGTATATTTTGTCCCCTTGTCGGTGCCCCCAATGTCTCTAATATGTTAAATCGTAATCTTTTACCCTCGTGCTCAATTCGTATCCTTTACTTGATTCGCATCTGCTCATTATTCCGGAACAGAATTAATCTTTCAATCAAACAAAACCGCTCTCTTTTTTCTCAAATAATACAACAAGAATCGAGTAATCTGAGAAGCCCAAAACAATGTTTGTTGAAAGATAGATGATAGCATTACTCTATAAGAGACATTAAATACAGGGTAATTCAGTAAAACCAGATGAAAATACAAAGCTAGGTTTTTACTTTAACAAACTATAATATGTTTAGTTATTTAAAAGAATGTGTATAGGGTATTTTACTCGTTTATAAATGTTCATATGATTTCATCAACAGTTATACGGTTATAGTTAATATCACTGGTTAAGTGTGCGACATTAGACTTGCCCTTCGTGGAATGATTGTTTTATTGGTGGGTTTTTTACGTCGTTTCAACATTGTTTTAGTTATATCACGGCACAACGGCAGCTCATTTAAACACGATCCCTGTGTTAAGTGGCAAACACTGCAGATATCGGGAGAAACAGCTCGTTGAATCTGTATTCTATGCAAAAGCCTTTTTAACCCTTTCCCTCATATAGATGCTTTCTGACGTCTCTGCAGCAGACGGCTTTTTAGCCATAGGTTATCCATTCAATTATAGAGATTTTCCATTATTTGACAAAATATGTTCAAAGTCGTCTGCTGCAGAATTGTCGTATGAGGGAAAGGGTTAATTGACTTTGGTAGCGAAAGAGTTAAGTGTAATGCCGAGTTACAACCAGTATAGAACGTAATGCCGAGTTACAATCAGTATAGAACGTAATGCCGAGTTACAATCAGTATAGAACGTAATGCCGAGTTACAATCATATAAAAAGTAATGCCGAGTTACAATCATTATAGAAAGTAATGCCGAGTGACAATCATTATAGAAAGTAATGCAAGTTCACCCTTTTCACACTGTTTTCAAAAAACTCGTCTGCTCTAGCGAAGTCAGAAAATGTATGTACCGGGAAAAGGGGGTTAAAAAGTGCAACTTGTGCAATCAAAAGATAACAATAGTTCATTGTTTTGTACTGTTCGTCAAAATATGTTTTTCTTTCTTTCTTTTTTTTTTATGTTGGAGTAGTTCAATGTAAGCATTTAATATCAATACGATATTGGGATAAGTTAATACAAACTACCAAGGTTCATTGTTTGACATTATTTCAATCCAATATCCATTGATTTATTTCCTTGCCGCTCTTCTGTTATAAGGATGTGCTCTTTCCTACACATACAATATAATTTCTATTTGCTTAATAATTCCCGTCTTTTTCTTTATTCAAAATGAGTTAAAGACCTTAGCTTAAGTTTACAATCATAAACATCCAAATAAGACAACATTTTGCCCACCTACAGAAGAAGACTTTTGGCAGGAGCATATGAAAACTTGCGTTAACTGTCCAGTCATGTAGACGCATCCGCATAGGACGACAAATGAAAACGTTATGACAAAAGGAGAAATTTCTCGAAGACAGCTTTTCCTACTTTTGTTAATGATTACACTGGTATTTATAGAGCTTTTACAAAGGTATGCATTGTTGTCTTGAAAGTCTTCTGCTGCAGATTTATTGCAAATAGGAAAGGATTACAAACTATTAAAATAATACTGTCGTTTTTTCTAGATATATTTTTTTCCAATTAACAATTGAAACGGATCAGTCAGATGCACGCTTACTGAATTAGCTTTATATAGGGATCGAAGTTATTTTACTTGATTGAAGGTTAAACTTATGATGAATATAGGGGCGTAGCTTTACAATAATCAATGTGTAGGCCGTCTCGTGAGAAAATCAACATTGTGGACTCTGCGTAAAGTATCGAACCGGATCAGCCTAAGCATGCCACACAGGCCTACCCTGATAGACACTTTTCGCCACCTGTGGATTTACTGTTTCAGGAATAACTACTCTCAACATATATCCACCCTAAGACGGAATGTGTCGGTCGGATCAGTCTGCGCGGACAGTGCAGGCTGATCTGGTCGATACATTACGCAGATGTCTATAGCCCCACCTGAATTTTGGAGCATTTTGAGAAAAAATGTGTAGGCACGTGCCTACAGTGCCTAAAGGAAGCTACGCCCCTGGAATATATAAACCACATTAACATTAGTATACATTACAACACGCATTCTCCACAATGAAAGTCGAGAAATACACTCTTTATCACATAAAGGATTATTAATTTACCTAAAGACTACGTTTGAAAACGATGTGGGAAAAGATATATTGAACGAGTTCTCAATCCCCGCAACGTTATCTTGTATAGTAATACACATATGAATTAAATGTCAGCTTTTAATACCGATGATGCACTTGTTTGCTTCCGATTTATTTTCCAAAACAGAGGACTAAATTAGCACATTAGGTAAAGGTTTAAACCTGACACTGTTGTGAAACGTCAAATTAAACCATCTGGAAAATTGAAAGTTTCTTAAGGTCACCGATTAAAAAAATATTGATGGAAATTGGAGAACTTGCTTATTTGCTTATTACATTATGTGTTCAGAAGTCATGCTTATCTCCAGATTTAAACTTATTTTGCTTCTAGAATGCCAATACAGTCGAACCCCTGTGCCAAAGACCACCTTCGAATAGCAATTCCCTGTTCAAAGCGACCACACTTTTAGTTTCCAAAATACTCATTTTCTGTTTAAATTATCCTGCAGTTAACGACCACCTGTTGACAAAGACCAGATCGTTCGCTTTCCATGGGTGGTCTTTAAACACAGGTGACTGTACAGGAAATTAATATTGAACTGTTATTGCTGGATACAAAAATGCCACCATTCCAGGAACGTCCACATAGATGACAGGTCATTGGCTCGATAACTAAATACATCTTCACTTCACTAAGGGTCTTGCAGGCTTTCTGAAATTGAAAACGGATCTACAGTAGCGGTGTATTGACGCGTCACTAGACTTAACCCTTTCCAACTTGTAGACGCATTTTGACGCATCTGCATCAGACGACATTTGAAAACATTGTAACAAAGGGAGAATTTGCTCAAAATGAGCTATTTTATTTCTTTTGCCACAATGTTTTGGACCGTTTCCAATTATACTTTCATTTATAAAGATTTTCCATGGTTTTGCATGATTGTTTTCGAAGTATCTTGCTGCATATTTGTTGTTTGTTGGAAAGGGGGGTTAAAGTAGAGTGTGTAATCCATAATATATATTAACCTTTTCCCAAATACAGACGCCTTCTGACGCCTCTGCAGCAGACGACATTGTGACAAATTTTGATGAGGAAATTGCCCAAACCGAGCAAATTCTCTTTTGACCACAATGTTTTGAAACATTCTGCTTCATATTTGTTGATGCGGGGAAGGGTAGTAGATACTTTCTAATAGAAAAATCCTCAACGAAATCATCTGACAAGCGGCACTATATATTTATAATTTGTCTAGATAGTTTCAAAGTCGTCTACTTCATATTTGTTGCATGGGGAATAGAGTTTACACATTTAAAGTCGTCTGTAGCCAAGGTGTAAATAACATGTTGTTAAACGTGGAGTAAGGGTAAATGTATTCCGCATACAATATTCATTGTTTATTGATTTCAAGTGTCATACAAACTTGTCATCCAAGACAAATCCCGGTGTCCATTTAATCTTATACTGCGACGAATATTTCGATGAATTCGTATTGACATGACTTGATTGATCGCCGTTTTCAACAATTGTCCGTTCATATCACGGCGGCCAGTTCACCTACTCTTGTTCTCGCACCAGTACTCCGCACAGCAACGGGCTGCTTTTCCATATAGACTGTAAGCCCATTTGTGAAAGACGAATGACGAGTTGGCCGAGCTGGGATTCGAACTCACAATCCCTGGATTGACAGCTCAGGTGCGTGGAGATGAAGGAAAGATTTTTTGTTATTTTGTTCTCACAATGTCGCTACTATAACTCAAATGTACCCTATACTCCGTTGAATACCCACAATAAAAGGTTAGAGACTCAACTATGTTTTGGAACATACAGAGGCCCCTTAACTAGAAATTTAGGGCGCCTTCAGCTAAGTCATTCCCAACGCGGACGCTCAATCTAGGGGCTGTGAATTCGAACCACGCCATCAAAGTAAGGTTGTTTAAATGTTTTATTATTACATTGATAAAACAACATGATTTGTTCTGCTAGAGTACACCTGTTACTACATTTTTAAACCATTCCCACATATAGACGCTTTCTGACGCCTTTGCAGCATACTACTTTTGAAAACATTGTGACAAAAGGAGATATTGCTCTAAACGAGAACATTTCCTTTGCCACAATGTTTTCAACCTTTCAATGAATACAATTTCTTTGTTTTCCCCTTGATGTTTTCAAAGTCGTCTGCTGCAGATTTGCTGTATGTGAGAAAGGGTTAAGTGAGTCAGATAATTAGTAAACATTATTTATTTAGATTTAGCATCTATTTAAATGGCTTCCCTTAAGTATCTAACATGCCCCCGATGGCTGACTCAACTTTATCAAGACGTTTACACCCAAATTCTGCACGCATCTTCCTTCATTGCACCACCTTTGTTGACATTTACATTGACTGACTTGGCTTATTAAAAGAATTGTTAAATGAAGATGAAAGATAAACCTTTTTGTGTATCACAAGAAAGCACGTGCCAATAACACGTGTCACCAAAAACGTCGATGTTTATTTCACCCAATAAGTCACTGACACTTTCTGACATTTCTGCGCATAGCGGGGTGTTTTGAAAGTTTGATTACTTTCTCAAGCAATGGCTTGTTTACTACCATTAACCCTTTCCCACAATAAATCTGAAGCAGACGAATTTAAACATATTTTTGTCAAACCATGGACAATCTCTGTAAGTGAAAGTTAAATGTTTTGATTTAATTGAAAACATTGTGGCAAAAGAAGAAATTGCTAAGTTTGAGTAATTTCTTCTTTTGCTAAATGTTTTCAAAAGTCGTCTGCTGCGGACGCGTCAGAAAGGGTCTGCAAGTTGGAAAGGGTTAACAGTAAGGGAAAGCAGCATTTACGAGCAAATCATTTGAAAGAAATGTGTAGCCATTTCCTTTATAGGCCTACGACAAATTGAAGTAGATTTAAACTCGGCTCATACAGAAACATACAACAAGATGAAATAACGGCCATTTGGAACCTCTTTCAAACTTATTCCGAATTAACGTACAGACTTACGTACAGCATATGAATATTTTCGGATGCTGTCCATGGCCGGACATATCTTATGAGCTAAATTCTTTGTTCCGGTCGGATTGGTTAAGCTTTTAAACGCAATTTAGACGTACAACGTCGAGCGTGGAAATTGGGAACTTTATCTGTTTTGCCCACAATGTTTTCAGTTTTTCCATATTTTTGCCTCCATGTTTACAAAGTCGTCTGCTGATTTCTCGCTGAAGCTACATGAAGATGCTTGACATCTGCGTAATGTATCGACCAGATCAGCCTGCGCTGTCCGCGCAGACTGATCCGGGCCGACACATTCCGTCTTAGGGGGGATAGACGTATAGAGTAGTGATTTCTGAAACAGAAAATCCACTGGAGGCGAAAAGTGTATATCCGGGTAGGCCTGTGTGGCATGCTTAGGCTGATCCGGGTCGATACTTTACGCTGAGTCCACAATGTTGATTTTCTCACGAGACGGCCTACACATTGATTATTGCAAAGCTACGCCCCTGCTTGTTGGTATCTTTTATCAAACAAAAACGAGAAATACGCACATGGCTATTCCGAGATGATTTGTTTTATCTCATTCCCGATTTGTTATTAAAAGTCTTTTCCATTTTTGAATGTCTGAAAACAACAAAAGAAGTGTTCAAATTTCTATTTGAAGTCGAGGTGTAAATATGTAGGAGAAAGATAACATGCTAATTTCCCTTTTTTTTTCCAACCATGTTTTCCAAAAAAAATAAACTTATATGTGCTATAAATGTCATTCCCGGGGTAAATGATTGATCTTAACCATGTGTAAGGTAGGGAAATTTAACTCTTTCACACATAAATACACTTTTTGACGCCTCTGCAGCAGACGACTTTTGAAAACACTGTGGCAAAAGGAGACATTGCTCAAAATGAGCAATATCTCCTTTTGCCACAATGTTTTCAACTCCATTGAATAATTATACTTTCCTTTATAGAGATTGTCCTCATTTATTTGGGTATGTTTTCAAAGTCGTCTGCTGCAGATTTGCTGTATGTGGGAAAGGGTTTAAACATAGTGTGTTCAGTTGGATCTATGTAACATGTACATAGCTTACATAGAGATGACCAGCTTGTTTGGGATGTGTTAAAATACACACTTGCCCGGAATCAAATCACATCCTTAGATATAAACAAAAATGGAGTCATTTCCTATATACAACACATCTGCAGCAGACGACTTTTAAAACACTTAGTCAGAAATAGGGAAAATATAAGTATAAATAAAAGCATAATCATGGAAACTAGTTAAAATATTTTGGCAAAAGATGAAATGTTCATTATGAGCCATTTCTTTTTGTGTTCAAAAGTCGTCTGCTGTAGAGGCGTCAGAGAGCGTGTCTGTATGTGAGAAAGGGTTAGTCTTATAGAAAGTCATTTATATGATTGCATAGAACTGAGTATGTGTAAGGTTTGCTGAAATGCAAACAGGGGCTCTGAGCTAATATGGGAATGTATTTGTTTCATTTGCAAAGGTACTGCATGTATATACCAATATAATGTGCTGTACTAAGAAATGTTACAGAATCGCTGTTGTAAATGTTTTACCACAATGTTTTCAAAAGTGGTCTGCTGCTATTGCGTCAAAATGCGTCTGCAGGTGGGAAAGGGTTCATTCATACACTCAGGGCATGTTCAATGTGATTGATATGAGGAAATAAGATAAAACTATATACAGATAGTGAATAACAGGATGTATACATACTTTATAGCAAAGAAAAAGTGAAAAGGAAAAAAAGAAAGAATAAAACCCAAATCAAAACCCAAATATATATGATAATAACAACCCTTCTCCTGTTGATGCTATGCGCTCAAATGACAGGGCTCGAAATATGTGATCCCGATCATCCGTTAAAGTCGTCTGCTTTATAAAAAAAAATCTCAGAATAAAAACATCCAGGATAATTGATTCAATGGAATCATGTTAGTGAATTCAAAACGTCTGAATAGAAGAAATAGTTCGTTTTGAGAAATGTAACATTTATCCACGATGTCTTCAAAAGTGGTTTATTGCAAAGGCGTCAAATGACTTTTTCATCCGATGATATTTATTTCTTCTTCTACAGTTCTTTCGAAACAATTGACTATGTCTTGTAAAAGTCGTTTGCTGCAGAAAGAAAACACATAATCGGTTTAACGTGTAGGAGTGAAGATCGTTATAGATTGTGTAAAGCCATAACAATTTCTATATTTGAAATCATCACCATGTAACCTGTATACACCTTTATACAGCGGTTGTCTAAAATTGTTTTCTTTTTATTGAACTCTTTAAGCTGCAGACGCAATTTGATGTGTTATCACCAGACGACCGTTGCAAAACTTTCGTTAATAGGAGAAATTAATATATATATATATATATATAACAGTGCAGTTAACATCACATATACTACTTATATATGTTGTGGGTACTCTAAAGAATCGCCTTACTGGGTACAGACGACCGTTGCAAAACTTTCGTTAATAGGAGAAATTAATATATATATATATATATATATATATATAGTCATCAATCAATTTACCTTCATTTATAGAGATGTAAATTCTGAAATGTTACTTAAAATGGTTTCAAAGTCAAGTGACAGCGGGCATCTGTGCAGTTGACATCACATATAATAGGGACACTTGATGTAATACAAACGTGGCTATACGTTCAGTCTTTCTTTAGTAGTTGCATCTATCATCTATGTACCCGTTCTAAGTGTAGACACGCTCAGTGTGTGACATTGAACGTTCTGATCGGCTAGACAATGCGTGTGAGCAGACTTGCCATAATCCTCACTGTTTGACAGATGTAACACGACTCCTTTTCACCCGAGCTTATTCATATAAATGAACTGCGCCTAGCGATTTGGTTTCAACGCTCTCCCACATATACAACAAATCTGCAGCAGAAGACGTTGAAAACATACCCGAAACCGAAACTCCTTTTAAATGAAAGCACAATAACTGAATAGAGTTGAAAACATGGTGACAAAAGGAGAAATTGCTCGTTTTGAGCAATTTCTTCTTTTGTCGACATGTTTTCAAAAAGCCGTCTGCTGCAGAGGCGTCAAAACGCATCCATGTGAGGGAAAGGGTTAAGGTTATTTAACAGAGTACTATTTAAGGAAGCGTGAACATGTCCTTTCTCACATTTATATCTCTAACACTCATCCAAACCCTATGTCGTGGGTACTCAAAAGAATCGCCTTATTGGGTACCCACAAAATAGGGTTCGCGTGTGAAATAAATATTTTGGAATTTGAAACACCTTATCTAGAGCTCGAGGTGAATATAGGCAACAAGCGGGGCTAAAGTTCTAGATTTAGGGGCAAGAGATGCACTCAGGACAAATAACATTTAAACGTACAGCTTTGGTAACTGGACCGCCACGTTGGTTTTCGAAGAAAGAAAACAATTATAAAAAATAAATTTGTATTTATTAACCCTTTATCTCATATAGACGCTTTCTGACGCCTCTGCAGCAGACGGCTTTTTGAAAACATAGTAACAAAAGAAGAAATTGCACAAAACGTGCAATTTCTCCTTTTGTCACAATGTTTTCCACTTTTAGTCATAGGTTATCCATTCAATTATAGAGATTTTCCATTATTTGACAAAATATGTTCAAAGTCGACTGCTGCAGAATTGATGTATATATATGAGGGAAAGGGTTAAATTGTTTTCTTTTTTAAAAAAATCGGGGTGGAATCCATAGACCGAGTTTTGTACCTATGACTAAAACGCAGATGCACTTAAGACTCCAAATCGTTTGGCTTGGCTTGGATCAAATAAATGTGTCGATCTAAAGGTTAAATGTTTTATCACGAAAACTGTTCTGTTACATGTAGATAATATTCATCGATGATAAACGTTAGCGGTCAAAATTAAGTAGAAGTGGAAACATGAAATTTCAGATATCAATCGGATCTGGGGCTTAATCCGGGACGATAACGAATCGTGAATGGTTCGGAGAAAAACGCAGATAATCCTAGTTCAACTAATGTAGACTGGTTTCAGATCTTGAAGTATTTCACCAGCTCTGAATGAATTAATATATGCTCACCCTTCAATTAGTATGTGTTTTTCATAGGTTGTTCACTGCAGGGGCGTCAGAAACTGTCTGTAGCAGTGCATGTGGTAATGCACGTTTGTATCATGTATTGCCTTTCCCACATCACAATTGTATTTTTCGTTTATTTGCCAAAAGTCTACTATCTCGTCTAGTTAAGAATTAACCATGTTCCACATACACTAACACGTCTGCAGCAGACGACTTAGAAAACATGAATACATTTATATGGAAACTCTTTACAAATGAAATAATTATTATTAAATAGACTTTAAAACATTGCAATAATTATAAGCAATCACACCGTTGGTCAATATGCTTTCATAAGACGTCTGCAGCCGCATTATGCATCAATATGCGTCAGGATGGGGGAAAGGGTTACACTGTTTTAATTTCATGACTTATCAATCCCGGTCTCTCTATTTTGACCCATATCTTGTAGGTTTTATTCATGGCAATGATCTATCCACAGATGAATAGTTTTATTTCATCATTATGTTCGTTATCTATTTTTTCTCACTACTTCGGTGGTCGGTTTATGTCATAAGTTTTATGAACCAAATATCATTTTAACCCTTTCGAGCGCCAGAGGTTCAGATTAGGAGGGGTATTGAGCTCTTTTTCCTACAATTTCTCTTTTGTTATTAAAGCAAACCCTATGCTGTGGGTACTCAAAAGAATCGTCTCACCGAGACGATTATTTTGAGTACCCACAGCATAGGGTTAAATGGTCAAATAAGAATGTTAGAATGTTAGAACATGCAAAATGCACCTTATGTAGAGCTCTGCCGGCATCAGACGACTTTGAGACCCTCTTTACAAAAACATCCATGGAAACTCTCTTTAAATTAAAACATAATTATTTAAAAACAGTTGAAACCAGTGTGTTAAAGATGAAATTGCTCATGATGAGCAATTTCGCCTTTCGTTACAATATGTTTTTAAAAAAAGTCGTCTGCTGCAGGTATGTCAAAAATGCGTCTGCAAGTAGAAAATGGGGGTGAAATACATTTTTGAAACATCTTTGAACACAACAGTTAACTGTAATATTAATAAAGGCGTCGGTTATTTTTGTTCCAAGAGTTTAATTCTTTAAATTGTACAAGTTTCTATATACAATGTATGTTAATGCGGTGTTTGTGAAGAACTCAATAATGTAGAAATCAACAAGTTGTAATATGAGTAGAGAGATGGATCGTAGTCAGTATAGAAAGCACTTAGTATCCGTTGTGTCTGCAGCAGACGACATTTAAAAACATCCAGGAAGCTGTATTAAAAGAATCTATACATGAGTTTACTCATTGCATATAGTTGAAATGGATCGTAGTCAGTATAGAAAGCACTTAGTATCCGTTGTGTCTTGTAGGAGAAGTTCTGTCAAAGCTTAAAACAGATTTTTTTTTTGAGAAGTTGACGTTTTAGTTTCCCAATAGATTATACCACTACCTGCAGCAGACGACATTTAAAAACATCCAGGAAGCTGTATTAAAAGAATCTATACATGAGTTTACTCATTGCATATAGTTGAAATCATTGTGGGTAAAAAAAGAGATATTGCACATCATGAGAAACGTCTCCTTTCGCCACAATGTTTGTAATGTCCCCTGCTGTAGCTAAGTCAAAATACGTAGATGCATGTGGGAAAGGGTTAGGACTAAGGTAGAATTTCCCAGCTGTATTGATTTTCATACTGCTGGGTGAAAACTTGTAGTTATGTAAATGAACGGATAAATATTGATCTCGCTACAAATAAGATGTTCATTATGAAAATTACAGATTACAGAAACAAAAAACCAGGGAATTTTCATCTTTAATATTTTCCAAATGAAATTGTCATTTAAAAATTAGTATGAACGTTACAGCAACAGAAAAAATGTCTTCTATTGATTTACTAGCGTATTGCAAAGCTTGTCCACATTTAAATCTGGAAATAATATTTAAAAATAATGAATAAATATTTTAATGCATAGCTTAATGACATTCTACAGTAATAAAAGAAGCTTGTGTCGAAGCTCAAAGTATTATCTTTATGAAAATTGAAATGTTATGTGAAAATGAGGGTTTTTTTACTTTAATTAAAATATTTTGTTTCCCACATTGCCTGCTTTGAAACAATATGTCTGCTTCCTATTGCATTCTTTGAGAATATTTCTCTTTACCATTGTTTGCTTTGACAGTGCGTAGCTTCCTTTAGGCACTGTAGGCACGTGCCTAAACATTTTTTCTAAAAATGCCCCAAAATGCAGCTGCGGCGATACACATCTACGTAATGTATCGACCAGATCAGCCTTCGCTGTCCGCGCAGACTGATCCGGCCGACACATTCCGTCTAAGGGGGGATAGATAGAGTAGTGATTCCTGAAACAGACAATCCACAGGAGGCGAAAAGTGTATATCCGGGTAGGCATGTGTGGCATGCTTAGGCTGATCCGGGTCGATACTTTACGCAGAGTCCACAATGTTGATTTTCTCAAGAGACGGCCTACGCATTGATAATTGCCAAGCTACGCCCCTGTTTGAGCCATATCTCTTTTTGATTGCTTTGATCTCTTTTTCACATTGCATGCTTTGAGACGCATCTATTCACCCCATAATGTAATTGTTAGTAATGGAAAAGTCTAAAAGAAAAGTGTATCACTAAAATGGTTATGGACTTCAAAAGTGAAATATGATTATTTTGGGGGGGGGGGGGGGGGGGGGGGGACCTAATTATATCTTTTAACAGTGATATTTATTGTCGACTTAACCCTTTCCCTCATACGACAATTCTGCAGCAGACGACTTTGAACGTATTTTGTCAAAAACATAGAAAATCTCCATAAATGAATGGATAACCTATGACAAAAAGTGGAAAACATCGTGGCAAAAGGAGAAATTGCACGTTTTGTGCAATTTCTTCTTTTGTCACAATGTTTTCCAAAAGCCGTCTGCTGGAGAGGCGTCAGAAAGCGTCTATATGAGGGAAAGGGTTAAAATAACTTGAAATACGTGCGAGTTGAGCTATATTTCTATAAATATTTAAACAACATTTAAAAGTCGTTGAAATATTGATTTAATGAAAAAGACATTGGCGTGTAAGCTAAACAGGGAAACTATGTCCGGGAGATTTCAGAATAAAACATTAGTTATCCCTTTCCCAACATATGACAATACTGCAGCGGAAGTTTTTTTTAAAAAACATCTGGGTTAAGATATGGAAAATCTCAATAAATTTAGGGATTTTTAATGGAATAGATTGGAAAAGAGTGCGTCTCAAAAGTGGTCATTATGCGCCATTTTTCCTTCTTTCACAATGTTTTCAGATGTCGCCTGCTGCATATGTATCACATTGTGTCTGCAAGTTTGAAAGGGTTAAACTTTCATGTCGTGTGTTATAACAGATTATTCCATAACATAAGTACATGTATATACAAGTAACATATTAACCCTTTCCCTCATATAGACGCTTTCTGACGCCTCTGCAGCAGACGACTTTTTGAAAACATAGTGACAAACGAAGAAATTGCTCAAAACGTGCAATTTCTCCTTTTGCCACAATGTTTTCCACTTTTTGTCATAGGTTATCCATTCAATTATAGAGATTTTCAATTTCATGACAAAATATGTTCAATGTCGTCTGCTGCAGAATTTTCGTATGAGGGAAAGGGTTACTACCTGATGTGTTAGTTTTGGACTCTTACAAACTGAAGACGTCCTTACTGGTCATTTATCCTGACACCGACCAGTCAGTCGAAGTGCGAACCCTAACATTCTGGGCACCAAGGAGGGAAATACTTTACTACCATTTATAAAGTATGTCATGTAGTATGACGCGGCGGGGATCGAATCGACGACCCCTCACACCCGTGGCAGACTTTCTACACGACGAAGGCGGTCACAATGTTCCTAGGTGATACAGTTTCCTCTGATATATCCAAAAACAGGCGACTCTTTTAATTCAATATCGAATTACATGTAAGCCCTTTCCAATATGCAGACGACGCTTTTGGCGCACATTGATTGATTGATTTTAACGCCGTTTTTAACCAATTTCTCAGTTATATCACGGCGGCCAGTTCACCTACTCATGCATTTACTGGTATTCTCACACCAGTACTCCACACAACAATCTTCCCAAGCAACTGGCTGCTTTTCCACATAGACTTAGCCCTTTGGTGGAAGACGAATGACGCATGTCGCATTGACTTTTGTCAAACGTCGGTAAGAAAATTGGCGGAGCTGTGGCGCACATTCAATAGACATTTTAAATAATTGTGACAAAAGGTGAAATTGCTCATAAATATGCAACCACGTTTTCAATTTTATTCAATATTAGGTTTACTTTTTGTGTCACCCTTCGTAGCATGGTAGGCACTTAGGGATTACTTTTTTGTGTCCGTCCGTCTGTCTGTCCGTCACACTTTTTCGTCACACTTTCAATGAGCAGGTGCATGTGACACACGAGCTCCGCGGACTACTCCATTCTAGTTGTAGAGACTGTTCTTATAACTGTCTGAATGTGTTCAGAGTATTCGCCGTATGTGGGAAGGTGTTGAGTCAGACGCAGTGGTAACATCGGAAACATCGGTGATTGTTGATCAATATCTTTTACTCCATGTAGGTAAGACAGGTTGAATGATTAGCGCCATTGTTATCTGACGAGTACTTGCTGTGAAATACACGAACCATAGATTCAGCATCACCTGCGTATTTCTGACGCCTCTGCAGCAGACGGCGTTTTGAAAACATAGTGACAAATGAAGAAATTGCACAAAACGTGCAATTTCTCATTTTGACACAATGTTTTCCACTTTTTGTCAAAGGTTATCCATTCAATTATGGAGATTTTCTATTCTTTGACAAAATACGTTCAAAGTCGTCTGCTGCAAATTTGCTCTATGAGGGAAAGAGTTAATATATTGGTTATGAAAATTAAAACTAAATACTGTCAATGGCTTATCGGCATCCACCCGTTCCTGCTGATTTTTGTTTTAAAACATTGTGACAATGCTTTTCAACTCTATTGAATAACTTCACTATAATTTATAAAGATGTTCCATATTTTTGTCTTGACATGTTTGAAGTCGTCTGTTGTATATGGGAAAGGGTTGAGATTTACATCACTTTTAAATCAATGTTGATATGAATGGTTTATTTTGTCATTTTTAAATCTTGACGAAATTGTGCTACAGGAGAGGTTTTGTTCGCCCTGTCGATGACACACACACACACACACACACACTCACTCACTCACAGACACAAACATAGTACCGTTGGATAGCTTTAACCCTTTCCCTCATACGACAATTCTGCAGCAGACGACTTTGAACGTATTTTGTCAAAACATAGAAAATCTCCATAATTGAATGGATAACCTATGACAAAAAGTGGAAAACATTGTGGCAAAAGGAGAAATTGCACGTTTTGTGCAATTTCTTCTTTTGTCACTATGTTTTTAAAAAGCCGTCTGCTGCAGAGGCGTCATAAAGCGACTATATGAGGGAAAGGGTTTAGGAACGTTTATGGACGCTGCTATTCGCCACTATATCCATCTCTGTGTTTTCATCTATGAAGCGCGTAGTGGCGTAAATATTATACATATATACATATTACAATATTGATGTTATTTTAAACATTGATTTATTTTCTTTAAAATGTTAACAAAGCCGTTTTCTCGATATCTTTTTTTTAACATTCCGTTGCCCCGACATCATCATTATTAGACTCTCCCGCGCGTGTTAATTTTTCAATATCCGAGATGCTGCGTTTTATACTGGACACCTCTTGAATTTGATTATTTTCGCACTCAGAAAAAGCATCAAATCTATACGCATTCTGAAGTAATTATGCCTTTGTAATTGCAGTATCGTGTTTCATCTTATGCGGCAGTTCCATGTCATCAGAATAATGACCACTTGTTTTCGTAAATATTCTTCACTTGAATTGAAAACCATTATCATGCATAAATTGTGTTAGGAGATTTCACCGATATTTTAAGACTGTTTATACAATGGCGCCCATATACAATGGCGCCCAACTTTGAGACTCGAGAACGTTTCACAACATTCTCAGACTCCTGCAATTCGAGGACAATTTGAAGGGGGTATATGTAGCCAGGTTTATGTATAAAGAAACACTTATACTGCGTTGCTATTGAGTTAGCTTTTATAGGGACGTGGTGGAGCGTTTGCCCAAGGTTCGAGCCATAGGCAGATCGGATCTTTTAAATTTAATCATATACATGTATAGGCAAAAAAGGAAATTTCTGATTTGAAATTGAATCATAAATTTTCTTTTTCCATAAATCTTGAATGTTTTTCAAAAGTTATTTATCCATATTTAGGAAAAGATTGTCAAAAAAATGACTGGAAAGTTATGTTATGTCATATTTAATGTGCTTGATTGTTTACCCTTTCCCACATACAACAATAGTGCAGCAGACAGCTTTGTAAACATTAAGGTAAATTTATGGAAAATCTCACAAGTGAAAGTCTAATTATTGAATAATGATGAAACATTGTGGCAAATGGAGAAATAGCTATAGATGACTGAGCAATTCCTGTTTTTGCCAAAATGGTTTTAACCCTTTCCCTGATATAGACGCTTTCTGATGCCTCTGCAGCAGACGGCTTTTTGAAAACATAGTGACAAAAGAAGAAATTGCACAAAACGTGCAATTTCTCCTTTTGCCACAATGTTTTCCACTTTTTGTCATAGGTTATCCATTCAATTATGGAGATTTTCTATTTTTTGACAACATATATTCAAAGTCGTCTGCTGCAGAATTGTTGTATGAGGGGAAAGGTTAAAGGTTGTCAGCTGAAGACACATAACAATGTTTCTGCAAGTGAGAAGGGTTAAATAGAATGACAAATAAATATAGCATTGATTCCATGTTTTATAAGTGTGTCTAAATTATAAAGATTGGCAGTCAGGGATAAATACTAAACTCTCAATACTATACACCATCAAATATGGTGAGAAATTTATCTAATATTACCTCTATACCTCTAGATAGAAATCTCTCTCTTTGTACTATGTACTGCTTTGTTTAGAAATGGTAAAGTATGCTATTTGTTTATTGATTCAGGGACTGAGCTAGTCAATATCTGTAAGATTATGTCTTACCCTTTCTTCTAATAAAACCATGCTGACAGTGAATAATTCAATACAAACTCAATACTCATTCAGTCCATTAGACAAATTAACCGCGAGGCTGAGTATGTGATAGTTTTGTACTCTTCTAATGTCAAATGATCATTGGGATGACAAAGTAATCTTGCTAAATGTATACATGTCAGATTGTGATACAAAATTGAAGAAATTGTTATAAATGGCAATTACAATACATTTTTCGTATAGCCTTTTCCCACATACAACAAATCTGCAGCAGACGACTTTAAACGACAGAATGACCTAAACATTAATATGGAAAATATCTACAGATAATTCAAGAGGTTAATTATTGAATTTTTATTTTTCATTGTGGAAAACATTGTGGCAAAGGGGAAACTGTTTTGGGAAAAGTGGTTGAGCTACGATCTACGACCCAGATGAACCAATTTGCAATGTTTTTTCATTGGTTGAGCTACGATCTACGACGCAGGTCAGCCAACTACATTTGTTGGTTGAGCTACGATCTACGCGCTAACTTCACACACCTGTCAAAATGACTAGGTGGGAAAGGAATAGTTTAACTCTTACCTCATATAGACGCTTTCTGACGCCTCTGCAGCAGACGGCTTTTTGAAAACATAGTGACAAAAGAACCAATTTCTCCTTTTGCCACAATGTTTTCCACTTTTAGTCATAGGCTGTCCATTCAATTATAGAGATTTTCTTACAAAATAAGTTCAAAGTCGTCTTCTGAAGAATTGTCGTATGAGGGAATAGTTGCATGATGAAGACAAGATTGCAAGGATCTTAGCTGATGTATAAGTCCTGAATGTTGGTTTACATGTGGCATGGAAGATGGGGCTCAATTATTGTTGTAGGACTGGAATTACACTTATATATATATTTCTGTCTAAAACAGAGTCCTTTGTTTTTTAAATCTTTTCCCGCATCTATAATAATACAGACACAATATTTTCATTTGTGTATCAAACTTTACTTCAAAATGACACCTTCATCTGTATAAATGAAGCATATTTTAAAAACTCAGTGAAGTATGTAGAAAGGATAATTATAATTTCATACTGAACTGAACTTAAACTCCATGTATACCCATTCTTCTGATATGTGTATCTGTTAAAAAAAATTATGATAACACCAGGAAAATGGGAATAACAATTCTAATATTGAGTTGAAAATGTGGAGAAAATCATTAAATTTTCCTCTTTTTACAATATTTTCAATAATTATGTGGATTAAAGTTGTCAACAGTTGTTTGTATCAGGGAGAGAGTTTACCATTTACCTTATAATATGGAATCTGCTTTGAAATCGTCCAAGGAAGAACTGAATCTGGAAATTAGAAACTAACATTTAGTACAGAGTTGAAGAAACTGTTTATCATTTAGAGAGAAGAAGCAATTGCTTGTTTTCACCACTTTTGCCCTTTTCTGTTTTCCACAATGTTTTCTTAAGTTGTCTGCAAAAGAATTTTCTCATAGAGATGACATAGTGTAAAACCCTTTCTCGATTGCTGACACATTTTGATGCATTTGCAGCAGACGACGTTTGTAAACATTGTGATAAAAGGAAAACAAATCTCAAAATGAGCAAATTCTCCTTTTTCCACAATGTTTTCAACTCTTTTCAATTATCATATTTTCATTTATAGATCTATCCAATATTTTTTGGCAAAATGTTTTCAAATTGTTCTGCTGCAGAATTTTTGTATGTGGGAAAGGGTTAATAATTATTGAGAAATGAGAGGATGAATTATCGGTAATAGATACTTTTATTCCTTTATTACTAGGCCTCTAAAAATAAACTTGTTTTCATCAACATATGCATGCATGAACTTAACCCTAAAAGTTAAGTTTTCAACATAAAGAAGCATTCTGACGCCTCTCTGCAGCAGATGACTTTTGAAAACATTGTGACTGTTTTCAAATCTTTTCAATAATAATACTTTCATTTACAGATATTTTCCATATATTTGTCTTGATGCAATCTGCTGCTGTTTTAGATTTATTGTATGTGGGAAAGGGTTAAAATTGAAACATATTGTGTTTCATTTGCATATATAGTGACTAAACATTGTTAAATTAAGTCACCTTTTCCAACATAGAGCAAATCAGCAGTAGATGAATTTGACCTGTAACATATGTGGGAAAATGATAAATGAAAGTACAGTTCTTGAATAGAGCTGAAAACATTTTGGCAAAAGGAGGAATCACTCTATGTTTCCGTAAGTCATCTGCTTCAAATGTGTTAAAATGCATCTGCAAGTGGTAAGGATTTTAACTAGTTTTCAACCTGTTTGTTAGTAATTCTTTGTATTCATGACTGGATTTAGAACATTAAGATGCTCTATTAGCTTTTTAACCCTTTCCTTCATATAGACTCTTTCTGACAGCAGACAGCTTTTTGAAAACATAGTGACAAAAGAAGAAATTGCTCAAAAATGAGCAATTTCTCCTTTTGCCACAATGTTTTCCATATTTAGTCATAGGTTATCCATTCATTCAATTATTTTCTATTTTTTGACAAAATATGTCCAAAGTAATCTATTGCAGAATTGTCGTTAACCCTTTCCTACATACACCATTCTGCACCAGATGACTTAGAAACTAATAAGGCGAAAAATTAGAAGAATGGATTGTGATCCTGATTATTTGACTTGCTAGGGCTGCACTTGATACCGATCTCTGAATACCAGTATTGGTTTTGGGGTTTTAGAAATGTTTTTAACCCTTTCCCACACACAACAATGGATTATCTGCATTAACTCTTCCCCACCTTAAAAGTTATTTGACACTTAATCAGCAGCATATGACTTTGAAAACATTTATGCAATTACATGGAAACTATATCTATCAATGAATGTAGATGTATTGAATATAAGCCGGGCCCCGGTAGCTCAGTTGGTAGCGATGCGGGCTGTTGACGAAAGTCACTGTGACAAGCGTCACTCGTCTTTCACCAAATCTATGTCTATGTGGAAATGCAGCCACTTTCTTGGAAAGTATGTTGTGTGTAGTACTGGTGTGAGAAAACCAGGAAACATATGAGTAGGTGAACTGGCCGCCGTGATATGACTGAATTTTTTTTATTGAAAACGGCGTTGAATCCAAAAACAATTATTGAATATAAATGAAAACATACTTGTGGCTCCTGTAAATACATCTGCAAGAGGGAAAGGTTAAAAGGATGCAATCATTCTTACCACTCCTAGTAATTCAATATTCTCTCAACATGTGATTATAACACACACTATCTGAAATAAAAACCTGTTTACCCTAAAACCAGATAATGCAGATCAGTATTAATTGTCTCATAAATTTTATTATTTGACTGAATTAATTTGTAAAAGAAAATAATGAATTTTATTGAAAATGTTGATGAATTTATCTTGTCTTTGTAAGATGAATGCTGACACTAACGCACCAGTTCAATAAAGTCGCAAATATATTTAAAAGGTTAACCCCTTTCCTCATACGATAATTCTGCAGAAGACGACTTTGAACATGTTTTGTCAAAAAATAGAAAATCTCTATAAATGAATGGATAACCTATGACTAAAAGAAAAGAGGAAAACGTTGTGGAAAAGGAGAAATAGCTAATTTTGAGCAATTTCTTCTTTTGTCACTTATAATGTTTTCAAAAAGCCGTCTCCTGCAGAGGCGTCAGAAAGTGTCTATATGAGGGAAAGGGTTAAATCAATATCTAATTTTAATCAATAATGTATTTCTGACATTTCCCTTATTTTTTATTGATCAGAAAATAAGGGAAATCATTTTTTTCTCAAATTATTGACTTAACCTTTTCCCATAATTATGCAGACACAATTTGACGCATGTGCAAAAGATGCATTTTGAAAACAATTTATAGCTAAAGAAGAAAAGCCTCATTGTGAGCAATTTCTCCTTTTGCCACAGTGTTTTCAACTGGATCTAATTATTTAATATTTAGAGATTTTCAGAAAAAAATTGAATTCTAGATGTTTTCAAAGTAGGTAGGCTGCTGCAGATTGAATGTGTATATAATGAAAAGGTTAACATAGGAGCAGATCCAATGATTTGGGAAGTGCAAAGGATAAAGACAAAAGGTCAACCCATTTCCTGATACTGAAAAGATGATTTGTATGCCTCTAAAGCAGACACTTCGGAACAAAATCAGAGCTCTAAATAAGGGGCGTTTTGCATGTTCTAAAACCCTTATTTGACCCTCTAACCCTATGTTGTGGGTACTCAAAAGAATTGTCTCACTAAGACGATACTTTTGAGTACCACAACATAGGGTTTGCTTTAATAATAAGAGAGAAATTGTGGTAAAAGGAGCTGAATACTCCTCCTTATCTGGACCTCTGAAAATTGAAAAAGGAGAGTTTGCTCTAGAAATTTCAGAAATGTGTTTTCAAATCTTGAATTCCTCCGAAAAATACCTTTAATTATTGATTTTTTTTTTTTTTTTCAGTTTTATTTTTCATTTGACTTTTTCAAACCATTCATATTAATTAACCTTTTCCCACATTTGACAAATCTGCAGCAGACAACTATGAAAACATCTAAGCAAAATATAGAAAATATCTACTATTAAAAGTGTATAAGTATTTGATAAATTTGAAAACATTGTGGCAAACGGAGAAATTGTTCATTATTAGCATTTTTTCCATTTGCCACAATGTTTTCAATAGTCATCTGCTGCAGAGGCGTCAGAAAGCTTCTGTATGTGGGAAACGGTTAAAATGTATGTCAGTTTAAACCTGACGTAGATGATCTATAATTAGTCGCCGGGCAGAAGCCCGCGACTTCTATTTTTAATAGCTTTTCGGAAATCACATGGGAGGGCGGCTTATTATTAGAAAGAAACAAATCTAGATGATTTGAACATATTACAATTCTGGTTGTTTACGAACACTAATAAATGACACATCTAAAATGAAATAAATATTCCGATTTTTTAATGTTTGCATTTTTTTTTATTTCACTCGCATTTAAGTTTTTTGTCTTATTTACGAAGACAAAAGTGGTCCCTTCAAGACGTGAACCAACACCCCCTAATGCAGACTCTTATGTGTCATCATTGAGGTCAATTTCGGATTCTCCTTTTAATAGCAATTTTAACTTACTAAATGTTGTTTTCATGTTCAAAGAGATGTCTTGATTTGTGTAGAATTCATTTAATAATGTTAATCCATGAATATCTAAAGTAGGAACTGTTTCTAAGCTAAATATAGACCCTATTCTGTTGTGTAGTTTCGTGACCTTTAACATCGATTTTCGCGCATGCGCATTTCGATATGAAAAAGCGAGTGATATTATTTTATTTTAGACAAGTACAAGACGAATGTTTGACGCAAAGCGTCAAAGAGAAGCCGCAATATTTCGTTGTACATGTAGAAATAAGAAAAAAAGAACATTTTTAAATCCACAAACAATAGAACAATTTAAACTGTAGACGGTAATGCTGATATATTTCTCCTTTTGAAGATTTTTGTTTTCTTCAAATTACCTCCCTTTAAAGCAATACCAGGATATTTACCTTGTGATTCGAATAAGATTGACAAACATTGAAATGATATGAATGAATACTATTATTTAAATAAGTAACAACAGCAAAATTAAATTTAAGCCAGATAAATGTGTACACATTTCGTTAATTTTTTATAGATACCCTAATGTATAGGTATGTATATACAATTTATAAGCAAATGTTTTCATTACTACGTTCCTAATTTTTGAATAGACTAAGGAAAGTCAAGAATACATAAATAAATCAATGCAGTCTTTTCCGGCGACATTGATGCCCTGCATCAACTTTCTCTTGTATATACATGTATAAATACATATTATATATTATGCAAGTGTTGTTTGAACCTACATTCTGTTAACCCTTTCCCTCATATAGACGCTTTCTGACGCCTCTGCAGCAGACAGCTTTCTGTAAACATAGTGACACAAGAAGAAATTGCACAAAACGTGCAATTTCTCCTTTTGCCACAATGTTTACCACTTTTAGTCATAGGTTAATTCAATTACAGAGATTTTCTATTTTTGACAAAATGTGTTCAAAGTCGTCTGCTGCAGAATTGTCGTATGAGGGAAAGGGTTAACTTATTCCCACATACAACAAATGCAGTAGTTGATTTCGGAAAATATCTAAGTATGGAAAAAATACAATTTTTGAATAGCACTTTCTCCCCTTGCTTAAATGTTTTCAAAGGGTATCTTAGCTTAAGACGTGTCAAAATGTGCCTGAATGTTGGAAAGAGATGAAAAGATATTCATTTAAACAACCTCTGATTGAGAAAAAGGTCATATCAGTTTGTTTTAACAATAATTCAATACGTTTATTATTAGTCTTGAACAACAAGACTTTTTAGTGTTCCTCTTCATTACATATTTATATCAGTATAAAAGCTGGTGTTAAATAACCCTTTCCCACATACAACAAAGTTGCAGCAGACGACTTTGAAAGGAAAACATACCTGAACAAAATTGGAAACTCCCTTTAAATGAAAGTACAATAATTGAATCGAGTTAAAAAACATGGAGACAAAAGGAGTAAATTTGCTTGTCAGCTGCATAGGTTTCAGAAAGTGTCTATATGAGGGGCAGGGTTAACAGGAAAAGGGTTCAACTTAGATAGTTAAACATCAATAGATTGTATTAAGTCTTTGTATAAAGGTATAATACAGGTAAATGTATGTACTTGTAAATATATTATTATATATTTATAACTCTTCTCCGAGTTCATCCCTAACTGTTTACCTCATTTATTAACCCTTTCCTACATTCAACACATCTGCAGCATTTATTTAAATTATTTTATATTGATGTATAACCTTACCAAATTAATGTTAGTTTTGTTGCAACAACATGTAAACTGTTTTATGCCAAAAAAAAAGAAATTTAAATTTTAGTTAACCCTTTCCAACATCCAACAAATCTGCAGCAGAAAAGTTTGAAAACATTTACAAACAAATATAGAATGCTCTATAAACGTAACAATAATTATTGAGCAATTTGTCCTTTTGTCATGATGTTTTCAAAGTTATCCGTTGCAGAGGCGTCAGAAAGGGTCTATAGGTGGGAAAGGGTTAAACTACATTACTACTGTACATTGATTTGTCAAGGTTCACCAAACATTTGCAGCTTTTGAGCTGGTTACAGGATTTGGAGATGGTTTAGTTAACACAGGTCTCAAAGGTATGACAAGTGAAATGGTCACTTAAAATCACAATGATAGATGAATGGACAGCATTTGACTGGTAAACTTTTCCCTCATGCTGTCGCATATTAACATATCTGCAGTATACAGCTTGAAAACATTGTGGTCAAAGGGAGAATTTTATGAAAGGAAATTTCGTTCTCCATATTCCATAATGTTCTCAACTGTATCCATAATTGATTGAAATTTATGCTTTCATCTAAAGAGATTTTCCATAATTGTGCCTTGACCCTTCCCTCATACGACAATTCTGCAGCAGACAACTTTGAACATATTTTGTTAAAAAATAGATAATCTCTTTAACCCTTTCCCTCATATAGACGCTTTCTGACACCTCTGCAGCAGACGGCTTTTTGAAAACATAGTGACAAAAGAAGAAATTGCACAAAACGTGCAATTTCTCCTTTTGCCACAATGTTTTCCACTTTTTTGTCATAGGTTATCCATTCAATTATGGAGATATTCCATTGTTTGACAAAATACATTCAAAGTCGTCTCCTGCAGAATTGTTGTATGAGGGAAAGGGTTAATTGAATGGATAAACCTTATAATGACTAAAAGTGGAAAACATTGTGGCAAAAGGAGGAATTGTTCGTATTGAGCAATTTCTTCTTTTGTCGCTATGTTTTCAAAAAGCCATCTGATGCAGAGGCGACTGAAAGCGTCTATATGAGGGAAAGGGTTAATTTTGCTAAAATCTTCTGCTGCAGATTGTTTGTATGTGAGGGAAGTTATATGGCTTTAGATATAGAGGCATTTTTTTTATGCCTCCAGCTCACTTAACATGTTATATCCAAACTGTTTTACTAGATTTGCTTAATTGAAACAAACCTAATGTGTAATTACAATACAGGGTCTGGTCACAGAAAAAGAAATTCATAAAAGAAATCTCAGTCAAGTAAAAGTTTGATTTCTTTCAATTCTCTGTAGCTAACTCTTCATGAAGTTTGACACAGGTAGGAAAAGGTTAAATTTGTTATGCCTGAATAAATTAAACCCATTTAATGAAGCTGGCTAACCCTTTCCCTCTTACAGACACTTTCTTATGCCTCTGCAGCAGACAATTCTTTGAAAACATTGTGACAAAAGGAGAGATTGCTCATAATGAAAAATGAGTTTTCAACTCTATTATATAATTAATCTCTCATTTAAGGAGATTTTCGATAATTTTGCAAAGACGTTTTCAGTCTTCTGCTGCTGATCTGTTGTATGTGGGAAAGACTTTTAACCATTTAATGAAGGTCGTCAAACAGTTTCAGACATGAAGCCTGTTTCATCATGGTAAAAATTATAAAATAGCAAACGCATGTGGATTTACTTTTGTGATACAACTAAAATTAACGGCAGGATGACTGAAATTAATTTTGTATGTAAGGTAGATACTTCACATAGGGACAAAAATTATTTGCTGCACATTAGAAAAAGTTTCTGTTACAGGTAACTTAGCATCAACTCTTTCTCGGAAAGAGATTGCTCTCTGCTTTAACCCTTTCCCTCATACGACAATTCTGCAGCAGACGACTTTGAATATATTTTGTGAAAAAATAGAAAATCCCCATAATTGAATGGATAACCTATGACTAAAAGTGGAAAACATTGTGACAAAAGGAGAAATTGCTTGTTTCTCACCATGTTTTCTAAAAGCTGTCTGCTGCAGAGGGGTCAGAAAGCGTCTATATGAGGGAAAGGGTTAAACAAATTTTGAACACATGCAAAAGTGGGGAAACTGATGAGCACTGATAACAATCCATTTCTTCATCAATATTTTCAACCTATTGTGAACCCTTTCCTTCATATAAACGCTTTCTGATGCCTCTGCAGCAAAAATCTCAACAATAATATGGAAAATCTACCTAAATGCAGACATACTTATTGAAAAGTTTTGAAATCATTGTGTCAAAAGGAGAAATTGCTAATTTTGAGCAATTTCTTCTTTTGTCACAAAGTTTTCAAGAGTTGTCTGCTGGCAGAGGCATCAGAGGTAAAGGGTTACAACCTAATTATGTTTGCCAGATACATGATGAGATATTATTGACCTTTCTGATGACCTCTGCTTGTTGTATGTAGCTGGTAACATATGACTGATGAATAAAGTCACAAAATGGCTATTAACCCTTTCCCTCATATAGACGCTATCTGAAGCCTCTGCAGCAGACGGCTTTTTGAAAACATAGTGACAAAAGAAGAAATTGCTTAAAACGAGCAATTTCTCCTTTTGCCACAATGTTTTCCACTTTAAGTCATGGGTTATCCATTCAATTATAGAGATTTTCTATTTGTTGACAAAATATGTTCAAAGTCGTCTGCTGCAGAAGTGTCGTATGAGGGAAAGGGTTAACTAGATTTGAACAATAATTGCTTCTGCTTTTTGTCCAGGGGCATAATATGTTTATTGAAAGGTGGATTAATTTGCATTATTTACTCGATTTAATGTGATGATATCATGTATGATTATCATTTGCAAAGCAAGTGCTGATACTTTACACGTTTATATGCTGAAAAATTACAAAACACTTGCATAAAAATGAGCATGCTGAATGTTTTCACTTTTTCTCACAATCATTTGATTTTTTACCCCTTGCAGATTTTGAGTTCAATGCACTAAGAAGGTGTTTAAAATTCTAGTTCGTCTAGGATTGTATGGTGTTGCCAAAAATGTTTTCAGTGAATTTCTTTCCTGGATGCTGGCCACTTTTGGTGCCTCTATCGCAGAAAATGTGGGAAACAAGCAATTTGTCCTCTTCCCTCAACTGCAGATGGTTCTTTATCAGGCCATAAGTAATAATTTTCTAATGCTTTTCCATATACAGAAATTTTGAACCAGACGACTTTGAAAACAACGAAGCATAAATATTGAAAAAAATCTATGAAATATATAAGTAAAATGATTAAATAGAGCAATTTCTCCCTTTGCAACAATGATTTAAAAAGTCCCCTGCTGCTGATCGTAAAAATGTGTACGGAAGTTTAACCCTTTCCCAGTCATACGACAATTCTGCAGCAGACGACTTTGACCATATTTTGTCAAAAAATAGAAAATCTCTAAAATTGCATGGATAACCTATGACTAAAAGTGGGAAACATTGTGGCAAAAGGAGAAATTGCTCGTTTTGAGTAATTTCTTCTTTTGTCACTACGTTTTCAAAAAGCCGTCTGCTGCACAGGTGTCAGAAAGCGTCTATATGAGGGAAAGGGTTAACAAGGAATCGCTTTCTGATTCAATATTTCTTTTAATAAAACAATCCTTTTATTTTCTTATTACAGGATGAAGTCCTTGCTTATTCCGAGAAAATCGTCCTCAAGCTTGATGATCTGGTCAGCTTACTTGTCCACCACGTTTCGTGGAGTGAGGGACGACACGCTTTTACGGAATCCAAGCTCCATCCTCCCCCGGACCATGGAGATCTAACGGAGACTTTCAAGCTGAACGTTTTTGGTTTGGATACCTCCACTGCAGAAGCAGAGGACAAGGATTCAGGTACATTAACCCTTTCCCTCATATAGACGCTTTCTGACGCCTCTGCAGCAGACGGCTTTTTGAAAACATGGCGACAAAAGAAGAAATTGCACAGAACGTGCAATTTCTCATTTTGCCACAATGTTTTCCACTTTTCGTCATAGGTTATCCATTCGATTATGGAGATTTTCTATGTTTTGACAAATTACGTTCAAAGTCGTCTGCTGCTGAATTGTCGTATGAGGGAAAGGGTTAACCCTTTACCTCATATAGACGCTTTCTGATGCCTCTGCAGCAGATGGCATTTTGAAATATGGCGATAAACGAGCAATTTCTCCTTTTGCCACCATGTTTTTATAGTTGATTTAATAATTTTACGTCAATTTTATGATTTTTGTGCAGATGTTTTCAAAGTCGTCTGCAGATTTGTTGTTAGTGGAAATACGGGGTTAGACGAATATTGTCATACGTGGAAAAGGGATTTGATATTTTAACCCTTCCCTTCTTACAACAAATTTACTGCAACCATCTTTGAAAAAAAATGTAGGCAAAGAATTTGGAAAATGTGTATAGATGAAAGACGTGTTGAATAAATATACCGGTATGTACCATCAAGCCTGGACGGACTTCAGCAGCTAATGCATGTCGCTGCAGTGGTTTATATTCAATAGTGCAGTGACTGAAGCATTATTTGCATGCATGCAACAAATCTGCTAAAGACGACTTTGATAATATCTTGGCAAAACTATGGAAAACATCTAATAATAGTAAGTATAATTATTGATCAGAGATCAGTTGAAACTATTGTTGCCTGAAAAGAAATTGCTCATAACTAGCAATTTCTCCTTCTGTCACAATGTTTTCAAAAGTCGACTGCTGCAGCTAGATGCTTTGAAATGCATCTGCAGGTCGGAAAGGTTTTAACAGAATAAATGAATAGCTCAATGTTAACCCTTTCCCTCATATGGACGCTTTCAGACGCCAGTGCAGCAGACAGCTTTTTGAAAACAAGGCGACAATAGAAGAAATTTCTCCTTTTGTCACCATGTTTTCAACGCTATTAAATTATTGTACTTTCATTTAAAGGGAGTTTCCAAAACAATTTTGGGTATGTTTTCAAAGTTGTCTGCTGTAGATTTGTTGTATGTTTGAAAGGGTTAAGAAAATGTGATAATGATCATAGACTAGCTGAAACACACAGGTGTCCGATTACAGAGGCTGGTTGTATATTATTATTTTATCTGGAATCAGAAGCTGGCTCAGAGAAAAAGACATAAATCCTTACTGTTTCATTTTCTGTTACCCTGTGTCAAACACTTTAAATAATAGATTCTGGAGTAGACAGAGGTTTTCAATGGTATCGAATTAGACTAGCTAAGCTTTCACAGAAAGCAGTGCTGTTCTACTACAGGAAATTTATACATACATGTATGATTTTTATTGACAGCTATTTTTTACAGTGTGTCATAGCAAATGCTTGGATCACGTTTGTAAGACTGATGAAGGAATTTTGCCTTGCCATAGGAAAACTGACCTTTATGTGTTAATTTTATTTAATTTTATTTAACCCTTTCCCACATACGACAAATCTGCATCGGACGACTTTGAAAACATTTAGTCAAATATGTTGAAACTCTATAAAGGAAAGAACAAGTATTGAATAAAGTTGAAAACGTAACTGCAAAAGGAAGAATATTGATCATTTTTAAAACTAATTTCTGCTTTTGCCACAAAGTTTTTCAAAGATCGTATTAGTGGTAAAGGGTTAACTGGGGTTTTACGCTGTTTGCAACATTATTTCAGTTATATCACAGCGACAGTTCACTTATATACGATTCCTGAGTTAATAAACAAGGACTATAGGCTAGAAATTGTGCCTTGCTCAAGGGCTGGTTCCAAATTCCCGACACTAACCACTCATGAGTATGTGCAAACACAGACTCTTTGATGTAAATTTATATACCTGTTCATTTATGAAGGTACATTTTCACGTGGCCCATTAATGGCTTATCAGTCATGTTTCCTATGGGGAAGTGGGCTAATATAATGTCCTTGTTTTCTGTCCGACTCTTGACTCATACAGCAAGTACAACTTCTGTTCCTTTTGCAGCAGACTATTTTGGAAAACATTTGAAAAGGACTTACCGATGCTGTTTTAAAAGAGAAATTGCCTAATACAGTAAATAAATTAATCAAACAATTTGCATAATGATTATTCAGGGGAGTTTTTCTCTGATATATCATTTTGGGAAATAGTTTGTTTATTTAACCCTTTCCCACAAACGCTTTCTGACGCCTCTGCAGCAGACGACTTTTGAAAACATTGTGACCAAAGGAGAAATTACTCAAAACAAGCAATTTATCCTTTTGCCACAATGTTTTCAACTTTTTCAGCAATTATACCTGCAATTATAGAGAATTGCAATGTTTTTGTCTAGGTGTTACAAAATCGTCTGCTGCAGAATTGTTGTATGCTGGAAAGGGTTAAAGGAGAAAGAACTTTGAACTTATTGAAGAAGAAGCCATATTTTGCTGCTCCTAATGAGTCAGAACTCTTTTCCACATGCACACACATCTGCTGTCAACATCTTTTAGATTTCTCCTTTTGCCACACTTTTTTTAATTCAATTAACCCTTCCCCTCATAGAGACGCTTGAAAACATAGTGACAAAAGAAGAAATTGCACAAAACGTGCAATTTCTCCTTTTGCCACAATGTTTTCCACTTTTTGTCATAGGTTATCCATTCAATTATGGAGATTTTCTATTTTTTGACGAAATACGTTCAAAGTCGTCTGCTGCAGAATTGTCGTATGAGGGAAAGGGCTATATAAACATGTTAAAGTGTTTTTATTGTACAGCCCGTATGAGGGAAAGGGTTAAATATGGAGATTGTCCATATTTTTACCCAGATGTTTTGAGTCATCTGTTACACGCTTGTTGTAGGAAGGAAAGGGTTTAAATATACTAATCTGTTATCATTATTGGGTAGGTGTCTTATTTCATATGGGCAAGTATGCTACTTACAAAACCTGCTCTCTGTTACACTTCAGTATTTAACCCTTACCCTGATACAGATGCATTTTGATACTTCTGCAGCAGACAACTTTTGCCTATAATGATGACAGCGTTGGTGGTATAGTGGTAGTGGTAGAGAGTCCACCTTGGGTGCGGGAGGTGGCAGGTTCGACCCCCGGCCGGGTCATACCAAAGACTTTAATATGGCAGTAACAGCTGCCCTCCTTGACGCTCAGGGTTGCGGGATTGGCATAACAACTGATTAGCTGGTGTCAGGGTAAATGGACCAGTAGTACTAAGTAACTTACCCAGCAAACGCTGTGATATAACTGCCTATAATGAGCAAATTTTTATTTCACCACAATGTTGTCAAGTTTTTTCACTAACATTACTTTCATTTATAGAGATTTTCCAAGGAGTATTTAACAGTCAACTGCTGATTTCTTGTATGTGGGAAAGGGGTTTAACCTTTCTCTGAAATATGTGAGTTTTAATCATTATGAGCAATTTATTCTATTGTCACAGTGTTTTCAAAAAGTCGTCTGCTTCAGAGGCATCATAAAGCATCTGCATGTGGGAAAGGGTTGAACCTTTCCCTGATACAGATGCATTTTTAGCTCGACTTTTGAAAAAAAGAGAGCTATTGTCATGACCCTGGCGGCGGCGGCGGCGTGGTCGTCCGGTTAACCCTTTCCCTCATATAGACGCTTTCTGACGCCTCTGCAGCAGACGTCTTTTTGAAAACATAGTGAAATGTGCAATTTCTCCTTGTACCACAATGTTTTCCACTTTTCGTCATAGGTCATCTATTCAATTATGGAGATTTTCTATGTTTTGACAAAATACGTTCAAAGTCGTCTGCTGCAGAATTGTCGTATAAGGGAAAGGGTTAAGGTTTTTTGTTTAGCTCATTTTTTCTTTTTCTGTTTTCTCCCTATCAGTCGAGTGTCTGTGCTGTATGCGGTGCTCTTGTTATACTTGTGCAGAAGACAGCTTTTGCAATTTCTCATTTCACCACAATGTTTTCGCAGTCTGGTAAATTGATTGTATTCTGGAAAGGGGGTAAAACCTTTTTCTGAAATATATAAGTTTACCCCTTTCCCTCATATAGACGCTTTCTGACGCCTCTACAGCAGACAGCTTTTTGAAAACATATTGACAAAATACGTTCAAAGTCGTCTGCAGCAGAATTGTCGTATGAGGGAAAGGGTTAAGAACATATTTGGCGAAAAGAGAAGTTGCACCACCATCCTAGCAAAATATTTTGGTTTCTCTGCATTAATTTCAAGTCAACAAAGTGTGTATTAATTAACCCCTTTCTCTTCTGCAGACTCATTTTAAATCACCTATAACAGACGACGTTTGAAAACATTGTGGCAAAAGGAGAAATTGCTCATCATAAGCAATTTCTCTCCTTTTTGTCACAAAGTTTTAAACTGTATATATTCACTATACTTCCATTTATGGAGATTATACATACTTTAGCCTCTGTGTTTTCAAAGTCGCCTACTGCAGAATGATGTTTTAGCAGCAGACGACTTTTGAAAACATTGTGACAAAAGAAGAATTTGCTCGAAATGAGCAAGTTCTTCTTTTGCCACAATGTTTTCAACCCTTTTCAGTAATTATACCTACATTTATAGAACGTTTCTTTGTGTTTGCCGAGATCCTTTCAAAGTTGTCTGCTGCAGGTTTGTTGTATGTGGGAAAGGGTTAAAGGCAGACATCTCGGAGAAGGATCAAATAAACAATTAATAGAATGGGAGGAGTTATCTGACTGGTTCTGAATATTTAGTCAAAAGAAGTCATTTCATTTCAAATTCAGGAACTAACCCTTTCCCTCATATAGACGCTTTCTGACGCCTATGCAGCAGACGGCTTTTTGAAAACATAGTGACAAAAGAAGAAATTGCTCAAAACGAGCAATTTCTCCTTTTGCCACAATGTTTTCCACTTTTAGTCATACATAGGTTATCCATTCAATTATAGAGATTTTCTTTTTTTTTGCTGCAGAGGCATCAGAAAGCGTCTATATGAGAGAAAGGGTTAACCCTTTCCCTCATACGACAATTCTGCAGCAGACGACTTTGAACGTATTTTGTCAAAACATAGAAAATCTCCATAATTGAATGGATAATCTATGACAAAAAGTGAAAAACATTGTGGCAAAAGGAGAAATTGCACGTTTTGTGCAATTTCTCCTTTTGTCACTATGTTTTCAAAAAGCCGTCTGCTGCAGAGGCGTCCGAAAGCGTTTATATGAGGGAAAGGGTTAATGGTTAGATATTGATTAATGGCTGTCTCTACTTTATAAAAGGAAATTAAAATGCATCCTATGTTTTTCGTGATGTGATGAAAAATAAACGCTATGACAAAACAATGTCAATCAGTCAAAAAACCTGTGTATTACATTGATATGAATTTAGTGTAATACAATACAAGCGTAGGAACCCTTTATTACAAGTCGTAGTTACATCTATATGCGATTGATCCCCAAAGTATACAACAATCTCATTTGCAAACATATATGTTTGGATCCTTGCCAGAGTTCTCATCAACCTTTTTTTTTTGGACTTCATTGTATTGCTATTCCGTAGTAGACGTCAAGTGATTAATATAACCTGAAAAGCTGTTTCACAATTGATGAATTTAGTTCTAACCTTCTGCAACAAATCGGCAGCAGACAGTTTGAAAACGTATGGATAAAAATACGGAAAATCTCTGTACATAAAGTTATTGTGCTGTGATGAAAACATTGTGAAAAAAGTAGAGATTGCTCATTTTGAGCAATTTCTTCTTTTGCCTCTCTCTGTTTTCAAATTTTGACTGCTGCAGAAGTGTCAAAATGTGTATAACAGCAGTTCACCTATTATTTGATGAATACAATATTTTCTGATTTACAAATCTTCATTTTATCAAATTTTACTTTAACCATTTCTCTCATATAGACGCTTTGAGTGCAGCAGACGGCTTTATGAAAACATGGCGTCAAAAGAATTTGCTCAAAACGAGCAATTTCTCATTTGGTCACCATGTTTTCAACTCGATTCAATTATTGTATTTTCATTTAAAGGGAGTTTCCAACTTTTTCAGGTATGTTTTCAAAGTCGTCTGCTGCAGATTTGTTGAATGAGGGAAAGGGTTAAAGCAGACGGCGTTTTGAAAACATAGTGACAAAAGGAGAAATTGCACAGAACGTGCAATTTCTCCTTTTGTCACAATGTTTTCCACTTTTAGTCATAGGTTAACCATCTGACAATATATTTTCAAAGTCGTCTGCTGCAGATTTGTTGAATGTGGGAAAGGAGGGTTGAAATCAAGAGAAAGTGGTCTATTCGTTCATATACAGAAATCCACCCATGCTGAGTGGATAGTGTCGCGGTATTTGGAACCAGGCATCCCAGGTTTGATCCCTAGTCGCAATGCAATGGTTATGGTGGACAAGGCACAATTCCTAGCCTAGTACATGTACTGGTTTAATTGTTTACCCAGGGATATCATTAATAAGTCAACTGTCGTCGTGACTAAAAAATATGATGAAAATGCTGTTAAAACCCCAATAAAGCAAAAAATGTTTTATCCCTGTTTGCAAATATGTAGTCTGTTGCACTAATAGAAGCTTTGCAACTGATTTCACAGAGTGTATTTCAGAAATTTTGTTTTGGTTGGCCCTTTTCCTGAATTCTAATTTGTAGCATGTGTTTTAGATCAGTTCTTAAAAGCTTTTATCAGTAGATGAACTGATCTAAAACAAATTGCCTTTGTGTATGTCACTTTGTAAGCGTTTTTCTGCAATGTTTTAAATAAACCCTTCCCTTATTTACAGACGCATTTCAACACATTTGCGACAAACATGAACTCATTGTGGCAAAAGGAGAAATTGCCACAAAGTTTTCCACACTTTTGAATAATTCTACTGTCCTCTATTTAGATATATTCTATATTTTTGCCTAAATTATTTCAAAAGTGGCTGCTGCCATTTTGTTATATCTGAGAAATAGTTTCAGGGTGCACGACTAAACCCTTTCCCACATACAACAATTCTGCAGCGGATGACTTTGAAAACATCTTGTCAAAACATTGAAATCTCTATAAATGAATGTTTAATACATGAAAAAATACGACAATTCTGCAGCAGACGACTAAATTGAGCTTATTTTGTCAAAACATAGAAAATCTCCATAGTTGAATGGATAACCTATGACAAAAAGTGGAAAACAATGTGGCAAAAGGAGAAATTGCACATTTTGTGCAATTTCTTCTTTTGTCACTATGTTTTCAAAAAGCCGTCTGCTGCAGAGGCGTCAGAAAGCGTCTATATGAGGGAAAGGGTTAATACATGAAAAAATACAAAAACATTGTGGCCAATGGAGAAATTGCACGTTTTGAGCAATTTCTCCGTTTGCCACAATGTTTTTAAAAAATGTCTGCTGCAAAATTGGTTTAGTAATCTTTATCTGGGGAACAAGTAGAAAACAAGCCAGCAGCTTCTTTCATTGTTTGAATTTACAAATAAAACAGGAATTTTTATTCTATGAATCAGTTAATGATGTATATTTTTTCAAGATTATATTTCGAATGTCTTGACAGCTTGAATATGGGAAAGTCTATTATTCTTGTGTCTCAGAGAAAAGTGTTAATGTAATTGTGTATTGATTAATTTCTTGTCTGTCAGCTGACATGTTTCTATTTTTAGACTAGCCTAAAATGATAATTGTAGCAATCTGGCAGAAGATAAAAAGATGTTAACATGCTTAAAGTAAATGTTTATTGATTGAGAGTTTGTGTTTCAAATGTTTTCCTTCTCAATATAACTACAATTTAAAAAGCATTTTGGAATTATTTGATAAATATGCGGACATCAAAATTTAATATAAACTTTGAAATAAGCACTGTTTGTTATTTCAAAGATGAACTGTTTCCCACATACAACAATTCTGCTTCAGATGACAAGATTGTGAAACTGGTCCCTTATAATAAATGATATAACAGATTCACACATACAAGAAATCTGCAGCAGACGAATTTGAACATGTATATTTTGTCAAAAAATGGAAAATCTCTATAATTGAATGGATAACCAATGACTAAAAGTGAAAAACATTGCGGCAAAAGGAGAAATTGCTCGTTTTGAGCAATTTCTTCTTTTGTCACTACGTTTTCAAAAGTCGTCTACTTCAGAGGCGTCTGAAAGCGTCTGTATTTGGGAAAGGGTTAATAGTCATTGAGAATAGATGAAAACACTATCGAACGGAGAAATTAGCCGTCACATTAAACATTAAAATTTCTACTTTAGCAATAAAGTTTTAAAAACTACTCTACTACAGATGCATCAAAATGCGAGGTTTACCCTTAACCATTTCCCTCATACGACAATTCTGCAGCAGTCGACTTTGAACATATTTTGTCAAAACATAAAAAAAAATAGCAGACGAATTTTGACAAGCAATTTCTTCATTAAATGCCACAATGTTTTCAAATTTTTGCAGTAATTATACCTTCATTTATAGAGATTTTCCGGGTTTTTCGCCAACATGCTTTTAAATTCGTTTGCACTAGGTCTGCTGTATGTTGGAAAGGATTAAGTGATAAAATGTATTTTTAGAATCTCCCAATTTTAATTAGACAACAGAAAATATTATTTTTAGACAAGGTAGTATTTGTGATAAACATTACTTAGTTTTTTTCTTACCCAAAATAACAAAGAGATGATTGAGTGGGAATAGGAAGAAGAAGATATTTCCTGTTTTTCACAATGTTTACAAAAAAAAAGGTACAATGTCACGATGAAAATATGTCAATTATTGTGTCTTATGGGTGAGATAAGAAATATGTCCATCCCTTTCTACATGTAGACCCATTCTGATACATCTGTAGAACACGGCTAAGTGTGAAAACATTGTGGCATGCTGAGCAATTTCTCCTTTTGCCGCAATTTGTTCAACTCCATTCAATGGTTATATAACTTCATTGCTACAGATTTTCTTCATATGCCAAACTTTTTTCAACTCTTCAATAATAATACTTTCATATTTTTGTTGGGATGTTTTAAAGAGTGGTCTGCTGCAGATGTGTTTCATGTGGGAATGGGGGTAAAATGCATGCATAACCTTGAAGTATTGTCAATAACATGGATTCCTTACAGCTACAAAGCCTGTTTACTTGTCAAAAAATGTTATTCAGTCCTTGCTCATGACTCCAATGCCTCTGCAACGGATGACTTTTGAAAACATTGTAAAAGAATTGTATGAAGTTAACCCTTTCCCACATATAGACATTTTAAAACATTGTGACAAAAAGGTCAATCATCATAATTCCATGCTTTTGTCAAAATGTTTTCAAAGTACATGTAGTCTCCAGCAGATTTATTGTATTTGTGAAAGGGTAAAATAGAGAATTAAACAAATAGCAAACATGACATTACATATCTTTGTTGTCAACTAAATAAATTAATTAGTTTGAACCCGTTTGAAGTTAGAAGTTGATTTAAATTTTAATGCTTCTACAGGGTTATCACTGCTTTATGTCTGTTTGTCTGTCTGTCAGTAGCCAAGATCTGGGGGCGAAGCGGACTGTCAGGTTGCAAGTTTGAATCCCAGCTCGGCCAACATTCTTTCCCACGTTTGAGAAAAGTCACTGTGACAAGCGTTATTTGTCTTTCACCAATGGGCTAACAGTCTATGTGGAAAAACAGCCCGTTGCTTGAAAAGTATGTTGTGTTGATTACTTGTGTGAGAAAGCTAAGAAACACATGTGTAGATGAACTGGCCGCTGTGATATGACTGAAACATTGTCAAACACTCTTTTTAGCTCACCTAAGCACGAAGTGCAAGGTGAGCTTTTGTGATCACCCGGCGTCCGGCGTCGTCGTCGGCGTCTGTTAACAATTTCCTACAAATGACTTCTCCTACTAAACCAATGAACAGATTTCAAAATAACTTAACAGGAATGGTCCTTAGGTAGTCCTCTTTCAAAGTTGTTCAAAGAAATTAATTCCAAGTAGAACTTTGGTTGCTGCGGCATCAGAAAAGGGAAAAATTGCCAAATCTTAAAAAATCTTCTTGTCCAAAAGTACTGGCCCGATTTGAAAATTATTTTGCACAAATGTTCCTTGAGGTACCCTCTACCAAGATTGTTCAAATATTTCCAATCCGTTGAAAAACATGGCTGCCAGGAGGGCGGAGCTTATTTTCCTTACATGTGCATTGTTAAAACTTTAAAAATCTTCTTGTCCAAAAGTACTGGCCCGATTTGAAAATTATTTTGCACAAATGTTCCTTGGGACACTCTTTACCAGGATTGTTCAAATATTTCTAATCCGTTGAAAAACATGGCCGCCAGGGGGCGGAGCCTGTTTTCCTTATATGTGCATTGTTAAAACTTTGTAAAATCTTTTTGTCCAAAAGTACTGGGCCGATTTGAAAATAATTTTGCACAAATGTTCCTTGGTGCACCCTTTACCAAGATTGTTCAAATATTTTTGATCCGTTGAAAAACATGGCCGCCAGGGGGGGGCGGAGCTTGCTTTCCTTATATGTGCATTGTTAAAACTTTAAAAATCTTCTTGTCCAAAAGTACTGGCCCAATTTGAAAATTATTTTGCACAAATGTTCCTTAGGGCACCTTTTACCAAGATTGTTCAAATATTTCCGATCCGTTGAAAAGCATGGCCGCCAGGGGGCGGAGCTAGTTTTCCTTATATGTGCATTGTTAAAACTTTAACAATCTTCTTGTCCAAAAGAACTGGCCTAATTTAAAAATTATTTTGCACAAATGTTCCTTGGGGCACCCTTTACCAAGATTGTACAAATATTTCCAATCCGTTGAAAAACATGGCGGCCAGGGGGCGGAGCTTGTTTTCCTTATATGTGCAAATGTTAAAACTTTAAAAATCTTCTTGTCCAAAAGTACTGGCCCGATTTAAAAATTATTTTGCACAAATGTTCCTTTACCAAGATTGTTTAAATATTTTTGATCCGTTGAAAAACATGGCCACCAGGGGGCGGAGCTTGTTTTCCTTATATGTGCATTGTTAAAACTTTAAAAATCTTCTTGTCCAAAAGTATTGGCCTAAAAAGAGTAAAAACTATTGAAGTTCTATTAAATCAGGTGAGCGATATAGGGCCATCATGGCCCTCTTGTTATATATAATTATGTATGAAAAAGAAATAAAAGAGTAGGAAATTAATATACACTTATATGTTGTGTAATACTAAATCACTTGAAAGGTCATCTGATAGTGATCATGTCAGCTCATATTTAAGCTCACTCCATAGATCTAAACGTGTAGATACATCAACAAATCAAAAAGATAAGCAGAAGTCTAAAGGTCACAATTGAAAATAAAGTTTTTTTGGTCAAGGTCGCAATTAAAGATCAATGTTTAAAGGGCTATACATAAGGAAGAGGATGTTAACTTTTCCTTTGTTGAAGTAAAACCGCGGCAACAAATGACATTTTAAAAATTGTGACAAAAAGGTCAATTACTCATCATCAGAAATCCCTGCTTGTTGCAACAATGTTTCAGCTCCATCAAATCATTACACTTTTATTTATAAGACATATTTGATATTTTTTCTTTAATTGTTTTTAAAATTGTGTGCTGCAGATTTCTGTTTAACCCTTATCTTGCTATATTCAACCATTAATTAACCCTTTCCCTCATATAGACGCTTTCTGACGTCTCTGCAGCAGGCGTCTTTTTGAATACATAGTGTTTTTTCACTTTTAGTCATAGGTTATCTATTCAATGAAGAGATTTTTTATTTTTTACAAAATATGTTCAAAGTTGTCTGCTGCAGAATTGTCATATGAGGGAAAGGGTTAACCTTTTTCCACATACAGATTATTTTTGGATGCTATTACAGATTAAACAAATATTTGCCAAGTTGTTTTGAAAAGCGTTTGCTGCAGATTTGTTGTATCATTAAATGGGATTGGATTAAAAGTGTTTGCATATCCTGTTTTACACATCATTTAACCCTTTCCCACATTCAACAAATCAGCAGCAGACGACTTTTGAAAACATCGAGGCAGCCTCAACTATGGAAAATTTCGAAAAATGAAAGTCTGTAGTTCTTGAATAAAGTGGATAACAGTGTGGCAAAAGGAGAAATTGCTCATTAAAAAGTCATCTGCTGCAGATGCATCAGAAAGCATCTTTAAGTGGGAAAGGGTTAAATGTCAATTCATATCAACAATGCAGACGAATATCAGCCCACACATCTGTGCAGTCAAATCTTTATCTGAGCCATAATATGGTGTCCGGATTTTGAGTTACATCACAAACACTGTGGTGTCCTTTTTTGTAATATTTGACTTTTGTCAAATTAAATGCTATATATGTTTAGAACAATATCTAAAGCTGTTAAATTCTAAATGACAAAATAGATTTTATCTTTAAATAAAGAGAAATGTGGGTTTTAAATTGTATTGTTAGTTACACAGGACACCATGTAATAAATCAATTTTATGAAGAGTATGCCTAGTTAATTTTTTTTAGATCTAATTTACATTTTCACCATCTTTATTTGGAATTATTTCAATAAATAAATGGTTTATTTAGTGAAACAATTAATAGAATACAACTAGATAAAGAATGGTGTAACAGGACACAACATGATGTAACAGGACACAAACTGGTGTGTAACAGGACACAAAATGATGTAACTGGACACTAATTCAATTGTATTGTTAGTAACACAGGACACCATTGTAATAAATCAATTTTATGAAGAGTATGCCTAGTTAATTTTTTTTAGATCTAATTTACATTTTCACCATCTTTATTTGGAATTATTTCAATAAATAAATGGTTTATTTACTGAAATAATTAATAGTATACAACTAGATAAAGAATGGTGTAACAGGACACAAAATGATGTAACAGGACACAAACTGGTGTGTAACAGGACACAAAATGATGTAACTGGACACCAATTGTGCACTTCATATAAGTGTGTAATATAATAGCATAAACATTTTCAGTATAAATAATTCTCCAGTTAAATTAAAATATACTTATCATGCAAATATGTATTTATTATGTAAGCACAATGCTTATGGAGGTAGAATATGCTTTCCAGGACAGTCAACGTTACAAGGCAAAAGAGACAAAATTCGCGATTTTTTTCCCCCAGTTAAAAATAATAACAAGTTCTTCGTAGTGAATTAAATAGGTTCGCAAACATCTCTGGACAATTTAAATAACGAAATAGGAAGTTACTACGCATTGCGATACATTATAAGCAACCATTGATGACCTCAATCTGCTTGGTGCCGGCGTAACAAAATTTCAGAAGTCTGACTGTCATTTTCGAGCCGCCATTTTAAAACACTCTTGTCGTAAAACGTCTATAACTGTTGTAAATTGTTGCGATGTTTAATGTCGTAAATAGACCAGCCAAAATTTAGTTTCCTCCTAGGTGATTGACGAAGCATTTTTTAATTATAACAAAATAATAGGGCGTAACAAAAAAAGACACCATTTTGATAAACAATATTTTGACTCCCTGTCAAATAAAAGATATCTGTCCCAGAACAACATGTTTACGACATTAACAAAGAATGTAAGTGATCACGTGATTTGTATGCAATGAAAATATGGTTATCGGTCCAGGTTTCGAGTTTTGATGCTATTTAGACGTGATGTAACTGGGTGGACACATTCGTTACGCCGATGTCCAGGATTTTATATTCAAATCAAAATCGTATTTACGTCGCTCTATTAAATCTTAAAGTTATATTTACAAGTAATTTTTTTAATTATTATTTCACATATATTAGTTTCCAAACTTTAAATATAAAGAAAAACAGTTTGTTTTGGTTTTCAAAAAGTCCTCCCATGCCTTTGTCGGGAAGGACACGGCGAAAATGCTCAAGAAAAGTATTAATTAAAGGAGTTTATCAGTTCTTTCAGATATCAATAGCATATTATTTAATAGATTTAGTAGTTTCTAACAGTTTGTGACATGCTGATAAACTATAAAACACATAGTTCTTCAAATAAAGGAGAATACATAATGACTCTGTGATGTAACACAAAATCCCGGACACCATATTATGGCTCATCTACAATATGTATTGTTCATCGTTCAGTATTTAGGAAGGATCAGTCCACAAATATGTAGGAACTTGTCAACATCAGGGATTCAATGTATGAATTACAGCAGGATAAGAGTAAACAAACATTTACCTCATACCATTATACAGAAAATATCCCAGTTATTTCTCAGGGTTACTCTCATTTTGATGCAGATTTAATATCTGGGTGGAAAGGAAGATATATATTACTTATGTTGAAAAAACAACATTCTTTGAGAATAGAGATAGAGCAATTATCTTTCAAACTGGCCAATTAACCATAAATTTCCACATCCAACAAATATGCAGCAGATGACTTTGAAATCATCTTGGCAATTATTTGGAATATCTCTATAAATGAAAGTTTAATAATTGAAAAGAGTTGAAACATTGTGACAAAAGGAGAAATTGTTCGTTTTGAGCAATTTTTATACGCCCGTTTTGATGTTTTGAAAAAAAACGGATCGTATTATAGTTTCACCTGCGGCGGGCGGGCGGCGTCCAGTATGTTGTCAGCTCAATAACTTTAGAAGCCTTTGTCCAATCATCACCAAATTGTCAGAATGTCTTTTAGGCCAATATCTCGGACAAGTTCGATAACTAGCCATATCGCTTAAGTCAATCAAGAGTTATTGCCCTTTTATTATAGAAATTACCCAAAATTGGTCTTGTCAGCTCAATAACTTAAGAAGCCTTTGTCCAATCATCACCAAATTTAGTCAGAATGTGTATTGGTATAATAACTAGCCATATCGCTTAAGTCAATCAATAGTTATCGCCCTTTAATTATAGAAATTACCAAAATTGATCTTGTCAGCTCAATAACTTTAGAAGCCTTTGCCCAATCATCACCAAATTTAATCAGAATGTGTACTGGCATAATATCTCGGACAAGTTCGATAACTAGCCATATCGCTTATGTCAATCAAGAGTTATCGCCCTTTAATTATAGAAATTACCTAAAATTGGTCTTGTCAGCTCAATAACTTTAGAAGCCTTTGTCCTATCATTACAAAATTTGGTCAGAATGTGTATTGGCGTAATATCTCGGACAAGTTCGATAACTAGCCATATCGCTTTCGTCAATCGAGAGTTATCCCTCTTTAATTATAGAAATTACCTAAAATTGGTCTTGTCAGCTCAATAACTTAAGGAGCTTTTGTCCAATCATCACCAAATTTGATCAGAATGTGTATTGGCATAATATCTTGGACAAGTTCGATAACTAGCCTTATTGCTCCAGTCGATAGAGAGTTATTGCCCTTTAATTATAGAAATTACCTAAAATTGGTCTTGTCAGCTAAATAACTTGTAAAGCCTTTATCCGATCATCACCAAATTTAGACAATATGTTGATGGGCAGAATATCTTGGTCACGTTTAATAACTTACAACATTATCTTAGTCACTACACAATTATGTCCGTCGAAATGGCCAAAACTGTACTAACAGTGTCCGCTCTCTAAGTTTGGCTGACGTACAACCAATTACCACTATACTTGGTCTCAAAAAAGCAGGACGGGCGTATTTTGTGACATTTGGCGCTCTTGTTCCATTTGTGACGATGTTTTCCAAAGTCGTCTGCGTAGGAAAGCGTCTGTATGTTGGAAAAGGTTAAGCTTGATTTTATGGCGGAAAGAGTTTATCCTTTCACTGACAATTTTGTTTTAAGTAACTTCAATGAATAATTCAACAACCCTAGTCTTCCTTAAACCCTTAACCCTTTCCCACATGCAGACACAATCTGACAACATTTTAATCTGCAGCAGACCTCTTCTGAAAATATTGTTGCAAAAAAAAGAAATAGATCATAAAGAGCAATTTCTCATTTGCCGCAATGTTTTTAACCTTATTCATTAATTATTCTTGCACTTAAAAGAGTTTTTTCATGGTTTTGCCTATATGTTTACGAAGTTTATAATTATGCTTCATACAGATTTGATATTTGTGTCCAACAGCGTTAAAGAGCTGGAAACAAGATTTTCAAAAGAGAATTCTTGTTTCGACAGTTAACATTAAATTTTGTTACCTTTGGTAAACTTCTCAATTTTATTACTGCCTCATTTAGCATTTCTATATAATTATTGTTTTAAATATTATCCAAGACACTAAACCCAACTTTGCCAAGGAGGGTCCTTGTCATAAACAAATAAACTTGAACCCTTTTCCACTTGTAGACACATCTGCAGCAGACAACTTTTGAAAACATTGTTGCAAAAGGACTTTTGTCACATTACTTTCAACTCCATGAATTCAATAATATTCTTGCAGTTATAGAGATTTTTTGTAGTTTTGCCGAAATGTTTTAAAAGTCGTCTGTTGGAAAAGGGTTAATGAAAATATGATGAACAATGCAAATATACTTGCTTCTCCTTCTCTACTCTTGTTTTCCTCATACTGCCTAAACAAACAATAATTTTGTCTTTATTAGTCGCCGGGCAGAAGCCCGCGACTTCTATTTTTAAAAGCTTTTCGGAAATCACATGGGAGGAGGGATAATTATTGGAAAGAAACACATTAAGATGTTTTGAACATATTACAATTGTGTTTGTTTAAAAACACTAAGTAATGACACATCTAAAATGGAATAAACATTTCGATGTTTTAGGTATTTTTAGTTTCATTTTGTTGACTTGCATTTAAGTGTTTTTGTCTTATTTACGAAGACAAATGTGGTCCATGCTAGACTTGCAACCAACTGCTATATGTCAATATTGAGATATATTGAAATAAAAATCACGTCAAATTCTACTTTCAATAGTAATGTTAACTTACTGAATGTTATTTTCATGTTCAAAAATATGTCTTGATTTGTGAAGAATTCATTTGATAATGTTAACTCGTGTATATCTAAAATATGAACTGTTTCTAACCTAGAACTGTTGATTACGTCACTACCGAGTACCGCCCGCATAGATTTGTAAATTTTGCACACGCTACTATATACTACTGTACTTACTGTGTGTGCGTTAACCAATGCGCGCACCTGCTTGCTTTTATGTAAGTCACGTCGAATTCTCCTTTTAATAGATAAGTATCAACATAAACTGGTAACAGAAACAAATAAGATTTTTTTTTGTGAAAATATGTCTCAAATATAAGCCTGTTTATCGGTCGTGAACGTCGAAACGCTTTTTCCTCAGTTTGTGACCTAGTTTCATATTGCCAAAATGTAAACAAAGCGAAGTAACCGGAAGTAACTTGTAAACTTAGAAAAGTGACTTATGCAGACAAAAAATGTCGCACGACAAATTGATTTCTTAAACGTCACGAATCGAGTGCATGGGTCGAATGTAGGAGAAAGAAATATACTATAGAAATGCTTTTTTCTCTCGAATGCAGTGGAATAAAACATGCACTAAAGCTTTGCCTGATTTTTTATTCACTTTCTTCGATGTCTGACACTCGACTCGATCTTGAAACAAAGGTCAACATTTTGAAAAAATGCTCAAACACCTTATTACAGATAGATAGCTAATATTACACACTTAAATGATTAAATATATGTGATATTAAATTGTTTATTTGGCTTGAAACAAATTAAGAGAAGAACAAACTCTGATAAACAATAGATTTAGAAATAAAGAAAAACTGCTCTTTCGCACCCAATTAATTTCATACTTGCCACCTATTAAATAGTAATGGGACTCGCAACTGGCATTTCTCTTGCGCCAAACATATATTGTATGCATCAACGATTTATATAAACAATTTAGCTGATATGTTGTTTCAAGTGTGATCTACTTTTTAAACATATGAGGATAAATTTTAACATCTGTGAAATATTTATTATAATTATTATTAAAAAGGAGGAAGTTAATGTCTTCAGCAATTTAACCGTTTTCTCAATGTTTTAAGCATTTAAAGGTTTTCATTGTTGCTTCAGACATGGAAAGGGTTTAATTAATAGCTTTTTATTGCAGGTAGATTTAAATCCCAAAATGTATTAATTTGTTGTGGTTTTATTGACAAATACAAAACATCCAAAATCCTGACCAAAAGATATCCTGAAATTTGTAGATCTATGTGGAATTTCAAAAATCCTGGAATTAGTCCTTATGAAAACATTATGTGTATGTTTAGACTAATGAAAGTCAAGAATACATGTGTGTTAAAAAATTAATCAATGCAGTCTTTTCCGGCGACATTGATGCCTTGCATCAACTTTCTCTTGTAGAATGAATGAAATGGAGTAGAATTATATACTTGTCTTAAACCCTTTCCCTCATACGACAATTCTGCAGCAGACGACTTTGAACATATTTTGTCAACAAATAGAAAATCTCTATAATTGAATGGATAACCTATGACTAAAAGTGGAAAACATTGTGGCAAAAGGAGAAATTGCTCGTTTTGAGCAATTTCTTCTTTTGTCACTATGTTTTCTAAAAGCCGTCTGCTGCAGAGGTGTCAGAAAGCATCTATATGAGGGAAAGGGTTATAAGCTTGTCACACTCATATATTTTGTATCTCCATGATCCCTATCTATACTTGTTTTTTTTTTCTCATTTTAATTATTTAGAAATAACATGCAAAAATAGTTATGTCATATGAAATCAATGCTCCAATAAGAAAGAACTTGATCGTTTATTATGTAAATTAAGATGTTTGTTCTGAGGTTCACTGGAAGTGTATCCCTTTCAAAAATATACATGCATTGTGTAGCGTCTTCAGAAGACAACATTTTAACCCTTTCCCACATACAAAATATCTTAAATTTTGAAAACATCTTTTCAAAATTGTGATTTAAGTCTCCAATAATGACATTTTTCATTATTATATAGAGTTGAAAACATTGTTGCAAATGGTGAAATTGCTCATCATGAGCAATTTCACCTTTGACACAGTGTTTTCAAAAGGCGTCTATATGTGGGAAAGGGTGAAATAAGAGGGTGTGGAAAAAGGGCAATTTCTCTTTTTTGCCACATTGTTTTCAACTCGATCTGTTCGATATTTAAACTTTTATTTATAGATATTTTACATGTTTTTAAAGTCGTTTATGACAGATTATTTTTATGGGGGAAAATTTTATCTCCAGTTATCTCCTTTCATACACACTGTACACAGATGGCTTGAGGAGATAAATAACAAATTGGTGCGTTCACTTCCACAAACACATAACTTGATAGAACTATAGTATCCAGTTATGTCTATTTAATTTGAAAGGAAATTAGAAATAAAAAATGTTTGTTTCTCTGTTGAGAAAATGTAGCTGTTCCAGGTTTTGAACCCTTTCCCTGACGTTGCAAATGGCTTCATCCCTTTCCCACATGCAGATACATTTTGAGGCATCTGCAGCAGATGACTATTGTAAATATTTGGGGCATTTTAGCCAAATTTCTCACAATGAACAATTTCTCCTTTTAGTACAATGTTTTAGAATATCGTGTGAAAAATTGCTGGTATATTAGAACGCTCTTTTGTCAAAATGGGTTGAATTTTTGACAGTTTGCATCACAAGTTATCTATATGAGGCAAAATGTTTAATCTGATATTTTCCTTGTAGACAAGAAATGAATCAATACACAATTAGACTTACCAGTATGCATTTCTCTCTTTCAAAAGATAATGAACTGGTCCATAGTCATATGTCGATAACAATATTTCCTTTGTTTAAGACTCTTATATAAATATGACAAATGAAAATGAGATTTTTCCCACATACAATTGATCTGCAGCAGACAATTAACTTACAAATATTGATTTAATCTTATCAAAAATATGAAATAAATCTGTAAATGTACCGGTAAGTAATAATTGAGTAGATCTGAACTGCTCATGCTCATGAATAGAATGAGTAATTTCTCTTTTTGTCTGACATCATTATGTTTTCAATTGTTGTCTGCTGCAGAGTCAGTTTGATAGAGGTGTGAAATTAAATGGAAAATTCATTCAATATTACGTGATTTCTCTTGATGTCAGAATGTTTGAAAAGTTTTGTCAGTCCAATTCGTGCAATTTCTACTTTTGTCACTATGTTATCAAAAAGTCATCTGCTGCAGAGGCGTCAGAAAGCATCTATATGAAGGAAAGGGTTAAGTAATAGCTGCCGAACCACCACAAAAGTTGAACCCTTATAATTTATAGATAATTGTGCTTTCATACACAATGTTTTCCACTTTTTGTCATAGGTTATCCATTCAATTATGGAGATTGTCTATGTTTGGACAAAATACGTTCAAAGTCGTCTGCTGCAGAATTGTCGTATGAGGGAAAGGGTTAAAGTGACGTACTGTTTTAAAATGCAATGGAAATTCACACACCCAAAATAAACAGTGAAAAGAAGATAAAAACAAGTTCAAGTCTTTAATCCTTTCCCACATTATTTTGAAGGCAATTTTGCTCAGTCTGGATTAATTGATTTTGAAAACATGGAAAATCTTTTATATGAAAGTTATTGACCAAGAGTTTAAAATTTAGTTGAAAAAGAAGATACATAATTGTACATTGCTCATCATGATGAGTTCCTCTTTGACACAATGGCTTCAAAAGTAAATTGCTACTACATATACCCTTAACTTTAAAATGTGTCTGCATGAGGGAAAGGCCGGGTTCAAGTAGTAAAATTCATTTGAAAGTAATTATCTTGGGTCTTGAAGAACAGTTACTCTTAACAATGAATTATCAGAAACTGTTCTCTCTACACACACTCAGGTCAATGACAATATTATAATGAACAACAAGTTATAAATATTCTTGTGGCACACAAACATACTCCCTGTCATTATCGCTATGTTTTCCAAAAGCTGTCTGATGCAGAGGCGTCAGAAAGTGTCTATATGAGGGAAAGGATTAAATAATTAAATTTTCATTTACAGAGATTTACCGTATTTTTGCCTTCATGTTTTCAAAGTCGTCTGCTGCAAATTTGTTGTATGTGGGAAAGGATTCATTTTTCCCCCACATTCTACTGTTAAAATTGGCAGACAACTTTGATAATATCTGGAAATCTCTTTAAAGATTTAAAGTTTAATTATTACGGAGTTGAAAGCATTGTGACAAAAGAAGAACTTATTTGTTATTGGCAATTTCTCCCTTTGCCACACAGTGTTTATATAAATCACCTTTCCCACATGTATGCTGTCTACAGCAGACAACTTTTGAAAACATGGTGACAAAAAGAGAAATGGATCATATATTACAAGTGTGTTCATCTTTATTCAATAATAACACTTTTTCTATATTTTTTCAATTATGTTTTCAATGTCATTTGCCGCATACTTGTTAAATGTATGTAGGAATGGGTTAAGGGAATGGCATAAAAAAACAAACTTTCCAGTGTTTTGTGAAAATTAAAGTATAAATTCATAAGTAGTTGAATCATTTCAACCCATACTGTCAAATGAATTGCTCTGTATGTAACTTAAGTTTTATTTACTTGGGTTAGGAGTCTAAAATTGTTTGGTGTGTCACGCCATTTTCAACATTTTTTCAGTTATATCAGGTCATTTCCAGGGTAAGTAACCAGTACTACTGGTCTATTAATCCTGACACGAGCTGGTCAGTAGTAATGCCACAAGGGAAGCCATAACTACCATCTTTAAAGTCTAGAAAAAAGTATACATGACATGTATATGCAAAGATACACATTATTGTAACAAACATGCTTATAGTCTAGTTAACAGTAAAGTCTCTCTGCTATGCACCTACTATAAACATAAATATTCATTTATAGTTATTAACCATTCCGTCATATAGACGCTTTCTGACGCCTCTGCAGCAGACGGCTTTTTGAAAACATAGTGGCTAAAGAAGAAATTGCACAAAACGTGCAATTTCTCCTTTTGCCACAATGTTTTCCACTTTTTGTTATAGGTTAATCCATTCAATTATGGAGATTTTCTATGTTTTGACAAAATACGTTCGAAGTCGTCTGCTGCAGAATTGTCGTATGTGGGAAAGGGTTAACCCATTGCCAATAGCAGACATATTTTTGACACATCTGCAGCAGACAACTTATGAAAACATTTTTGCAAAAGGAGAAATATTTGCTGATAATGAGCAAATTCTCCTATTGCCACAATGTTTTCAATTCTATTTTTGATAACTAAGTATAATACTTTTATATATATGGAAAAAAATATCTTAGTTTTGCCTAGTTGATTTCAAAGTCATCTGCTGCAGATTTACTGTATGTGGGCAAGGGTTAAATTAATTATTTCAAAGTTTAATTAAAGAACCTTTCTGTATGGTGTGTCTTGAATATTCCTGTGTAACTTGAGATGCAAGTCACAACTTTAATAGGTTGTCCCTTGATAAGGATGACTTAAATAAGTTGTTTGTCCTTGAATAAAATATTAAAGGTGCAGATGTAGATCAGACTGCAGCCTACACAGTAGTGAATCCATCCTTAGATCAAAATAGTGGCTATTTATGCCATATTGTATTGTAATTGATTTAATTTCTAATAAATACAATTGTGAGATCTAACTTTTTTTTTTATCTTTCATCTTTAGTTTACAACTTTGTGCGGGTGAAGGGACAAAGATAATGTGGCCTTTTTATAGTCAATCATGTACAAACAGTTTCTGATAAATGTAGCTTAAAGTTATAGATCTTTCACCACTAATATTCAAGATTTCAAATTTGTCTTGACCCTTTCCTTCATATAGACACGTTCTGATGCCTCTGCAGCAGACAGCTTTTTGAAAATTTAATGACAAAAGAAGAAATGCTCAAAACAAGCAATTTCTCCTTTTTCCACAATGTTTTACACTTTTAGTCATAGGTTATCCATTCAATTATGGAGATTTCTATATGTTCAAAGTCCTCTGCTGCAGATTTGTCATATGAGGGAAAGGGTTAATAAGTTTGATTTGTTTTATCACTTTCAGTTCTTGGTTTCAATTAATGCAGTAGTAGCTTGCTGAATTGAGACCACAATAGTACTAGGATTTAACACTTTTCACACATCTGCAGCATGAGACAACTGGTGAAAACGTGATTACAGAAAAAATTACTTAAAAAAACAATTTCTCCTTTTGCCACAGTGTTAAATTTTCAACTAATATCCAATGATTATTCTTTCATATATCAAGATTTTTCATGATTTTACTTTCATGTATTCAAAAACATCTGCTGCAGGAATGGGTTCAATTGGCAGAAATCACAATTGTTATTCATAAAGAAGAGAACATAAAGAGTGATTTAAAATGTCAGTGTTCTGATGGATACTGCCATCAGCCAATGACCCGGCCGGGTAGCTCAATTGGTAGCGTATCTGACTCGTGATCTGGAGGTCACGGGTTCGATACCCGGTTGCGGCGACATTCTTTCGGGCGATGTTTTCCATTGCATCTCACCTCTGATCTATGTGAGAAAGTAGTTAGTGGCTTCGAAAGAATGTTGTGTAAGTACTGGTGTGGGAAAGCCAGGAAAACATGGGTAGGTGCACTGACCGCCGTGATATGACCAAAGCTGTTGAAAGCGGCGTTAAACTCCAAACAAACAAACAAACAAAGCCATCAGCCAAGATAGAACCCAGCAACAATAAGTAATGCATACAGTATAATACTGTTGTGTTATACTTTTTAGCCCCTTCCCACCTGCAGACGCATTTTGACGCAATAGCAGAAGACGACTTTTGAAAACATAGTGGCCAAAGGTGAAATTGCTCATGATAAGCAATTTCTCCTTTGGCCACAATGTTTTCAACTTTATTTAACAATTAAGCTATCTTTTATAAATGGAGACTTTTCAGATTTTTGACAATATGTTTTCAAAGTCGTCTGCTGCAGATTTGTCGTAGGTGGTAAAGGGTTGAGTGCATGATACAAGCATGATCCTATTTAGTGAAGTCCTGTTCTGAGGCCGTGAACTTATGATCCTGAAAACTAACCTAACAAGTTTTGAAAACAACAATGATTCTGAAAGCTAACCTTACAAGTTTTGAATCAATCATTTTGACTCTTTTTGCTCAATCTTCATATGATATTTTAACCCTTTCCCTCATATAGACGCTTTCTGAAGCCTCTGCAGCAGAGGGCTTTTTGAAAACATAGTGACGAAAGAAGAAATTTCTCAAAACAAGCAATTTCTCCTTTTGCCACAATGTTTTCCACTTTTAGATTTTTAGCTCACCTGAGCTTTGCTCAAGGTGAGTTATTGTGATCGCCTTTTGTCCGGCGTCCGTCGTGCGTCGTGCGTCGTGCGTCAACTTCTTCTCCTCAGTAACCAGTGGGTCAATTTGGATGAAACTTCACAGAAAGCATCCTCTCAATGACCTCACCAGAATTCCTTCAAATTTTTGGGATCCATGCAAAATTCTGGTTTCCATGGCAACGAAACTGAAAAAACTTCAAAATTCTTCTTCTCCCAAACTGGTTGGCAGATTTTCAAATAATTTTGTAGAAATGTTCCTTAGATGACCCTCTATCAGATTCCTTCAAGCCATGTTGATTGGTCGAAAAACATGGCCGCCAGGGGGGGCGGGGCTATTTTGCCTTATATGGCTATAGTGAAAACTTAAAAAATCTTCTCCTCCGAAAGTGTCAGGCCGATTTTCAAATAATTTTGTAGAAATGTTCCTTGGGTGACCCTCTATCAGATTCCTTCAAGCCATGTTGATTGGTCGAAAAACATGGCCGCCAGGGCGGGGCTATTTTGCCTTATATGGCTATAGTGCAAACTTAAAAAATCTTCTCCTCCAAAAGTGTCAGGCCGATTTTCAAATAATTTTGTAGAAATGTTCCTTGGGTGACCCTCTATCAGATTCCTTCAAGCCATGTTGATTGGTCAAAAAACATGGCCGCCAGGGGGCGGGGCTATTTTGCCTTTTATGGCTATAGTGAACACTTAAAAAATCTTCTCCTCCATAAGTGTCGGGCCGATTTTTAAATAATTTTGTAGAAATGTTCCTTGGGTGACCCTCTATCAGATTCCTGCAAGCCATGTTGATTGGTCGAAAAACTTGGCTGCCAGGGGGCGGGGCTATTTTGCCTTATATGGCCAAAGTGAAAACTTAAAACATCTTCTCCTCCGAAAGCGTGTGGCTGATTTTCAAATAATTTTGTAAAAACGTTCCTTGGATGACCCTCTATCAGATTCCTTCAAGCCATGTTGATTGGTCGAAAAACATGGCCGCCAGGGGGGCGGGGCTATTTTGCCTTATATGGCTATAGTGAAAACTTAAAAAATCTTCTTCTCCGAAAGTGTCAGACCGATTTTCAAATAATTTTGTAGAAATGTTCCTTGGATGACCCACTTTCAGATTCCTTCAAGCCATGTTGATTGGTAAAAAAACATGGCCGCCAGTGGGCAGGGCTATTTTGCCTTATATGGCTATAGTGAAAACTTAAAACATCTTCTCCTCCAAAAGTGTCTGGCCGATTTTCAAATAATTTTGTAGAAATGTTCCTAGGGTGACCCTCTATCAGATTCCTTCAATCCAAGTTGATTGGTCGGAAACTATGGCTGCCAGGGGGCGGGGCTTATATAGCTCAAGTGAAAAAAAAATATTAGGTGAGCGATTCCAGGGCCATCATGGCCCTCTTGTTCTATTTATTGACAATATATGTTCAAAATCGTCTGCTGCAAATTTGTCGAATGAGGGAAAGGGTTAACCCTTTCCCACATACGACAATTCTGCAGCAGACGACTTTAACGTATTTTGTCAAAACATAAAAAATCTCAATAATTGAATGGATAACCTATGACGAAAAGTGGAAAACATTGTGGCAAAAGGAGAAATTGCACGTTCTGTGCAATTTCTTCTTTTGTCACTATGTTTTCAAAAAGACGTCTGCTGCAAATGCGTCGGAATGCGTCTGCAAGTGGGAAAGGGTTAAGAGATGTCTTTTTCCCCCCTTTCCCATATTATATACATTAAATCTAAAGCAGACAACTTTGTAGCCAAAAGAGTAATTGCTTATTTACCACAATGTTTTCAAAAGTCCTTCTGCTGCAGAGGCATCAGAAAGCATCTGTTATATATGCATCTGCAGCAGATGACTTTTGAAAACAAATATTGTGATAAAAGTCTACAGGGTTAACCCTTTCCCACCTGCAGACACATTTTGACGCAATAGCAGCAGACGACGTTTGAAAACATTGTAGCCAAAGGTGATATTGCTCATCATATCAGCCATTCCTCCCTTGGCCACAATATTTTTTTGACTTATTTAATAATAAAGCTTTTTTTAATGGAGATTTTTTCACCATGTTTTCAAAGTCGTCTCCTGCAGATTTGTTGTATGTGGGAAAGGGTTAAAATTTTGCCACAATGTTTTCACCTTTTATCAGTAATTATACCGTCTCACCTGAAATATAGATAAATGACGAACATATATATAGGGATTTTCCATGTTTTTGCCTCAAGGTTTTAAAGTTGTCTGCTGCAAATTCGCTGTATGTGGGAAAGTGTTGAGTTGATTTAGAATCTGGCAAACTAATCCGTCCAGGACCGTTACGCGGACAGCTCTTATTTTCAAGGTTTTCAAAATTTGTCTTCTGTAAAAGAAATGTCCATCAGGTAAAGGGCTTATATGTAAAACGACATAATAAACTATTATTGTCTGTTTACAGATTTCTTGAGTCACTCAAGGTCATTCAAATAAGGCTGTAGATTAAAATAAAGCCAGTCCCATTGTACAAAGTACTTTCATTTTCAAGTGGATCGCCCCTTCACATAAATTTAAATCTCATTATGCATCTCATCTATGGCACATTATTGTTTACATGAGATCAAATGAAAAGCATTAGGGAAAGTGTTAATCTGAAGAAAAGAATGAAAACGCAAATAAGAAAAAGTACCAGTATTATAAATACATCATTTTACAAGGAGGTTGATAACAAACCCGGCTGTAGCTTATCGGGGACTCTTAACAGAAAAAAACAAAAATACATGGAAAATACAGGGAAACCATGGAAAAAACCATGGAATTTAATGTAAAGATCAGGAAACGCTGGAAATAGTCTGAATACTCCGGGGTTCACAGAACCGTTACGGGGTGTCCATGGAACCGTTCCGGGTTGTCCATGGAATTTCCGGGTTTTCCACTTAAATGTACTGGAATTTCCATGTAAGTGTCAGATTATCCCAAAGTATCCCTGGAAAGTTGACCGAATACTCCGGGGATTTTCCAGGGATTTTCGTTAGAGTCCCCGGAAAAGCTACAGCCGGGAATGTTGAATTGAAAAATGAAAAAATGATTTAAAATAATTGTGGACACTTTCTCCTTTACCGACATTGTTATTAAAGATAATTTTTGCAAAGGTGTCAAAAGTTTGGTTGCTTCAAGGAAAGGGTGAAGTTACAGGAAAAAAGTTTTGTTTATTGGTTAACCCTTAACCTCATACGACAATAGCAGACGACTTTTAACATATTTTGTCAAAACATAGAAAAGCACGTTTTGTGCAATTTCTTCTTTTGTTACTATGTTTTCAAAAAGTCGTCTGCTGCAGAGGCGTTCGAATGCGTCTATATAAGGGAAAGGGTTAATGTATTTAAATCTGACTAATAGTTTATTGAATCAATATATAAATACTGTTTAACTTCAACTATGACTTTAAACATGTTTAACCCTTTCCCTCATACAGACGCTTTCTGGCACGAGACTGCAGCAGACAGCTTTTTGAAAACAAAGTGACAAAAGAAGAAATTGCTCAAAACGAGCAATTTCTCCTTTTGCCACAATGTTTTCCACTTTTAGTCATAGGTTATCCATTCAGTTATAGAGATTTTTCTATTTTTTGACAAAATAATGTTCAAAGTTGTCTTTTGCATAATTGTCGTATGAGGGAAAGGGTTAACCATTACCCACATGCAATAAATCCGGGCAGATATGAATACTCTCTACACATAAAGGTATATATTTATCTTTTAAACATTGTGGCAAACAAAGAAATTGCTCATAATGTTAAAAATATTTTTTTGGAAACTCTATTTAAATGAAAGTACAATAATTTAATATGAGTTGAAAACATGGTGAAAAAAGGAGAAATTGCTTGTTTTGAGTAATTTATTCTAGCCCGGCTGTAGCTTTTCCGGGGAGACTTACCAAATTCCATGGAAAATCCCCGGAGTATTCGGACAACTTTCCAGGGATAATCTGACACTTTCCATGGAAACCCCGGAAATTCCATGGACAACCCGGAAAAGTTCCATGGACACCCCGGAACGGTTCCATGGACATGCTGGAATGGTTCCGGGACCCCGGAGTATTCGGACACATTTCCAGCATTTCCGCATTTTAACATTAAATTCCCTGTTTTTTTCCATGGTTTTTCCATGGTTTCCGTGTATTTTCCATGTATTTTTGTATTTTCTGTTATGAGTCCCCGGAAAAGCTACAGCCGGGATTGTCGCCATGTTTTCAAAAAGCTGTCTGCGTCAGAAAGGGGGGTTAAACTCAGTGATATTCACTAATAGGTAAACATCCTCAATGTTATGGTTAATGGCTAGAAATATTTACATTGATTTGAGCCTAAATAAATTCAATAGAATTGTAAACATTGTGGTAATTATGTTCACGTCTGCGGCTGGGAAAGGGTTAACATCTGTTCCAGAAGACAATATTTTATCTGTCAGCTTAATCTGACCTTATGAAAAATAACAAGAAACTGCTCATTCAAGAATGATTTGTGCTACTCCTGCAATGTTTTGGTAATAAAGTAGGTTTTAACCCTTTCCCTCATATGACAATTCTGCAGCAGACGACTTTGAACATATTTTGTCAAAACATAGAAAATCTCCATAATTGAATGGATAACCTATGACAACAAGTGGAAAACATTGTTTCAAAAGGAGAAATTGCATGTTTTGTGCAATTTCTTCTTTTATCACTATGTTTTCAAAAAGCCGTCTGCTGCAGAGGCGTCAGAAAGCGTCTATATGAGGGAAAGGGTTAACCGTTGATAACCCTTTCCCACATACAGAAACTTACTGATGCCTTTGCAGCTGAAAACATTTGGTAAACATTGTGGCAAAAGGATAATTGTACTTGCTAAAATGTTTTCAGAGTCAGTCATCTGCGGCAGATGAGTTGTATGAGGGAAATGTGGGAAAGGTTTAACCCTTTCCCTCATAAAGACGCTTTCTGACGCCTCTGCAGCAGACGGCTTTTTGAAAACATAATGACCAAAGAAGAAATTGCACAAAACGTGCAATTTCTCCTTTTGCCACAATGTTTTCCACTTTTTGTCATAGGTTATCCATTCAACTATGGAGATTTTCTATGTTTTGACAAAATATGTTCAAAGTCGTCTGCTGCAGAATTGTCGTATGAGGGAAAGGGTTAATAATGTGTGTAACTATGTTGAGTGAATTATTGGAGGTTTATTAACTATAAAAACTGATAGAACCCCAAAAATGAATTCAGAGAACCATATCAAGCTCCATACTGACATGTCAAATGATATATGATAATGGGGTTTACACTTTTTGGCTTAACCCTTTCTCTCATATAGACGCTTTCTGATGCCTCTGCAGCAGACGGCTTTTTGAAAACATAGTGACAAAAAAAGAAATTGCTGAAAACGAGCAATTTCGCCTTTTGTCACAATGTTTTCCACTTTTAATCATAGGTTATCCATTCAATTATAGAGATTTTTCATTTTTTGACAAAATATGTTCAAAGTCGTCAGCTGCGGAATTGTCGTATGAGGAAAAGGGTTAACCATTTCCAGTATACAATAAATCGGCAGCAACCAGATGTTGAATATATATCTAGGCAAATAGATAGATAAACTCGATAAATGAAAATTTAATTAATGATTAAAGTTCAAAAGGAGTAATTGCGCATAATTATGAGCAATTTCTCCTTTTGTCACAATGTTTTCATAATATGTCTCCTGCAAATGCCTCAAAATGCATTTAATGGGGCAAAGGGTTAAATTATTTATTAACGATATTAACCGGATATTACAATTTAAGCATACAATCATATGTCATGATATGATTTGAAAACATCTGGGTAAATAATTATGATTGATTTTTTATTTCCTAGAAAAGTTTGAGTATAATTTTAAAAACATTATGACAAAGTGAGAATGATTGTTTTTAACCCTTTCCCACATAGACGCTACCTGACGACACTGCAGCAGACAACTCTTGAAAACATTGTAACAAAAGAGGAAATTGCTCAAAACAAGCAATTTCTTCTTTTGCTACAATATTTTCAACTATTTTTCAGAAAATATGTAAGATTTTTGCTTATATGATTTCAAAGTCGTATGCTGCAGATTTGTTGTATGTGGGAAAGGGTTAAGCAAACTCTCCATTCCCGCAATGCTTTCATAAGATGTTTCTGCAGAGGCAGCCTTTCTAGTTAAAGGGTTAAATAAAATATTCATAAATTCATCTGGTAATAAAAATATTATATGTCAAATGAAATATGCAACCAATATCATAATACCTATCCTTGTATTCTAACATGATGGAGTGTGTATAATAGTTTGTAATTATTTACAATATAAACCTTACCCTTAAATATTAAATAAACCTTCTCTTTGGAAAGGGGAAAGTTTACAACATTTATATTGGGGGTAAAATTACTGGTGGGTGGTTTGGTTCTCTTTCATACTGTGTCACCTGCGTAGCATGGTAGGCACTTAGGGATTACTTTTTATCCCCCGCTTTTTCGAAGAAAAAAAGGGGGGTTATTAATTTCGGTTTGTCCGTCCGTCCGTCTGTCCGTCCGTCTGTCCGTCCGTCACACTTCGTTTCCGTGCAATAACTGCCGCAAATGTGAACCTTTTTTTTTCAAACTTGGTAACAAGGTTAAATGCCTTAAGGGCTAGGCCAAGTTCGAATATCACTTTCGGCGGACTTTATTTGGTGGAGTTATGGCCCCTTATTTAACAAAATATGTTGTTTCTTGCCGTTTCCGTGCAATAACTGCCACAAATGTGAACCTTTTTTTTTCAAACTTGGTAACAAGGTTAAATGCCTTAAGGGCTAGGCCAAGTTTGATCGTCACTTTCGGCGGACTTTATTTGGTGGAGTTATGGCCCCTTATTTAACAAAATATGTTGTTTCTTGCCGTTTCCGTGCAATAACTGCCACAAATGTGAACCTTTTTTTTTCAAACTTGGTAACAACGTTAAATGCCTTAAGGGCTAGGCCAAGTTTGATCGTCACTTTCGGCGGACTTTATTTGGTGGAGTTATGGCCCCTTATTTAACAAAAAATGTCGTTTCTTGCTGTTTCCGTGCAATAACTGCCACAAATGTGAACCTTTTTTTTTTCAAACTTGGTAACAACGTTAAATGCCTTAAGGGCTAGGCCAAGTTCGAATATCACTTTCGGCGGACTTTATTCGGTGGAGTTATGGCCCCTTATTTAACAAAAAATGTCGTTTCTTGCTGTTTCCGTGCAATAACTGCCACAAATGTGAACCTTTTTTTTTCAAACTTGGTAACAACGTTAAATGCCTTAAGGGCTAGGCCAAGTTCGAATATCACTTTCGGCGGACTTTATTCGGTGGAGTTATGGCCCCTTATTTAACAAAAAATGTCGTTTCTTGCTGTTTCCGTGCAATAACTGCCACAAATGTGAACCTTTTTTTTTCAAACTTGGTAACAACGTTAAATGCCTTAAGGGCTAGGCCAAGTTCGAATATCACTTTCGGCGGACTTTATTCGGTGGAGTTATGGCCCCTTATTTAACAAAAAATGTCGTTTCTTGCTGTTTCCGTGCAATAACTGCCACAAATGTGAACCTTTTTTTTTCAAACTTGGTAACAACGTTAAATGCCTTAAGGGCTAGGCCAAGTTCGAATATCACTTTCGGCGGACTTTATTCGGTGGAGTTATGGCCCCTTATTTAACAAAAAATGTCGTTTCTTGCTGTTTCCGTGCAATAACTGCCACAAATGTGAACCGTTTTTTTTTTTCAAACTTGGTAACAAGGTTAAATGCCTTAAGGGCTAGGCCAAGTTCGATCGTCACTTTCGGCGGACTTTATTTGGTGGAGTTATGGCCCCTTATTTAACAAAAAATGTTGTTTCTTGTTGTTTCCGTGCAATAACAGCCACAAATGTGAACCGGTTTTTTTCAAACTTGGTAACAAGGTTAAATGCCTTAAGGGCTAGGCCTAGTTCGATCGTCACTTTCGGTGGACTTTTGGCCCCTTAATTAACAAAAAAAGTCGTTTCTTGCTGTTTCCGTGCAATAACTGCCACAAACTTGGTAACAACCTAGGCCAAGTTCGTTTAATTTACCTGTGATACATGTTCAATAAAAAGTCTACTGACATGTTTAAACCTAACCTCAACATTTTCCTACAATATTTCCTGCAAGCGGGGGATATAAATTTCATGAATTTGCTTGTTTTTTTTGTCCGGCGTCTGTCTGTCCGTCCGTCCCTCATCACACTTTTTCGTCACGTTTTCAAATAACTTTTTTTCTACTCAAAGGATTAATTACATTGAAATGTCTGACAAATGTTTATATCAATGCGTGTGATGGGTTCACAAAAGGGAGATAATCCAAATATTTTTTATATCTGAGTTATTGCCCTTTTTCTGTCAAAAATTAGAATTTTCTAACAAGGCGACACACGTGCTCCGGGGAGCACTCCATTCTAGTTATTTGACCAGTAAGTATTATTCTTTTTCCCGAATTTGCTGAACAGTTTACCACATACAACAAATCTGCTGCAGACGACTTTGAAAACAACTAGGACAAAATGTGACAAATCTTTAAATGAAAGTATAATTATTGAATAGAGTTGAAAACTTTTGTAGCAAAATGACAATTTCTTCTTTTGCCACAATATATTTTAAAGTTGACTCCTGCACAGGTATAAAAAAGCAACAGGGTTTTTTGCTGTATGTGTGAAAGAATAAACCATTTTATCTATGTTCCTGCATTTACCTAATAAGTATTTAATTAACCCTTTCCCACCTGCAGACACATTTTGACGCAATAGCAGCAGACGACTTTTGAAAACATTATGGTCAAAGGTGAAATATTCATGATAAGCAAGTTTTCCTTTGGCCACAATGTTTTCAACTTTATTTAACAATTAAGCTATCTTTTATAGAGATCTTCAGGCTTTTGTCACTATGTTTTCAAAGTCGTCTGCTGCAGATTTGTTGTATGTGGGAGAGTCACCTGCTTTGAAAACACACATTCACATTGTATCATTTTGATATAGAATTCAAAACATTCTTGGCTATTTTTACCTTTAAGGTGTCCAAATATTATCTGTAACAAGGGAAGGGTTAAGAAAAAGATAATGTTTAACAGAAACATTCCTTTGTGAAATAATCACTTTAAAATGAATGTAATATACACTACATGCAGAGAAACACACTGCTACAAGGGAAGTAACTCAAGAAAGAAAATGAACATTTATAGACAGAATTAAGTCCCTTGGCAGCCAACATATATATATATATATATATATATATTTTTTTTTTTTTATTAGTTCTTAATAAATGTTTTCATCTATTTTTAGAAGAATCTGATGACAGTACCCCGGAGGTTGTGATTATGAGTTTTGCGCGATACTGCCGATATCGAAGCATACTTAAACGGCTAGAGAACTGCGAAGACAAATGGTTGAGACACGCGATTACTACAGCCATTGGTGGCTTCACTGCGAACGAGGAAAACAATCGTATCTATTTCTGTCGGGACACCTTCGAGCATCCTGACCTGGATGACTTTGAACTGCGCTGTGATCATTTAGGTAAGTCTATGAAGTTGTATTCCAGGATTTAGTGTAATAACTCGAAGCAAACCTTACATTGTACACAAAATGAGCACTTCCCACAGTAGAGGGTTTAGGGTTAGATTAAAATTTAACCCTTTCCCTCATACATATGCTTTCTGATGCCTCTGCAGCAGACGGCTTTTTGAAAACATAGTAACAAAAGAAGCAATTGCTCAAAACGAGCAATTTCTCCTTTTGCCACAATGTTTTCCACTTTTAGTCATAGGTTATCCATTCAATTATAGAGATTTTCTATATTTTGACAAAACATGTTTAAAGTCGTCTGCTGCAGAATTGTCATAAGAGGGAAAGGGTGAACTGCATGAAAAATTCCCTTTGTTTGCAATTGCAGATACATTTTGACACATCTGCAGCAGACAACTTGGAGAAAAGTATGCACATTGATTGTATCTGCCATTGAATGTCACTTCGCATGGCATGGCTGATTGCTGGGCATAGCTAATTTTAATTCCTTGCCAACCAAGACAAATCTGCAGCAGAAGACTTAGTTAGTTAGGCTCTAAATATATAAAAATCTATAAAAATGAAAGAATAATTTAAAAAATAGATTTGAAAACATTGTTGCAAAAGTAAAAAATGATCCTCATGACCAATATCTCCTTTTGCAACAATGTTTTCAAAAGTTGTCTGCTGCAGATGCATCAACATGTGTCTGCATGTAAGCCCTTTCTCATGAACAACAAATGTGCAGCATACACATTTAAAAACATATATGCAAAATATATGTACAACATCTTTTAATGAAAGAATAAATATTAAGTACAGTAGATTAACTTCTGGCAAAGGTCGAAATTACTCATAATGACCAATTCCTCCTTTTGCCGTAATGTTTTCAAAAAATTTCTTCAGCATATGGGAAAGAGTTTATGCATATGTAATAGTTTGATTGTTATTATACTAGCACCTAGCATGAAGGGCAGATTGAAGAAAACGAAGAGTCTGTCAAAGGATGTTGTCAAAGGAGGGCCAAGTGACGAGTCGGAGGAGAGCAACAGTTCTATTTGCAGTTTATCGCCAAACGAAAACAACCCCAACAAAGTACGAGTAAGTTTTGTGATCCCCCAAACCCCAGATTATGAAAATAAGCATACAAGATTATTTGCCAGAGAATTTGTTAATTTATTTTACATCCATGTGTAGATGCATTTTGACGCCTCTGCAGCAGACAACTTTTGAGAACATTGTGGCAAAGGGAGAAACTACTTATTCTTTTCCGACAATGTTTTCAACAATGTTGATGATTAAAACCTTTATAAAGATTTTCCATAATTATTGCTTAACCCTTTCCCTCATATAGACACTTTCTGACGCCTCTGCAGCAGACGGCTTTTTTGAAAACATAGTGACAAAAGAAGAAATTGCACAAAACGTGCAATTTCTCCTTTTGCCACAATGTTTTCCACTTTTTGTCATAGGTTTATCCATTCAATTATAGAGATTTTCTATGTTTTGACAAAATACGTTCAAAGTCGTCTGCTGCAGAATTGTCGTATGAGGGAAAGGGTTAACCCTTTCCCTTGTACGACAATTCTGCAGCAGAAAACAAATTTTGTCAAAAAACGGAAAATCTCTTTAATTGAATGGATAACCTATTACACCAAAAGTGGAAAACATTGTGGCAAAAGGAGAAATTGCTTGTTTTGAGCAATTCGTTCTTTTGTCACTATGTTTTCAAAAAAGCTGTCTGCTGCAGAGGTGTCAGAAAGCGTCTATATGAGGGAAAGGGTTAATGCGATTCAATTCCATGACCTTTTGGAGTATTAAGCCACCTCTGAACCTGAAAATCATGTTATTGTTTAGTATTTTGGTCTGACTTCAATGAGACAGGTATTTTTTAAACAATGTTAATTAACCCTTACCCACCTATAGATGCATTTTGGAGCACCTGCAGCAGACTTTTGAAAACATTGTGACAAAAGGAGAAATTGCTAAAAAAAGCAATTTATACTTTTGCCACATTGTTTTCAACTCTTTTCAGTCATCACACTTGCATATATGGAGATTTTTCATCTTTTTTAGTAGAAATTTTCAAAGTCGTCTGCTGCAGATTTGATGTATGTGGGAAAGGGTTAACGTTGGTTTTCATTGATCACCACTCATTATTGTCTTCAGACTGGTGCTAGGGCCACCCCGTTGAGGAATGGTTTCAGGATTGACAAGATTAATGTGAGTAAAGATGAGCAAGTGTTCCTGATAGAACTCCACAAGTTCATGAAGAGCAGAAACACCCCAATTGGACGGATACCTAGTCTTGGATTTAAACAAAGTGAGTTGGCGTAAATAGATTTGAGCATAAATTTTTTTAAAGCCCTTTGCAGAAGAATATTTTCATACTTTTGAAGCAGACAGATTTTGAAACATTTCTGGAAAAGGAGAAATACCTTGTAACAGCAGTCTTTTTCCCTCAATTTTTTCTATGGTACCTCGAAATCACACTTTCATTTGTCAATAAATTCTTTTTGCTTTAGATCTTTTCATAGCTTTCTGCTCCAGATGTGTTTTATTTGGGAATGGGTAAATACAGACTTGAAATCTGCTTGATAGATGGGTTATCTGACATCCAAAGCCTTATTCAAAATTAAACAATTATAAAATTGGCAACATAAGTTATCTTTATAACCTTTCATACATAATCTGCTGCAAATCCCGTTAACACGTGTTGGCAAAAGGATATCTTAATTGCTCACAATGTTTCCAACACTATTAAATTATTATCCCTTTTCCATTTGCAGACACATTTTGAATCATTTGCAGTAGACGTCATTTGAAAACGTTGTTGCAAAATGAGAAATGGCTCATAATTATGAGATTTCTCATATTTGCGCTCTGATGTTTTCAAAGTTTTCTGATGCTGATTTGGTTTTTTTGTTGAAAGTGGTTTAATTTATAGTTTCTTTAGTGAGTCGATGTTATGTTTTTAGAGTTATCTACTTTGAAAACTTAAATGGTCAATTATTAATTATTAACCCCTTCCAACATGCAACAAATTTGCAGCAGACGACTTTGAGATTGTCGAGGCGAGAATGAGGAAAATTATTTAAAGAACAAGGATCATTTTTGAAAAGAACTGAAAACATTTAGGTAAAAGGAGAAATTGCTCATCATGAGCAATGTTTTCAAAAGTCGTTTCCCGCAGAAATGCATCTATATGTTGGAACGTGTAATCAAAGGGGAGAGCTCTAGATGAGAGGTGTATTTCATATTCTGAAATCCTTATCTGACTTCAAAAGCCTATGCTGTGGGTACTTAAAACCCCCCCACTAATTTTGAGTACCCACAGCATAGTGTTTAATTGAGTGATAAGGGAAATATAGAGGAGTGAACCTGTTTACTTCCATTTTATCTATGATCTTTGAAATGTGAATTTGTATTTTCCAGTTGACCTGTACCAGTTTCACTGTCTAGCAGAGGAGATTGGCGGCTATGAGCAGGTAGGTCTAAACATAACCTGTTGGGTTTGGGACCGGCTGTGATCCACACTGGTGGCGGTCATAATGGAGTGCCCTTTCGGGTTGTCACCACGGGATCATGAATATCTGTTCCATGATATATTATTGAAAACTTGCGTAAAACCCCAATAATTCAAGCAATCATAAGCTGTTATATGAAAGAAAGGAATCGGCTGTGGTCGAGTGGTTAGCGTTGGGGATTTCGAAACCGGGTGTCCCGGGTTCGATCCCCAGTCGCGGCACTACGGTCATGGTGGAGTGCCCTTTGGCAAGGCACATTTTTTAGCCTAGTACTGGTTTGTTTACCCAGGGATCATGAATAAGTGAACTGTCGCCGTGATATAACTGAAATAATGTTGAAAGCGGCGTAAAATCCCAATAAATAAATTATATGAAAGAAAACATGTATGAGGAATACCAATGGTGTAGCGACACAGGCTGTCAATCAAGGTGTTGCGAGTTTGAATCCCAGCTTGGCCAACATTCTTTCCCATGTTTGAAAAACGTCACTGCGACATGCGTCTTTCGTCTTTCAACAATGGGCTAACAGTCTATGTGAAAAAGCAGCCAGTTGCTTGGAAAGTATGATATGTGGAGTACCGGTGTAAGAAAGTCGAGAGATACATGAGTATGTGAACTGGCTGCCGTGATATATCTGAAAAATTGTTGAAAACAGCGGTAAATCCCAATCAATATATCTTTCACCAATGGGCTTACAAATCTAAATGGAAAAATAGCAACCTTATTGCCTTTAACCCTTTCCCTCATATAGACGCTTTCTGACGCCTCTGCAGCAGACAGCTTTTTGAAAACATAGTGAGTGACAAAAGAAGAAATTGCACAAAACGTGCAATTTCTCCTTTTGACACAATGTTTTCCCCTTTTTGTCATAGGTTATCCATTCAATTATAGAGATTTTCTATGTTTTGACAAAATACGTTCAAAGTCGTCTGCTGCGGAATTGTCGTATGAGGGAAAGGGTTAAAGAATATTATACCACTGGTTTGAATGAGCCAGGAGCTATATGGATAGGTAACCTGACTACAGTGATGTTACTGAAATAATGTTGATAACAATGTAATTTACCATTGGACTTTCTGGTGGACTTGTGCTAAATATTAGCACGAAATGAGTCTTAAATCATTCCCTGATATATAATAATTTATGACATCTTTTAAGCTGGTTATATTTTCAAAATAGTGTGAAGAACTTACTTTATCCTTTCCCACATACAACGCTGCAGCAATCAACCTTGAAAACATCTTAAAAATATAGTTATCTCTATAAATGAAAGTTTAATCATTGAATAGAGGTTGAAATATTGTGGCAAAGGGAGAAATTCTTCATTATGATCAATTTCTCTTTTGCCACAATGTTTTCAAAGGTTGTCGACTGCAGAGGAACCTGAAAATATCTGCATTGGAAAGGATTAAAGCAAATCATTCTCAATTCACTCTTGCTTCAACTTTCTAGTAACCAATTGTTATAGTTTTTTCTCAAATGTTTCAAAGCAGACCACTTTAGAAGTATTATACCTGGTTAATCTGTCAAAATTACTGACTTTTAGCCCAAAGTTCTTAACCCTTTCTTAACCCTTTCCCACATACAGCAAATCTGCAGCAGACAACTTTGAAAACAAGCTGAATGGAAAATCTCTGTAAATGGAACATATAATTATTAAGTAGAGTTGAAGAGATTGGGACAAACAGGGAAAACGCTCATCAACGTTTGGGATATTTCCTCACATATGAGTACTGCTTGGTTATCCAGGAAGATGACATTAATAGTGATTAACCCATTCCCACCTGCAGACGCATAAGCAGAATCCGCTTATCATGGGATTCAAACACGGGGCTTTTTGTACGAATACCCGACCCTCTACCACTGCACCACTGTCTTTCAATTCCAATTTCTCCATTTGCTACAACATTTTCAACTCTATGATTTCATTTAATGAGATTTTTTGTATGTGGGAAAGGATTAATAATACTTGTAAGATTTTATTTCACAAATGAATAGGTATGACCATGTGCTACAAATGACACATCTGAAGGAGAGGACTTTGAAAACATTTAGGGGAAAATATAGAATAAATTCATGCCAAAGGAAAGATTGATCACTATGAGCAATTTCTCCTTTTGCCATGTTTGCAAAAGTATTCTTTTGTCCATGCATCAAAATGCATCTGCATGTGGGAAAAAGGCTAATCTAAACCAACATTGAATGGACATTGAATAGACAAGGTGAAATCACCAACAATCCGGTTGGAAGTATTGAGAACACTCTTAAAACATTTTAAATATTGAAAAATGTAAATTTTGGAATACGTTTTTGCATGAACATGACTATAATTGCAGATCTCTAACAAACGTATGTGGAAACATTTGTATGACAAACTCGGCGGTAATCCAGGTTTCACAAGTGCTGCGACATGCACACGTCGACATTATGAAAAGTAGGTTTTCAGCCAAAAGGCAAAAACTTGAAAGCGTTGTGCTTTTAGTTTCTGTATATTCATTTCAGTTTTCTTTGTAAATCATTGTTGTTGTTTTTCATTCATTGTATTTTCTTTTCATCGTCTTTTCTATATGTTGTGGAAATTTTAGATAACGGCAAAGCGTGTATGGAAGAACCTTTACGATGCATTAGGTGGTAGCCCCGGAAGTACAAGTGCTGCTACCTATACGCGGCGACACTACGAGAAGTAGGTCCTCAGTTGTGTTATATGCATGAAGCATGAAGCAATCAAATGTTATGGGCCATGTTTGAAAACACAATCATGTATAGCTTGGAATCATGGGAAAAGAGCAGTGCATGGAGCTTTAGTTGATGTAGAAATAAATACAAACTTGAAAAGTCTTTCTAGAAGGCTTTCGTTTGGCAGTATGAATAATGTCTAGTAACTTATTACTAGATTTATTCATAACTCGTAACCCTTTCCCTTATATGACAATTCTGCAGCAGAAAACTTTGAACATATTTTGTCATAAAATAGGGATAACCTATGAATAAAAGTGGAAAACATTTGGCAAAAGGAGAAATTGCTTATTTTAAGCAATATCTTCTATTGTCACTGTTTTCAAAAAGCTTTCTGCTGCAGAGGCATCAGAAAGAGTCTATGTGAGGGAAAGGGTTAAAATGTTTGACATAATATATTTCTTAGGAAAGTAACCCTTTCCCACATACAATAAATCTACAGCAGACCTCTGCAAAAATATGGCAAATCTCAGTAAATGAAAGTTTAATAATTGAAATGAGTTGAAAACATTGTGGCAAAAGAAGAAATTGCTCATAACATTATTAGCAATTTCTACTTTTGCCAGAGTGTTTTAAAAAGTTGTCTGCTGCAGTAATAAAATGTCTGTATGAGGGAAAGGGAATTAAATAGATCTTTGACAATAATACTAAAGTTTAAAAAGTTTAGTATTTGTCATTACTGAAACAGTGCCATAAATACTCATAATGTATTTCTGCTTTGATGTTTATCCTTTCCCACATACAACAAATTTGCAGCAGACAAGTTAGAAAACATCTAGACAAATATGAGAAATCTGTATATAGATGAAAGTTTAATTTTTTAATAAGAGTTTGAAAACATTGTGGCAAAAGGAGAAATTGCTCGTTATGAGCAATTTCTTCTTTTGACAAAATGTTTTCAAAAGTTGCCTGCTGCCGAGTCGTCAGAAAGCATCTATATGTGGTTAACCCTTTACTTCATATAGACGCTTTCTGACGCCTCTGCAGCAGACGGCTCTTTGAAAACATAGTAACAAAAGAAGAAATTGCACAAAACGTGCAATTTCTCCTTTTGTCACAATGTTTTCCACTTTTAGTCATAGGTTATCCATTAAATTATAGAGATTTTCCCAAAGTCGTCTGCTGCAGAATTGTCGTATGAGGGAAAGGGTTAACCCGTACTCTGATACAAGGATTTGAAACCTCTTGTGCTTGTGACTATTGAAAACATAGTTGGAACATTAGTTTCTGCTTTACCTTGAAATGATGCTTGAATGTGTGTAGATTTCCATCTTTCCTTCTCTCTTTTCAAATTAACCCATTCCCTGTTACGACAATTCTGCTAATTATGGAAAATCTCTATAATTGAATGGATAACCTATGACTAAAAGTGGAAAACATTGTGTCAAAAGGAGAAATTGCATGTTTTGTGCAATTTCTTCTTTTGTCACTATGTTTTCAAAAAGCTGTCTGCTGCAGAGGCGTCAGAAAGCTTCTATATGAGGGAAAGGGTTAAGAAGTTTAAACACAGGATATGAGCCAACTAAAAGAAAAGTTTGTCCATTTCAAATGTTCAATATTCACATCTATCCTTTCTCACATACAACACATCTTCTGCAGAGTACTTTGTAAATATAACGTCTTTAATGTGGAAAATCTAAATGGAAGTATAATTATTATACCCCCTTCAAAGAAGAGGGGGTATATAGGAGTCACTGTGTCGGGCTGTCGGTCGGTCGGAAGCCATATTTTGTCCGGCCTATTTCTTATAAACCGCTGGGTGGAATTCAATAAAATTTTACATGAAGCTTCTATACCAAGAGGAGATGTGCATATCCTAAAGGGGGTTACAATTGCATGTTATTTTACAGAGTAATGGCCCTTTTACTTATTAAGTTATGGTGTAGGTCAAGGTGCTGTTTAGGGGGTATTTATCATATTCAGTGATAGGTCTAGTTTAAAACAGTTAAATGACTGAGCAATTGTTCCTTTTGCCACAATATTTAAAAAATAGTCTGTTACAGATTTATTAAAATGTGTCTGCCAGTTTCCTCATATAGACGCTTTCTGACGCCTTTGCAGCAGACGGCTTTTTGAAAACATAGTGACAAAAGAAGAAATTGCTCAAAACGAGCAATTTCTTCTTTTGCCACAATGTTTTCCACTTTTAGTTGACAAAACATGTTCAAAGTCGTCTGCTGCAGAATTATGCTGCAGATGTATCAGAAAATGTATGTTGAAAGGGTTAAATTGAGCAATGCCAATTATTTTGTTCATACATCCCTTATATAGATACATTCTGAACCATCTGCAACAGGCACCTTTCCAAAATATTGTGACAAAAGGAGAATGAGCAATTTCTACTTTTGCCGCAATGTTTTCAACTGTATTCATTTAATATACTTTTAATTAGAATTATTTTTCATATTTTTGCAAAGATGTTTTCAGAGGTGGTCTGCTGCAGATTTGTTGTATGTGGGAAAGGGTTAATTTATCATGTTGACTTAAATATCATCTGAATGTATGACACATTAACCCTTTCCCTAATACGACAATTCTGCAGCAGACGACTTTGAACATGTTTTGTCAGAAAATAGAAAATCTCTATAATTGAATGGATAACCTATGACTGAAAGTGGAAAACATTGTGGCAAAAGGAGAAATTGCACGTTTTGTGCAATTTCTTCTTTTGTCACTATGTTTTCAAAAAGCCGTCGACGTGCTGCAGAGGCGTCAGAAAGCGTCTATATGAGGGAAAGGGTTAAGTGATGCTACTTCTGAAGCCAGAGTTTGTAAACAATATAACTCCTGAAAGATTAGCAATAGATTTGTATGCATGTTATCATGGCTTTGACTAGAATTCTAGATTGAAAGCTGTTTTAAAACATTTCCACATAGGAGATTCATGTATTAACAAAAGCCTGCATCTTGCAAATCCTATTATTAGGTTATTCGCTACTATCTGTTAGACAAGGTTTCCTCCTTGCAAATTATATCCGAAGATTTTCAACCCTTTCTGGCTTTTAGATGCATTTTTACACATCTACAGCATACCACTTTTGAAAACATTCTAGCATAAAAAAGATTGCTCATAATGAGCATATTCTACTTTTGCTTTAATATTTTTAACTCTATCCATTCATTTTACTTTTGTTTATATATACCAGCTCTGCCAACATTTTTTCAAATGTTTAACAAAAGTCACTGTGACAGCATCTATATGTGGGAAAGGGTTATTTATAGTTGTTTGTTAAAGTATCCAATGTAAAAGAAATGAAGTCTCACTGAGGAAGTATGATATAGATGTGATAACATTGTGAGAAAGAGAGAAATGTGTTGTGTTAACCCTTTCCCACACACAACAAATCTGCAGCAGACGACTTTGATAACATCTTGGCTAAAATATGGAAAACATCAATATGGAAGTATTAGTATTGAACAATGTTTTCCAACTTCGTTTGCTGTAAAGGCATCAGAAAGTGTTTTGTATGTGGGAAAGTGGGAAGCAATTTCTCCTTTCCATGTCAATATTTGTCGGGTAAAGGGATGATAGTCCTAGTGTATCATTGATGTGTGTTGGTTTCTGTTGCTTATATAGAAATAATTAGTTCCCTCTTAAACCCTTTCTCACATATAGACGCTTTTTGTCACCTCTCCTATAGAGGTCTTTTGAAAACATTGTGGCAAAAGGAGAAATTGAAGTTTCTCCATTTGATACAATGTTTTCAATAATATTCAATAAGTATACTTTCCTTTATAGAGACTTTCCACTTTTATGCTTAGATATATTCGAAGTTGTCTGCTGCTAATTTGTTGTATGATGGAAAGGGTTATCTGAATGTTCTATATACTTAATGTGTCGGGCAAAATGAGGTCTTCTTGTCTTACCAAATAGGCATCATATACAGGTACATCGACATAAAATTAGTGACACTACACTTCTAGTTTTTAAGAAAAAAAAGTTGGGGTATTGTGATATCCTTTGCATTATCTGCGTTGTCACAATACTTTAACCTTACCCCATAACTAAAAAAACATTCATTATTTTGAAATGAAACTTGATATACCAAGTCACATAACTGGATTTAATAATTATTCAGTAATGCCCTTTTTTGAACTTAACCCTTTCCCTCATATGGCAATTCTGCAGCAGATGACTTTGAACGTATTTTGTCAAAAAATAGAAAATCTCTATAATTGAATGGATTACCTATGACAAAAAGTGGAAAACATTGTGGCAAAAGAAGAAATTACACGTTTTGTGCAATTTCTTCTTTTGTCACTATGTTTTTAAAAAGCCGTCTGCTGCAGAGGCGTCAGAAAGCGTTTATATGAGGGAAAGGGTTTTAAAAAAAAAGGAGTCGAGCGTTGGCGTTCACTTGTAGCGTTCTTGTTTTGTCATGAGATAGATTATGGTCAATATAATATATAGACAGAATGTGAACCCTCTGGAGATTGAGTATGTACAGGCTAATCTGAAGCTGCTCTGTTCACAACTGCAATAGACCCCATTTTGCACGGTGCAGCCAATGTAGATTGATGTCATCTGCTTCAAAAATGCCAGCCAAAATAGTTTCACCTTGTAAATCTTTGAAAGTAAAGTCCTCAAAAAGAGTTTTTTTGCATAAATGTTTTCAACTCATCATTAATCATACTTACCGGTACATTTATAGAGATTCTTCATATTTTTGAATAGATATATATTGAATAGAACAGTTGTGTTAAAGGAGAAGTTGCTTGTGATGAGCAATTTGTCCTTTTTAGCTACCATGTTTTGAAAAGTCGTCTGCTGCAGATGCTTTAAAATGGGTCTGCAGGTGGGAAAGGGTTAAATCATATGATTCTGATTTCTGACCTATATTTTGTTTGTTCCAGATTGTTGTTGCCATATGAACGCCACAAGAGAATGCAGAGAGGCATGCGAAGTGGCAGCCATTCACAGAGGGACAGGAAATCTTATCAGAGAGGCCATGCTGTCGGCCATTTTCCGTCTTCTGATCACTTTGCCACAAGAGTGAAAGAAAGTTTATTTGTTAAAGATGAACCTAAGGTACACAACTAGACATTCGGATGAACGTTGATTACAGTAGATTCTCAATTTAGTTATTGTGACACATAATTGACCACTGATTCATTAATCCTATAGGAGCTTTTTGACGCCTCTGCAGCAGACGACTTTTGAAAACATTGTTACAAAAGGAGAAAATGCTCATAAAATTGTTTTCAACTTTATTCAATTATTACTCTTTCATTTCTCGAGTTATTTTATATATAATAACAATGATGATTTCAAAGTCGTCTGCTGCAGATTTTGGGTAAAAAAGAAACTGTATCTACTTTTCCTTTCGAATGCAGTAGTCCAAATGATATATTAAAATGTCTCTTGACTTCTTTTTTTCTACACTGCCCAAGGAATTATGATAAATGTCACATTTATTTAAGCAGAAAATAGGTAAGGCATATGTTTGTGGTAAAGGGTTTCATAAAAGACAACCATCCAATCGGCATTTGAGGCAAAATATTTTAAATAAATTGAGAAACGTAATAATTATACGTAAAAAACACCTAATGGCATGATTGTTACTTGTAGATGAAAGAAGAAACACATTTAGATGAACCCAACTACATGAATGGAGCCCCAACAAACACCAACAAGGAAAATATTAATATGAAAGAAAGAACTTTAATTATTCGTCAGGAGATAGAAAAGATGAAAATGAGAAAGGTAAGTGATCACATAATGATGAAGATTAATTTAGTAACTGATTATTTACCTTGATTATAATGATTTGATTTTATCAGTGACCTCTCGGCTGTTAGAAAAAAATGATCAGTTTATTTACATTATTAAGGGTTATTTAACCCTTTCCCTCATATAGACGCTTTCTGACGCCTCTGCAGCAGACGGCGTTTTGAAAACATAGTGACAAAAGAAGAAATTGCACAAAACGTGCAATTTCTCCTTTTGCCACAATATTTTCCCATTTTCATCATAGGTTATCCATTCAATTATGTAAATTTTCAATGTTTTGACAAAATACGTTCAAAATCGTCTGCTGCAGAATTGTCGTATGAGGGAAAGGGTGAACTAATGTTCTTTTATTCATTTGTCTTATGAAGTAATTTTGTCTAGATAAGGAGGAGTAATAAACTGGTCTTTATTCCACAATTTCTTGATTATTATTCAATTAAGCCCTACAAAAGTGTGCCCAAAAGAATCATCTCATGTAACTGATTCTTTTGTGGTCAAATAGGAATTACAATAATGAAATATGCCCCTTTTGTCTAACAATGTTGACCTCAGGCGAGCTATTGTGATCGCTTTTCGTCCGTCTGTTCACTTTTTGCTACAAACAACTTCTTCTTCTAAACCAATGGATTGATATCATAATAATCTAATAGGAATGTTCCTTAGGTAGTCCTCTTTCATAGCTGTTAAAAGCATTTAATTCCATGTAGAACAGAAAAAGGGAAAATTGCCAAAACTTTAAAAATCTTCTTGTCCAAAAGTACTCGTCCGATTTGATAATTATTTGGCACAAATGTTCCTTGGGAGACCCTTTACCAACATTGTTCAAATTATTCCGATCCATTGAAAGATATAGCCAACAGAGTGCGGAGCTTGTTTTCGTTAAACATGCATTGTAAAACCTTTGAAAATCTTCTCGTCCAAAAGTACTGGCCCTAATTAAAAATGATCGCCTTTAGGTGGCTGGGCTTGTTTTCCTTATATGTGCATTATTAAAACTTTAAAAATCTTCTTGTCCAAAAGTACTGGCCCAAATTTAAAATAATCTGACACAAATGTTCCTTGAGGGACCGGACCCTCTACCAAGTTTGTTCAAATTATTCGGATCCGATAAAAAAAAAAATGGCCTCTGGCAGGGGCTTGTTTTCCTTATTGTAAAAACTTCTTAGATTTAATTAAATCAGGTGAGCGATATAGGACCATCATGGTCCTCTTGTCTTTCTTTTATTTCATTGAACATGAAATGCATAACAACTAGAATAATGTCATGACACTTCAATAGATTGTCTCAAGATATTTGAAGAATTCTCAATGATTTCCCGTTTCAACCATTAACCAATCAAATGCTTCTTGAGTGTGTTTAACCAATGGCTATTTGTTAAGTGCATATTACTGGACCATATTGAATGACACTGATGTATTTTATTTTGATGTCAAACTATTCAAAGATGTTTTCTTAGCTCTTGAAAAATCATCCACTTGTGAATGATAGATGAATAAAACATTAAGTATTTTAAGTAAATATTTGAACTCTTTCACTCTTGAAGACCCATCTGCAGCAGATGGCTTTTCAAAACATTATGAAAAAATGAGAAATTGCCACAGTGTTTTCTACTCTACTCAATTTACTAAATTGTCGTTTATACATATTTTTGCCAAATAATGAGCAATCTATCCTTTTGCAACAACGTTTCAACTCAATTTGATAATTTTACATTAATTTATAGAGATTTTCGATTTAATTGTCTGGATGTTTTTAATGACATCTGCTGCAGATTTTGTTGTATGATGGAAAGAGTTTATGCTTTCAATATTATTTTTACCAAGGATGCTCAGAAACAGAGAGATAGTGAGAACGATTCCGATAAGGAGAAAATATGGGAAAATCGCAGGAAAGTTAAATTGGGAGATAAGGTGAGCCATGTTGTCATGGTTACATACCTTACCCATCATGCTTTGCTTCTATACCATTTCCTGTTTTTCATCCATTTGGTGTTCTGTCATGATCATATTTCAACATCTAGGTCAACAAAATGCTTAACCATTTACCTTATGTGATATTTTTAGTCTTCTGCTTTGACAATATCTTCGACTAATATTGTTATGTCATATCCGAGTTTTGGAAGTATATTTTTGATAAAGAAATAAAAAGGAATTGATCATTCTTTGCAATTTCTCCTTTTTCCACAGTGTTTTCCTTAATTTTATTGTTGCTTCACAAGTTGTCTGTGTCCGGTGAAATTGGCTTTTGTTTCAAATAGTCTCAGCAAGTACTAAAGTAAAACAATCAGGCTTTTGTTGCAACCAGTCTCGTCAAGTCTTAAAGTAAACCAATCAGGCTTTTGTTTCTGGTTCATCAGAGAAAGTTACATCACTATCTAAGGCTCTACTATCTATGTATTTTATTTTCGATGCCCCTGCAAAAATTGAGTCAGATCATATTGGCTATCCATAATTCCATCGAAATTAGTTTCCTTTATATTCATTGGAATGCATACAGGTATTCAATAATAAATAGTTGTAATTGACTATCCCTTGACGTTTTATAGATTTAATGGTTTCCACTCACTTTCTTTGGAATGTTTACAGCTATTTCAATGATATATTGTGGATAGTGGTACTATTACAATGATACAATTTAAGTATGCATTTTGGTGTTGTCAGATTACTCTATACAGAGTTATGGTCCTTGGACTTTGAAAACCATAACGAGTTCAGTTTCCGCCAATTTTCTTTGCATTGCTTGAAGATATTAGAATGATTTGTTTGTTGGTTGTTGCATTTTAACAACAAACAGACCAAGTTCAAATGTAATGCCATCTGGCAGTCATTTCTAATGAAAAATCATTATCTCCCTCTCAAAATTTAGAATTTCTCACTTTTCAATCATCTTAAATAAACAAGAACTACATCAATTAGAGAATTGTGTTTAAATGAAATGACAAATCTCCTACTTTTACACTCTGGTTTCCTATTTTGTATTGTGTTTCACCATTGCAGCTTGTAAAACTTTTCTCATTGCCAAGCTAGAAACATACATTCATTACAGAGGTCCAGATAAAAAGGGGTAAACGGCTCTTTTCCCCACAATATCTCTCATATTATCCAACCAAACCCTATGATGTGGGTACTCAAAAGAATCGTCTCAATGAGAATATTCTTTTGAGTATCCACACCATAGGGTTATATGGTCTAATAAAGAGTTTAGAATATGCGCAAAACGCCCCTTACCTAGAGCTCTGATGCAGTATCCAAAACATTTGACACATTAGATATAACATATCATCACTTCTATTTCATCCCATTTTGTAAAATTGCTTATTTAGATTAACCCGTGCTCTTTCGGCAATCATACTGTCATTCAAAGGCATGTCATAAAGTATTGACCATGATTTTGCCCCTAATGTGAAGATGTGGGGTACAGATTTGGCATCTACACAGTAGTACCAGTTATTGCCCTTTGCATGAACACATGGTACATAAGTAGAGGCCATCTATGTCCTATGGACTTCATCAATCGTGAGGCCTTGTACTTAAATAGTTCATGCTGTGTTTTCTTCCTAATTAACCTTTTTCAACCCGTAGACTTTTGAAAACATTGAGACAACTGATAAATTGATGAATATTTTCTGCTTTTGTAAATCTCATCATGTACTGTGTATATGGAACAATTGGTATATTAACCCTTTCCCCCATATACAGACGCTTTTAGACTCCTCTGCAGCAGGCGACTTCTGAAAACATTGTGACAAAAGCAGAAATTGCTCAAAACAGGCAATTTCTCCTTTTGCCACAATATTTTTAATTCTTTGAAGTAATTATACCTACATTTTTAACCTTTTCCCTCATATAGACACTTTCTGACGCCTCTGCAGCAGACGGCTTTTTGAAAACATAGCGACAAAAGAAGAAATTGCACAAAACGTGCAATTTCTCCTTTTGCCACAATGTTTTCCACTTTTTGTCATAGGTTATCCATTCAATTATGGAGATTTTCCATGTTTTGACAAAATACTTTCAAAGTCGTCTGCTGCAGAATTGTCGTATGAGGGAAAGGGTTAAAGCTTTTCCGTGGTTTTACCTACATACTTTCAAAGTCATCGTTGTGCAGATTTTTTGTATGTGGGTAAGGGTTACTTTGTCTGCATGCTTTGAAGCAATCTTTTTAACTTCATGCATAAACTCCGCTCATAAAGAAACAAGTTTTCCCCTTGCACCCGTTTTAGTCAAGACCTTTTTCCTTTAGTGACGTCCAAAACTTCGATGAGGTTGACTTGTTGTTATTGCTTTACCTTTGCTTGTTATGAAATGTATCAAAGATGAAATGGGTCTTGAAACTTTTTTTTTTTTTGTAGTGGCAAGATTATGCCCTGTAGCAAAATTTAAGGTGGAAAGACAACTGGTAACTCCTCTTAAGTGAAAGTATAATAATTTAATTGAGTTGAAAACATGTTGACAAAAGGTGAAATTGCTCGTTTTGAGCAATTTCTTCTTTTGTCAACATGTTTTCAAAAAGCCATCTGCCGCAGAGGTGTCTGGAGGTGGGAAAGGGTTAAACTGAGCTTTGGAAGAGTCTTCAGACAGGACTACGTCATGCTTGCAAAGGACGAGTCAAACTTTTTAAATGCTCAATAGAAAAGCATGAAAATAATCTATATAGTGAATTTATACTGGTATCTGTCAATAAACTACTAAAAAAATCTTGAATTTCCAACAAAATCTATTTATAACACAATTTGAGCAAAATGTTTTAAATTTACGAAATCAGACAATATTGATTCTATAACATTTTACTTTATTAACCCTTTCCCTCATATAGACACTTTCTGACGCCTCTGCAGCAGACGGCTTTTTGAAAACATAGTGACAAAAGAAGAAATTGCACAAAACATGCAATTTCTCCTTTTGCCACAATGTTTTTCTCTTTTAGTCATAGGTTATCCATTCAATTATAGAGATTTTCTATTTTTTTGACAAAATATGTTCAAAGTCGTCTGCTGCAGAATTGTCGTATGAGGGAAAGGGTTAACACTTCCCCACAATTTTTTACGCATCTGAAACTGAGGACTTTTGACACAATGTTTCCAACAGTATCCAATAGCTATACATGTACTTTCATTTAGAAATATTATTCATTTTTACCGGTAGATGTTCGTAAAGTCGATAGCTGCAGTTTTGTTATATTTGGATTTCTATGTGGTTAATGGTGATTGTTTCTATTCCAGATAAGAAAACCATCTGGTGGTCAGAAAACGGTCCGTGAACTTCTTGACCAAAACGGAAAGGACGGGGAAATGGCTGGTGAAAATTTTTCTACAGACAAAGACAGAAAACCTGATATTGGACATAATATTAAGGAAGAAATACATAGGAGTGATAATCATTTGAAAATGGAGAAAAATATGACCGACTTTCATTTCCATGGTGATAACCAATTGTCGCTGCAAGGATATAATTCGGACAATAAATTTCACCTACAGCCTCCATTTTCACCAATGAGTCCCCAACGCCCAATGCTTTACCCACAGTTTATTCCAATGGCTCCCCATTTCCGGGGCGTCGGGCCTCTACATATGCCATTCATGATTCCACAATTTGGGCTACAGGCGCTCGGAAATCCAGCCATGCATCATCATCCCCTATTGAGCCCTACATCATCCATGGAAGTTAAACCAGAGACTTCATTTAATAGTTTACTGACTGACGTCAAAAATAGTATGGACAAAAGTGCAATATATTCCAGTCATTCAAAATCAAACACATCTAGTAGTAATAATCGTTCATTGCCTTCAATTCCTCCGCCTCCTTCTAATCATACACAACCCCCTAAGGGGCCCATTACATCTCTGCAAGTGAATGAATCCAAAAATAGACCAATTGTTCCCGCCCACTCTAACAGTGTGAAGAGGCAATACCCCCTATACAGTGACTCCGATAGACATGTACCCGGCTATGGAAATAATACACACGATGTTACTAAAAATAGTGAAACAGATCTGAAAAGACAGAAAATGATTGGTTCTTCGGATTCTAGTGTTAACCAATCAGGTTCCTCGAGCAATCAGTTTGAAATGCCTGTCCTTGACCTTAGCATGAAGACTTTAAGAGCACAGGAGGAGAGGCAACTAAGAGGAGAATCTCTATTGTTTAATACTAGTTTTAACACGGATGGTAAATGCAATACGAAATCAAGCCTATTTGAAGCACCTCAGGACTTATCCATGAAATCGCAATCACACAAGTCACTGGCGGATCTTTCAGCCAGTCTTTCCCTAAGTGCGTCACATCGAAGTGTTCCCCTCAACGTACCTCATCCAAGGTCATCACATGAACTAAAATCACCAAGTTTGAGTCAATTAGAAAACCATAGAAGAGAATCCATTGACCACAATAATGAGGTGGGTATTTTTTGAGGTCATGTATGATACGGATTACTTTTAATCACTTTTCCACAGTTTGATGCTGCTGACAACTTTAACCCTTTCCCTCATACGACAATTCTGCAGCAGGCGAATTTGAACATATTTTGTCAAAACATTTAGAAGGCGTGGCTGTGTATCATATTAGTCAAATAATGGAAAATTCTCTATAATTGAATGGATAACCTATGACAAAAAGTGGAAAACATTGTGGCAAAAGGAGAAATTGCACGTTTTGTGCAATTTCTTCTTTTGTCACCATGTTTTCACAAAGCCGTCTGCTGCAGAGGCATCAGAAAGCGTCTATATGAGGGTTAACATAGTTTGATGCAGCTGACAACTTTAACCCTTTCCCTGATATAGATGCTTTCTGACGCCTCTGCAGCAGACAGCTTTTTGGAAACATAATGACACAAGAAGAAATTGCTCAAAACAAGTAATTTCTCCTTTTGCCACAATGCTTTCCACTTTCAGTCATAGGTTATCCATTCAATTATATTTATTAGATTTTTGACAAAATATGTTCAAATTCAGAATTGTCTCATGAGGGAAAGTGTTAAAAAAAAAGAGTGGTAAAATAAAAGAATTCTTTATTTGCCAGAATGATTTTTGTACTATAATTCAAATTCGTATTTTCATTTATACTTCTATATCCTGTTTCATTTACAGTGTCTGCTCCTTCCAATATCATTCCCACTCTTTTCCCATTAAATTTTTCCCAACATTAACAGATAATTGTTTTGTACTATACCGTCCATCAGGGGATCAATTTAGGGCCAGCTTGGCCGTCGTTTTCAAAGTTTTCATTGCATTTTACCTCCAGACTTTATCAAAGCAGACAACACTACTAAAACATATCACGTATAAAGATAACTCTCTCCTCAATGAACTCATGTTTGATCAACTGCAGCGGCGTGTTGCGCACAAGACCCAGGCCTGTACCTCAAATGTCAAGGTCACACTTAGAGGTCAAAGGTCAAAAACAGTACTGTTTGATAGGACTAACTTGTCCAGCTCTCAACCATGCATCATAGGATTCCCAAGTTACTTGGCACACATGTTCACCTCAAATGTCAAGGTCACACTTAGAGGTCAAAGGTCAAAATGAGTAATGTTTGATAGGACTGTACCTTGTCCGACCCGCATCTCAACCATGCATTAAAGGATTTCCATGAAACATTCACTATGATGAGGCAGCGTGTCTCTCTCAAGACCCAGACCTTTACCTCAGATGTCAAGGTCTCACTTAAAGGTCAAAATGAGTACTGTTTGATAGGACTGTACCTTGTCCAACCCACATCTCAACAATGCATCATAGGATTCCCAAGTTTCTAGGGACACATGTTCTCCATCATACGGTGGCGTGTCGCGCATAAGACCCAGGCCTGTACCTCAAATGTCAAGGTCACACTTAGAGGTCAAAATGTGAACTGTTTGATAGGACTACCTTGACCAGCTTGCATCTCAACCATGCATCATAGGATTCCCAAGTTACTGGGCACACATGTTCACCATGATTAGGTGACATGTGGCACACAAGACCCAGGCCTGTACCTCAAAGGTCAAGGTCACACTTAGAGGTCAAAACTCGAAATGAGAAACCATGCATCACAGAATTCCCAAGTTACTGGGCACACATGTTCACTATGATGAGGTGACATGTGGCGCACAAGACACAGGTGTGTAACTGGAAGGTCCAGCTTACAGCTCAAAGCTTGAAATGAGAAATGTTTGATAGTACTGTATCCAAAATGTATGCAGTGCATTGCTGTTTTTGTCAACAAATACACATATAATACACAATGTGCTGTCCTCGTCCGGTAGGGGACTTTTGTATTGCTTGCAATACGACATTAACTTGTTTTGCTTGTAGTAGCATGTATATATGTATAGAAAGTGAACATGCTAAAATCTTCTTCTCCAAAAGTATAGGCCTGATTTGTAAAGTTATCACAAACAATCCTTTGAGGATTCTCTACCAAGATTATGTTCAAGTCATTCCAATCAATTTAACCCTTGCCTACATACAACAAATATGAAGATAAAGACTTCGAAAATATGTAGCAAAAATCAATGAAAATCTCTATAAATGAAAGCATTACTATTGAATAGAGTTGAAAACATTAAGACAAAAAGAAGAAATTGCTCCTTTTGCCACAATGTTCTCAAAAGTTGTCTGCTGCTAAGGCATCAGCAAATCGGAAGGTGTTAAAACATGGCAACCAGGGGACGATTTTTTTCTTAATTATTTGAACAAGTCTTGTTGCAAGTATGAGAACAATGAGTACTCTTTATCGCTTTCTCCCCATTTTCAAAGCAGTTTACTTTAACCCTTTCCCACATATAGATGCATTTTGACGCATCTGACGACTTTTGAATACATACTGACACAAGGAAGCAATTTCTCCTTTTCCCACATGGTTTTACAACTTTATTAAATAATTATCCTTTCATTTAAAGAGACTTTCCATAGTTTTTTGTGGGATATCATATCAGGAAAGTGGATCACGAATGATTTTTTTTCTCTCTTCTATTTCAGAAATCAGAAGCCTCTTTCAAATTACAGCAAGCTGGCCCTATGCCGAATATCGGCGGGTTGCCAGTTGATATGGGTCTAGTCCATCCTGCATTCCTTCCCGGCGTGTTCCCGACCCCCATGCAGTTACAGCAGATGATCCAAGGTCAGGTGGCCGCAGGAATGCCAGGGCTTTTCCGTCCAGAACTGATGCCGTCGCCGTTCATGTTCCCTCACGGTTTTGCGTCGGTTCCCCCAGGTTTGTTTACGTCAGTGGCGCCGACGATTGCAAAGACATCAACGAGCACATCTCACGGCAAAAGATGAGCGTGTATAATAAATGTGAATTAGTCAATATTGAGGGTTATATTAAGGGAGTCAATTGATTTTTATGCCCCCGGAATCACCGATTCGGTGGGCATCTAGTTTTTGGTCTGTCTGTCTGTCTCTTTGTCTGTCCGTCGAAAAAAACTTTAACCTTGACCACTACTTTTGAAGCATAACAGGTAGGTACGGCTACCATATTTCACATGTGTATTCCTTGTGACATGACCTTAAGTCAGTACCAAACTTTTTGACCTTGCGACCTTGACCTTTGACCTAGATGTTGTCATTCGGGGGCATCAGTGTTTCACAAACACATCTTTCCCCTCAAATCATTGTGACAAATCGAGAAATTGCTTATCATAAAAATTTCTCCATTGCCACAATGTTTGCGAAAAAAAGTCTGCTGCAGATGTATAAGAATGCATCTGCAAGTGGGAAGGGGTTATTTGAGCCTATTGTCAGAGAGCTACAATAACCAATAACTGATACAATATTTTTGAAGTTGGCTGCTTTTAAACTTTTTGAGGAAGAGATAACAAAATCCACTTCAACAGTTGTCTGCTATGAAATATTTTGAGGAAACAGGAAATTTAATCTTTTTTTGGAACTTAAATATTAAAATTAAATTTCCAGTTATTCAGTTGCTATATTCTTTCTCACTAGTTTTCAAAGCAGTCAATTTAAGTCTTTCCCACCTGTAGACACATTTAGACGACTTTTAAAAACATTGTGGCCAAGGAGAAATTGCTCATGATGAGCATTTTCTCCTTTGGCCACAATGATTTCAACTTTATTTAACAATTAAGCTATCTTTTATGGAGATTTTTCAGGTTTTTGTCACTATATTTTCAAAGTCGTCTGCTGCAGATTTGTTGTATGTGTGAAAGGTTTAAACCTTTATGTCAGGTAAACTGTTAAGTCAATATTTTGTATATTTTACATGTAAAATTATTTCTTACATGTGCCTTTTCACATTTGGAATTTTATTTTTCTTATTTGTTTTGAAAACTTCAAACAAAGCAGTTCAAACTGTACTGCACTGCACCACTGTTCTGTGTTATGCATCTTTTATTTTAGTTTTTTTTTGAAAAATTTGCTACAATGTTTTCAAAAATTGTTTACTGCAGGCGTCAGAAAGTGTCTGTATTTGAGAAATGGTTAAATATTGAATGTCAATGTTCTTTCAAGGTTATTATGATTAGAAAGAATAACTTTGGGGTGGGCGGAAGCTGACTCATCCTGCACTTTAAAGGACACCTTATTGAAGTTGATGAACCCTTTCTCACATAAAACACAACCTGCAGCAGATGACTTTGAAACTGTCAAAGCCAAAATGTGGATAATCTCTATTGGTGAAAATAGATGAAATCATTGTGACAAAGGGATGAATTACAAATACTCCTTTTGCCAAAATGTTTTTATCTCTATTTAATAACTTTTATTTGCAAAGGTTTTCAATATTTTTCTATACATGTTTTCCAAGGCACCCAAAAGGCTATGGTTGAACATAGAAGGGTGTAATATGTATTTTAAAATATGGTTCATTTTTCTGTTCCTTTTTAGCAATGTTTTGTTTGCACATTTTATGCATGTTTTTGTTAACCCTTTCCCTCATACGACAATTCTGCAGCAGACGACTTTGAACGTATTTTGTGAAAAAATAGAAAATCTCCATAATTGAATGGATAACCTATGACAAAAAGTGGAAAACATTGTGGCAAAAGGAGAAATTGCACGTTTTGTGCAATTTCTTCTTTTGTCACTATGTTTTCAAAAAGCCGTCTGCTGCAGAGGCGTCAGAAAGCGCCTATATGAGGGAAAGGGTTAACTGGTTTTGTATGAGTGGTAAAAGTATTAACCGTTTCCCACTAACAACAAATCTGCAGCAAACGACTTTGAATATTTCTAGGTAGAAATAGGGGATATCTCTTTAACCCTTTCCCTCATACGACAATTCTGTAGCAGACGACTTTGAATATTTCTAGGTAGAAATAGGGATATCTCTTTAAGTGAAAGTATAATTACTAAATAGAGTCAAAAACATTGTGGCAAAAGGAGAACTTTCTTATTATGAGCAAAGTCGTCTGCTGCAGAGACATAAGACGACATCTGTTTGCGGTAAAGGGTGAAAATGGGTAACACAAACAATGTCTGCAAGCCGTTACGTGGGTAAAATGTTACATAAACTACAAATATTTATAGAAGTAAACAGAGATGAGAGATTCAGAAAAATCAGAATTTCCTAGAATCAGTTGCTAGAATGATATGAAATGAGAACTTAATATATAAGTCGCAAGACACAATATCATCATGAAAGTGCCATAAAGACAGCTTCTTTTATCAAAATATAAAATGTGGGTGTGAGATGTGACGTAAATGTTCATCAATATTATATGTAAGATATAATTCATTGAAAGTTTAATACGAGAATACTTATAACTCGTGATTTTACATGCCACTCCTTGGGGAGCAATTGTTTCAAGATATATATAACCCTTTCCCACATATATACACTTTCTGACGCCTCTGCAGCAGACAACTTTAGAAAACTTTTTGACAAACGAAGAAATTGCTCAAAATAGGCAATTTCTCCTTTTGACACCATTATTTCAACTCAATTTAATAGGTATGTCTTCAATTAGGTAGATTTTCCATATTGTTGAAATGATTTCAATCAGTCATCTACTGTATGGGGGGAAAGGGTTAATTTTCAAACCTGATCATCAAAAGGAATTGTTTTCATTTGTTGCTTGTCCATTTGCAGAAATACCACTGGGTGTTCACCCAGCAACAATAGATCTAGATCATTCACTGAGATCAACAAGGGTCCTCTGTGTATTGTACTTAACCCCTCCCCCCTTCTCCACATACAACAATCTACCACAGACATCTAAACACAAATATGTAAAATCTTTATAAATAATGGTTTTATTAATTAACTAGGCAATATTCAGGTTTTTGCAAACAATACTGATTCAGGCGAGACAGCTGTCTCACCTGAAATCAGCATTGTTTGCCTTTTAGTTATCAAAATAGTCGAAAATTGTATTACATGAGAAATGGAGACGCCCGATTTTGAACATTGAAGAGTCTACTTTAAACAATTCGGCGCTGAAAGAGTTAATAGAGATGTAAACATTACGGTAAAAAGGAGAAATATGCTTGTTTTGAGCAATTTATCCTTCTTGTCACAATGTTTTCAAAAGCCATTTGCTGCAGATGTGGGAAGAGTTAAAGATTTCATATTTGTGCACAAGATTAAACTTTATTTCTTTTTCTTGACCTCCATTGATAATCTGATTGAATCTTCTCAATTAGAAAGTTTTAACATACAACATGTATATAACATGTATTTAACATACAACATGTATATAACATACAACATGTATATAACTTTTCTATAGTTTCTGAAAAGTCAATGAAGCAGTAAAAGTAGCAACGTGGAAACAAATAATTTTCCACAAATAATTCCGCTACAGAAGGTATAAAATCAAACTGACATGAAAATATCATGGTAACATGGTAGAAGACTTGGAACACACTAGAAAAAGGCAATTTCCTTAAATGTTGGCATTCTTAATGCCTGGATTACCTAGTCACCAACTTGTTTTGCCACACAGAAGTATCTGAGTGGACAGTTTATCTAAAACTGTTCAGATTACAAATCTAAATAGAAAAGTTTTGAACATTTTCACATCAGAAAAGTTCATATTGAAGACAGATTATAAAGTATCATGAAAATAGGAAGAATTGCTTGATATTAGCAACTTCTCTTTTTCTCACAATATTTTCACATTGTCTGTATAAAAGTAGATGTGTCAATTGGAAATTTAAATTACCAAAGCCCTACTGTTACCACTTTCTATATATCACCTTCCCACATATAACAAATCTGCAGCAGACATCTTTGAAAAACATTTTGGCAAATATCATTAAATGTGTACAGTTAAATTATTGAATAGAGTTGAAAAGATTGTGGCAAAAGGAGAAATTGCTCATTTTGAGTAATTTCACCTGTTGACACTGTTTTCAAAGATTGTCCGTACATGTGGGAAATGGTTATATTATAACTAATGCATAATATTATATTAAAGGGGGGAAAGAAATGCAAGGTAATTCATGTCGGGTCAAAACAGAGGCATTAATTTTCCAACAAATAGGCATTAAAATGTTTAAACTTTTAAAAAGGATTCTTACATTTAATGAGCGTAATATGAACTATTCTGACTTAAAAAGTAACAAAATGCTAAACTTAGTAAGCTAAGTGGTCCATCTGTGAATATTGATAACATTTGTAATCACTGAATCTTGTCAGGTTTTTTTTAACCTTTAGCCACATGCAGAAACATGTCTACATGTAGGGAAGGGTTAACCCTTTCCCACATATATACACTTTCTGATGCCTCTGCAGCATAGGACTTTTGAAATCATTGTGGCAAAAGGAGAAATTGCTCATAATGAACAATTTCTCCAATTGCCACAATGATTTCAACTCCTAATCAATAATCATACTATAATGTATAGAGATTTTCTATATTTTGGACTTGATCAGTTTAAAATCGTCTTTCCCACATACAAGAAGTCAGCAGCAGGTAAACTTTGAAAACATCTGTCAAACATATAAATGGAAGTATTATTATTGAATAGATTTGATAACATTGTGGCAAAATAGGAGAAATTGATGAACAAGATGAACAATTACTCCAATGCAACAATGTTTTCAGAAGTCGGCTTCTGCAGAAGCGTCAAACTACATATACATATATATGTGGGAAAGGGTTTAAGCACTTACTGATGATTAACTAGAATTATAGCCCGCCTGGTTTATTTTATATGTGATCCCCTAATTGGAATGCAACAATACCGCTTTTCGTCTGATTGGGCTGAATTGCATGTTTTTATTTGCAAAGTTTGTGAGACATAGTCAATGTTTTTTATGGAAAATTAAGATTTTGTAAGTTGTAATAATGGTTATCAGAATTTTTTATGTAATTACTTGGAAATATATATCATTAAAATATTATTAAACTGTAATATTAGTTCTGTGTTCTTATAAATCTAAAATAGTTCTAGGAATGAAATTGGAATTTCCCAAACATGTCCCGACTTCACACCCATCTAGCCTTCAGTCAGCGACCTGACATGTGTGAAAGCATGTATGTAATTACTTGGAAATATATATATCCTTAAATTATTATCAAACTGTAATATTAGTTCTGTGTTCTTATAAATCTAAAATAGTTCCATGAATGAGATTGGAATTTCCCGAACATGTGCCGACGTCACACCCATCCAGCCTTCAGTCGACGACTGGAATGAGTCGGGTGAAAGCAATCAACACAGGATTTTAGTTACACTCCGAGTCTTTCAGTCCAGTAACGGCGCAATCGAAGTTGCGACTTTGGGCAGTTCCGCAGCCTAACTCTGGCCATAAATTGGTCGTGTTACAGACTTAAGTCGACAACCTGACAAATTCAGGGGTAGGCGCTGAATATTGTTTTTTTTTTCCGTGCTCATTGTTCGAGATACATGAAGTGAGCGGCACATTCATGCATGAAAAAGCGTTTCGAATTGCAATAGTTGCCGCTATAGCAAGTTTCAGCATCCAGCCGCAAACAGGCCGGGAACCTGACATATGTCGGAGGAAGGTGCTGAACACTGGCTTCGAGTTACCCATCTAGCGGGCTGCAAAACCCAGCTGGATGTTGTCCCATCCTTGATTATGCGTGCCCATTGGAGATGCAAGAAGTGAGTGGCACATTCATGCTTTTCCAGAAAGAGAGCTTTGATTTGCAATTATTGCCATAATAGTAAGTTTCAGTAATATCCAGCCATAATTGGATTTCTCGACAATGACCCTGTGCGTAAGTGTTCAAGCTGGGTATCACTAAACAGAGTCTGGTAGAGTCTGGTAGAGTCTGGTCGTCAAATATCCCATTATATCACTGTTTTGTTGTGTTTTTGTATTGAAATGAATAAAATAAAGTGCTATTGTATCATATAAATAAAAAAATAAAAGGTATTTGCCTATTTTAGTTCATTTTCGAGTGAATAGAGAAATATTATATGCGTGAACACGGACACTGGTAGAGTCTGGTCATTATTAAGCAATACATACAAAGTTTTATACGATTATTAAGTTATAAAAAGTTTAATTTGATTTATATGTGTCATATTATATATTTATTTATTATATTATTTCAGCTGATAATCGGGAAAATAGTGGAAGATTGATGATTTTTAACGATAACATTGTGTTTCGTAAATCAAAATGGCTGACGTGAAATTTCTGTTTATAATGCGGCCCTATCGTACATCCTGTACGAGTAATACACTAAATTCTCTCTCTATTATGGGCCAACTAAATTGATTAGGTGTGATCAACAGATTAGTGTTATAATTATTAAATAATTAAAGATTTTAAATGTATGAAAACTACTAGATTGGAATAATTTTATGTTTTATATGTCATAAACATTAATTAAACCAAATGATTAGAGAGCTATATACTTACTTAAAAGTAATTCATATGAAATTGGAGGATAAATTGAGTGACATTGACCAGAGTAAATTAATATTTTGTCCCTACGAAGAGTTTTTGACATATGTTTCCCATAAGCCACAAGAGTTCTTTGCGCGAAACATTTGAAGGATAATGCGGTAAATTTACTCAGTAAGTGTCTTCCTCAACCTGTGGTTAACCGCATTATTTGTAAACTCTTCGGTCCTAATGGTATCTTAAGTGCTGAAACTGCAACCTCATTCACAGAAATGGACCAAGAAATATCCAATACACATCCATATTTGACATATTTACAAGGGATACTTACCAATTTGGAGAAGCATATGTTTCTCCCCAAACTCAAACATTCGTGGCTACCACAACAATGCAAATGAGTCGTACAACCATGTTATCAAAAGGACGACAAACTGGGTAGTCCAGAAATTGCCCGACATGATAGAAAAGTTCCGAGAACTTGAACAGTGTCGAACTCTTGATGTGAGAGGCGCAATGCACGACTCGGGTAAATATTGTTTGGCGACACAAGCGTCGGTGCTACACGTTTCTCATGCTACATATGGACATAGTTAAGTCCTGACCAGAGATCAAGGCGATTTATGAAATTATTGAACTTTAAGTCGCATCACATTTCAAACATCACATCAACAGATAAGCAACTAACATTACCCTCCATTACGAGAATTGAACGAAAACTCGGCACTCGCAAACGCCTGAAAAATTGAAAATAAAAAAAACACAGATTATATTGAAACACATTCATGTTAAAAGGACTGCATATTTTAGTTGCAAACCAACAACAATATATGTTTTATCAATCATTCGCTAATACCTGTATGTCAGTTGTACATTCAACATTTTCAACCATAATTCCTCTATATCCGTCTAAAATGTTAACGCTAGGACCAGGTTTAAATTTGAGTACTGGTTATGTCACCAGGAAGCAGACATAAAGAAGCGGAAAATATAAACCAAAAACAATAAATAAAAATCCCAAAAAATGGAGCTCTGTGTAGGGTCTTTTTTGTTAACCTAAAATGAGATCACGTCACCAATTAGAAACGAATTGAATCAAACACACATAAATCTTGAGGATACAAAAGAAACCGGCATACATCTGTTCGAGATTCGGGTTGAGACAAATGTGTTAAGGGACAATTCCTGGTTTGTCCTTTGCGTATCACTCGATTTAATAGCGAGCTGGCAGGGGAAGGGCTCTATATTGACTTATGAGTTTCGTGGGTAATGTTGCCTTGGCCCCGGGTTCACATGTTGCCAATGTCTGCATGCTAAACACCCTAAGCAAGCACGCTCAACAGTGGTGCAGACACGGCCGGTAGCTGGGTGCTGCTGCTCGGCCATGCTTTTGATCTTTATCAAATGAATGTACATAGAACCAAAATCATAGAATAAAAAATTAAAAAAATGGAGCTCTGTGTAGGGTCATTTACGGCCCGGGTCCTCGTCAGGCGTACGCGGCTCTATTTTGGTAACCTAAAATGGAAAACATAGAAAAAAAATCCAAAAATGATATAATATAGATCCAAACATTAAATTTTGGACCATGAGAGAGTTCCGGAATGTAGTCTTTAATTTCATATGAATTACATTGTACTTTTAAGTAAGTATATAGCTCTCTAAGTATTTGGTTTAATTAACGTTAATGACATATAAGACATAAAATTATTCGAATCTAGTAGTTTTCATACATTTAAAATCTTGGCATTGTTAAAATATAATTATAACTATAATCTGTTGATCACACCTAATCAATTAGTTGACGCATAATAGAGAGAGAATTTAGTGTATTACTCGTTCAGGATGTGCGATATTGCCGCATTATAAACAGAAATTTCACGTCAGCCATTTTGATTTACGAAACACATTGTTATCGTTAAAAATCCTCAATCTTCCACTATTTTCCCGATTATCAGTTGAAATAATATAATAAATAAATATATAATATGACACATATAAATCAAATTAAACTTTTTATAACTTAAAAATCGTATAAAACTTTGTATTTATTGCTTAATAATGACCAGACTCTACCAGTGTCCGTGTTCACGCATATAATATTTCTATATTCACTCGAAAATAAGCTAAAATAGGCAAATACCATTTATATTTTTATTTATATGATACAAAAGCACTTTATTTTATTCATTTCAATACAAAAACACAACAAAACAGTGATATAATGGGATATTTGACGACCAGACTCTACCGGACTCTACCAGACTCTACCAGACTCTGTTTAGTGACACCGTTCAAGCTTGACCGAATCGACTGTTCATGCTGGCCAGAATAACCGACAAAACGGCATTTCCGGCTTGGTAAAACAGTCATAGAAGTCGGAACTCCGTTTTTTTCGGCTTACTTCACTAACCATGATTGCAAAATGTTATATCGAAATCTTAATTATTGAGTAAATGATGCAAGAAAAAAAGAAGGCGATCAAATTACGACATTGAACTTACATGCGCTGTAGAGTTACTGACCGACGAACTGACCCTCACTGATGAATAAATACCCTCACTTTGAAACTAACGATGAATGATTATATACAATCTCATTAAAATCATCTCCTATTAACCCTACGCATAGGATCTGAGGACAACCAATAGAGGGTCACGTTCAGACGACCTTTCCGCCAGCCAATCAGAACTTTGCTTTCACGTTTTTGAAAGTGAAAGTAAAAGTCTATATTTACCCAAAAAAATCTATATTTAGCATGGGATCCCAATTTTCGCATAGTGGTACACGCGTGTATAGTTCTTATGACGACAAATGCAGAAATGAGACAAAACACCGATACAGTCTTTCCCTGACCATACAGCATCAAAAGGTTTTCTTTGCTCTGGTTTTAAATGGTCTATTTTAAATTTGCTCAACTTCATCAATTGCCGCCATTTTGAAGGTTAAGCCAAACGTTTGTTGAAACGAGTGCTCTGATTGGTTCAAATAAAAATAGCGATATTGGAAATCCGATAAAACAAAAAGATGAATTCGAATGGATCGCCATCAGATCTTACATTTGGTCAGGTCGTGTGCTTTAGTCAGATTGGATTATATATACCCTGACCTTGAAACAAACGCATTAAGCTAATGTCCGGATCGCACATCGTAATCCATTATTCAAATAGTTTTTATATGCAAACCTTTACTGATTTACCTTGAAGCAACTTAACATTTGAATAAAACGGAAATATTGTTTAATAACAAACCAAATTTGAAATCGAATTATTTGTAATCATTAATAGGGCAATGTTACAAACAATGTTTAGTACATATTTTATTCTGTTTCTAGCAATACAGTTAAATAATATAATTGATGAATTTCTCAATAAATAGCTTAATCCTTTTCCACATATGACATATCAGCAGATGATAAATGGACAATATCTGGTCAATAAATATGGTATACCTCTATAAATTAAACTTTAATCATTGAAAAGAGCTGAAAATATTGTGGCAAAGGGGGAAATTGCATTATGAGCTATTCCTCCTTTTACCAAAGGTTTTCAAAAGTCGTCTGCTGCAGAGCCGTTAGAAAGCGTCCATATATGGGTAAGGGTAATGAAAAAATTCCTTGAATGTATTTTTAAACTGATGTTATTTTTAGACTCTTGTAAATTTTTGGAAACCCTTGATGAGTATGAGCCGTTCCACGAGAAAACCAACATTATGGACTCGGCGTAATGCATCGGGCCAGATCAGTCCGCGCAGACTGATCCGGACCGACGCATTTCGTCTCAGGGGGCTAAAGGGTATAGAGTAATGATTCCTGAAACAGAAAATCCACAGGAGGCGAAAAGTGTCTGTCAGGGTTAGCCTTCGCGGCATGCTTAGGCTGATCCGGATTACGGAGACTTGTTTTCATTATGAAATTGTTCTCCTCTTTCTTCCGTTTCTTTTCGCTATTCGTTTTTTGGAACAAAAGCTATTTAAAATATAGACATATTTTATCATCCGAAAGACCAATTAAGATAAAAAGAACATGGGCATATTTACCCCTATCGCAACGAGGTAGAGATATTTGTCCCAACGACGTCATCGTTCTAACGACTTCATTTTATATCCGAGTTTTATGGAACTTAAGAAATATGTTTACAGGCATCGCCTCTTGTACGAATTCGCGTTTCAAAGTGACAATGACTATAATACGTCTGTACGAAACGATGTCATCGAGCTGTCGCGAATAGACTACATTAGTATCTCAATCCAATTGTTATGAAACTTGACGCATATGTTCACAAGCATCGCCTTTTGTACCAGTTCTCGTTTCAAAAGGACAATGACTATAATACGTCTGTACGAAACGATATCATCGAGCTGTCGAGAATAGACTAGAATAAGCGAATCTTTCTTTGTGTTTGCTCCGGTTGGCTGCCGTGTTATGACTGAAAAATTGTTGAAAACGGCATTAAACCCAAATTAATCAATCAATCAATGCACACGTTAGACTCCGGCTGCCATTGTAATATAGCTCCGTTGCGCCATTGAACCGTATATGTTTCTCTTTGCTCTGGTTGGACTCTGGTGGCCTATATGATTTAACTCCGTTGCTCCTCTGTTAAATATACGTTGCCTTGGTGTTGAACATTTAAGCTCCGACTTGGAAGGAAAGGTTTCAGAGTCTTAAAAGTTTAGATTCGTAAGATAACGTGATTGTGGTTGAATAAATAAATAAAAATAAATGATAAAACAGACTTCCATTTCTTAACCAAATAATTCCAATGTGTGGAGAATTAAATAAAAACTAAATAAAAGATCATCACAACATTGTTTGGCGCCGGAAACCGGGAACTGAATCAGTGCTTTTAAATTCAAATGGAGCTAATCAGTAAAAGTATATAAGACTTAGAAGTAATAAAGTTGACACGATGACGGAATTAAAATATATAAAAGGTGTGAGGACAAGATATCAGAACGTTTTGGTGGAAGAAATTAAAAATGGATTGGCAATTATGGATTCGAATAAGGAGAAATATTGACAAATGTGATAACGTCCATGATGACACTAGAAACATACTGCGAGCGGTTAGAAAGTCAATCACAGACCATGTGTTATTCAATCGAAGACGACGATGACTGACTAAATAAAGTCACAGAACATATATGACAAATCTGCAGCCAGAGACATATATATATGTTTATATGTCTCTGCTGCAAATATAGCTTTCCACTTTTTGTCATAGGTTATCCATTCAATTATGGAGATTTTCTATGTTTTGACAAAATACGTTCAAAGTGGTCTGCTGCAGAATTGTCGTATGAGGGAAAGGGATAAAGATGAAAAAATTGTGGCAAAAGGAGAAATTTACGCATTGTTGCAGCTGACGGATAATCATGTGTACGGCATAGTCTCCACAGGACGCCTCCATTAACCCTTTCCCACATACAAGAAGTCTGCAGCAGGCAACTTTGAAAACATCTCGTAAAACATATTCAAAATCCCGAAAAATTTAAGTTTTGTTTGTTGAATAGAGTTGATAACATTGTGGCGAAAGGGGAAATTAATGAACAAGATGAACAATTACTCCAATGCAACAATGTTTTCAGAAGTCGTCTGTTGCAGAATCGTTAAACTACATACATGTATGTATTTGTGGGAAAGGGTTTAAGCACTTACTGATGATTAACTAGAATTATAGCCCGCCTGGTTTATTTTATATGTGATCCCAAAACTGGAATGCAACAATACCCCTTTTCTTCTGACCAGGCTGAATTGCATATGTTTTTATTTACAAAGTTTGTGAGACATAGTCAATGTTTTTTATGGAAATTAAGATTTTGTAAGTTGTACTAATGGTTATCAGAATTTTGTATGTAATTACTTGGAAATATATATATCATTAAAATATTATAGAACTGTAATATTAGTTCTGTGTTCTTATAAATCTAATATAGTTCCATGAATGAGATTGGAATTTCCCGAACATGTGCCGACGTCACACCCATCGAGCCTTCAGTCGACGACTGGCATGTGTCAGGTGAAAGCAACCAACACAGGATTATAGTTATACTCCGTGTCTTTCAGTCGAGTAACGGCGCAGTCGAAGTTGCGACTTTGGGCAGTTCCGTAGCCTAACTCTGGCTATAAATTGGTTGTGTTACATGTCACGGGAAGCGCTGAACACTGGCTTTGAGTGACCGTTCTGGCGGGCTGCAAGACCCAGCTGAATTTTGTCTCATCCTTTATTTTGCGTGCCCATTGTTCGAGATACAGGAAGTGAGCGGCACGGCACATTCATGCATTTCAAGAAAAAAAAGCTTTGATTTACAATAGCCTTTCTAGCAAGATTCAGCAGCCAGCAACAAAATCCAGCTGACATTTAAACTTCTCAACAACGCCCTGCAAATAAAGTTCAAGAAGTTGGAACTCCAACTATTCCGTATAAATTCGAGAAATAGAATTAAATTTACATTGCACCAAATTATGTCGAAATCTTAAGATTTTAGTACATGGTGCCAAAAAAATGTGGTGATCAAATACGACATGAAACTAACATGCACCCACTGTACATTTACTGACCGACAAATTGACCGACAATGAATAATGAATACCCTCACCTTGCAACACACGCATGAAGCTATAATGTCCGGATCACCACATAATTTCCTTATGTTTCCAATTATGTTTTATATACAAACCTTTACTGATTTAACCTACCAGCGACTTTATATTTAAATATATCTGGAATATTGTTTAATGACAACACATAATTTGAAATCGATTTTTTTGTAACTATTATTAGGGAAATATTACAAACAATTTTTAATACATGTATAATTCTTTTTCAAACAATACAATTTCATTATTATTTATGAATTTCTTAATATACGTCTTAACCCTTTCCCACATATCTGAAATATTTGCCTTGGACAATATCTGACAAACATATGGTTAACCTCTACAAATGAAACTATGATCATTGAAAAGAGTTGAAAATGTTGTGGCAAAAGGGGAAATTGCATTATGAGAAATTCCTACTTTTGCGGTAAAAAATGTTGTCCGCTGCAGATGCTCAGAACGCGTTTATATATGGGAAAGGGTATATGTTGAAAATCCCTAGAATGTATTTTTAAAACTGATGTCATGTTTAACCTTGTATATATTGGGAAACCTGATACAATGTTGAAAAAGCGAGCGGACGGGTTATGGCAACTTGTTCATTATGAAATTTTCTCCAACTTGGATAATTCTGCGTACGACATAGTTTCACCCTGGGGACGCCTCCATTAACACCCCTTTCCCACATACAAGAAGTCTGCTGCAGGCTACTTTGAAAATATCTGGTCAAACATATTGCAAATCTCGACACATGGAAGTATTATTATTGAATAAAGTTGAAAAAAAAAATATGTGTGGGAAAGGGCTAAGCACTTACTGATAATTTACTAGAATTATAGCCCCATTGGTTTCTTTTATATGTGATCCCAAAACCCCTTTTCGTCCAACCCGGCTGAATTGCATATTTTTTTATTTACATGGTCAATGTTTTTTATTGGAAATTAAGATGTTGCAAGTTGTACTAATGGTTATCAGAATTTGTTATGTAATTACTTGGAAATAAATATATATATCATTAAAATATTATTAAACTGTAATATTAGTTCTGTGTTCTTATAAATCTAAAATTGTTCCATGAATGAGATTGGAATTTCCCGAACATGTGCCGACGTCACACCCATCCAGCCTTCAGTCGACGACTGGAATGAGTCAGGTGAAAGCAACCAACACAGGATTATAGTTATACTCCGTGTCTTTCAGTCGAGTAACGGCGCAGTCGAAGTTGCGACTTTGGGCAGTTCCGTAGCCTAACTATTGCTATGAATTGGTCGTGATACATGTCACGGGAAGCGCCGAACACTGGCTTCGAGTTACCGTTCTAGCGTGCTGCAAAACCCAGCTGGATTTAGTGACACCCATTGTTCGAGATACAGGAAGTGAGCGGCACATTCATGCATGTAAAAGCATTTCGAATTGCAATAGTTGCCGTGATAGCAAGTTTCAACAACCAGCCTCATAATCCATTCAAAATATGATTTTCCCCGACAATTATCCTGCACTTAAAGCGTTCCGAATGGACTCTTCGTGCTGGCTAAAACAGCCGTAAAGGTCAGAACTCCGGCTGTTTCGGCATAGGCCTACTATACTAGCATTGCACCAAGTTCTATCGAACTCTTACGATTTGATAAATTGATACAAGCAAATAAGCAGATGATCGAATACGACATTGAACTGACAGGCGTTGTAACTAACCGACGAATTGACCACCAATGAAGAATACATACCCCCACCTTGCAACAAACGCATGAAGCTAATGCTAAACTTTACTGAATTAACGTTGCAACGACTTTATATTTGAATATAACGTTGCATTATGAGCAATGTATCCGTTTGCCAAAATGTTTTCAGAAATCGCCAGCTACAGAGGCGTCAGAAAGCGTCTATATACGGGAAAGGGTAATGTTAAAATGTCCTAGAGTGTATTTTAAAAACTGATGTTATTTTTAGACTCTTGTAAATTTTGGAAACTCTGATAAATATGCTGATGAACCCAACAAACGGTTTACGGAGACTTGTTCAATATGAAATAGTTCTCCTTTTTGTTTCGTCATTGTCTTTTGCGCAGTTCATCAGCCCATCTCCGGCTGTAAATTGGTCGTGTTACAGGCTTTAGCCGGCAACCTGACATATGTCAGTGGGGAGACGCTGAACACTGGCTTCGAGTGACCGTTCTAGCGGGCTACAAAACCCAGCTTGATTTTGTCTCATCCTTTATTATGCGAGCCCATTGTTCGAGATACAGAAAGTGAGAGGCACGGCACATTCATGCATTTCAAGTAAAAAAAGCTTTGATTTACAATAGTTGCCGTTCTAGCAAGATTGAGCAGCCAGCAACAAAATCCAGCTGACATTAAAACTTCTTCAACGTCCCTGCATATAAAGTACAAGAAGTCGGAACTCCAACTATTCCGTATAAATTCGAGAAAAAGAGTTAAAATTACAATGCACCAAATTCTGTCGAAATCTTAAGATTTGAATACATGAAGCAAAAAAAAATAAACAGGTGATCAAATACGACATGGAACTAACATGCACACACTGTCCATATTTACTGACCGACAAATTGACCGACAATGAAGAATAAATACCCTCACCTTGCAACACACGCATGAAGCTAATATGTCCGGATCACCACATAATGTCAATGTGTAACCATGTATGCTTTATATACTATCCTTTTACTGATTTAACTTGCAGCGACTTTACATTTGAATATAAAATGAATATTGTTTAATGACAAACTCAAAATTGAAATCGATTTTTTTGTAACTATTATTAGGGAAATATTACAAACAATGTTTAATACATGTATAATTCTTTTTCAAACAATACGGTTTCATTATTATTTATGAAATTCTTAATAAACGTCTTAACCCCTTCCCGCATATCTGAAACATTTGCCTTGGACAATATATCTGGTAAACAATATAGTAAACCTCTATAAATTAAACTATGATCATTGAAAAGAGTTGAAAATGTTGTGGCAAAAGGGAAAATTGCATTATGAGCAATTCCTACTTTTGCCAAAATGTTGTCCGCTGCAGATGTGCAGAACGCGTTTATACATTGGAAAGGGTATATGTTGAAAACTCCCTAGAATGTATTTTTAAAACTGATGTCATGTTTAACCTTGTATATATTGGGAAACCTGATAAAATGTTGAAAAAGCGAGCGAACGGGTTATGGCATCTTGTTCATTATGAAATTTTCTCCAGCGTGGGTAATTCTGCGTACGACATAGTTTCACCCTGGGGACGCCTCCATTAACACCCCTTTCCCACATACAAGAAGTCTGCTGCAGGCTACTTTGAAAAGATCTCGTCAAACATATTGCCAATCTCGATACATGGAAGTACATGTATTATTATTGAATAAAGTTGAAAAAACATATATCTGGGAAAGGGCTAAGCACTTACTGATAATTTACTAGAATTATAGCTCCATTGGTTTCTTTTATATGTGATCCCAAAACCCCTTTTCGTCCAACCCGGCTGAATTGCATATTTTTTTATTTACATGGTCAATGTTTTTTATTGGAAATTAAGATGTTGCAAGTTGTACTAATGGTTATCAGAATTGTGTATGTAATTACTTGGAAATATATATATCCTTAAATTATTATCAAACTGTAATATTAGTTCTGTGTTCTTATAAATCTAAAATAGTTGAATGAGATTGGAATTTCCCGAACATGTGCCGACGTCACACCCATCCAGCCTTCAGTCGACGACTGGAATGAGTCAGGTGAAAGCAACCAACACAGGATTATAGTTATACTCCGTGTCTTTCAGTCGAGTAACGGCGCAGTCGAAGTTGCGACTTTGGGCAGTTCCGTAGCCGAACTATGGCTATGAATTGGTCGTGATACATGTCACGGGAAGCGCTGAACACTGGCTTCGAGTTACCGTTCTAGCGGGCTGCAAAACCCAGCTGGATTTAGTGCGACCCATTGTTCGAGATACAGGAAGTGAGCGGCACATTCATGCATGTAAGTAGTACAGGGCGTGACCCTAGACCACTTTGTTTACTATATGTTCAATAGGAATCCGCCATTTTGTTATGTGGAGTCAATTTTTTCTCCTATCTATTCCTTTATAGACTATAGGAACTCGCCATCTTGTTTTGTGGAGTAAATTTTCCAACCTCCTATTTATAGACTCACCTTTATCGGTCATGAGCTTCGCCGGAGCTCGTCCTGATGTTGTAAAGATCCCGTCAAAGGCTTCAGCCACCATTTCACCCGTCTTCCGTTTCAAAGGTCGTAGCCAGACGTACCTGGAGAAGGTATCGATGACCAGTAAAATGTAATTGTAGTCTTCATTCCAGTCGGAATATTTCACCATGTCGATCAAATCCGCCATCCATAAATCATCTTTGCCTGCACTAACCACGTGGTTTCGTTGGAATCGTCTTCTCACCGGTTTATGAAGACTGTAGGCGTCTTGATTGTGCAGGAATTTCTTTATTCTGTGCATACCGATATTATACTTCCCCTCTGCCTGAACCACTTTATATAACTTTTGTGGTCCCTCAAAACTGGCAGGGTGCGCAGGGTCATAATAAATGGCCTTTAAATAATTCTCTCAAGATGCCATATCCGCTCACAATGAAGGCCACACAATACTGATATGTTCGTAGTAGTGCTGCTGCTTATATGGTTTCAATCACCTCATCATGGTCATCATCTGTGCTTTCTTCGTCACTGTCCCGCTCTTCTTCAGAGACTTCTATATCGAAGAGGTCTTTAAACTGGGGTTTATATTTCCTCAAGGCCCTCTTTACAGCCGAGGTTACTGCCACGTCTTTGTCAGTGAGAGCCTGGATCTGTCGCAATACTGTCTGATGCGCAGCATTGTGTCGTAGTGGGAGCCAATAGGTCTCCAGTAAAGTGCTGTACCGACTGAAGAAGCTTTTCTCTTCATAGGGTTTGACACGTTCGTCCGCCATGTCCGATGCGTCTTCTGTAGAGTCCCCCTGAGAGACGTATCGGTCATAGAGCTCATTGTAACGGTCTTTACCATCTTTCTTAGCTAAACGCCACAACTGAAGGTATCCTTCATTGTCTTCCATAGGTTCCGTGGATTCGGATTCACTCTCTTCCAGTTTACGCTTTTTTGTAGGTACGTCTTGACTCTCGGCGCACCAGCCCCGTTTCACGTGTCTCTGTACATCATGTGCCGTATCAAAAAGCAGTCCACAGTCATCGCAGGCATTCCCCTTGTCCGACATGGTTGTGTCTTGCTGCTCTGCGTCGATGTTGACGGTTTGAACTCCGACCGTAGAATGATCCACAGTGCGCGGCGTGCCTTCTTTTATAGTCAAAGGTGACATATCTGGCTACTGATTGGTCAAAGGCTTTTCATCCTGCCACACGACCCTTGGCTTGAGTCGTTCATTCTCCGAGGTGTAGGGTTTCAGATCCACCAACATAGGATCGTAAGCGTGTTTAGTGGCTTTGGTAAACATCTTCATGAAGATCTCACTGCGCCCGGGGTACATTTGCCGAGCCAGTGTCATCACAGCTAGGCAATCTACGTTTTTTTTTAAGATAACTAAATAATGACAATTTCTCCTCTGGGTAGGATCTTTGTTACCAAATAAATGTTGGTTTATTCCAATGACACTTAAGGACCTATGGTGGGACCCCTCTGTGTATAAGTCAGTAATGCGTTTGTCTTTACCAGCTTCGGTAAACAAATCATCAATGACAAGCAGGTTGTTGACTCTCGGATCAAAGAAATCGTCCTCATTCAAGTCTTCCGGAATGCCTTGCATAAACTGTACTCGAGGTGAGACTGAGGTCTGGATGACCGTATACAGGTGTTGCCATTGCTTATACAGCCATACGATTCTCTGTATGTTAGGTTGAATTCAAGTGGTGTGGTGTTGTAACAGGTCTTTCGTAAAAGTAGTTTTCCCACAGGCTGAAATATATCAAAGAGAGTACGTTTAATATACAATAAGATATTGATACTAGCAAGTAACTATTACAAATACAATATGGTAGTATTGCGATACTAGCTTGTAGTTATTTACAAATCATTTTAAAAGAAAGATTAACAAAGTACCTGTAGGTCCCGAGATCATCATGGTAAAAGGGTGGTGTAATAACATAGCCTTATCACCCTGTGCTCCATGAGGAGGAGGAGCTCCCTTCTGTGGTGGGGGTGGTGGTGGCGCTCCCTGCGGTGGTGGGGGTGGTGGTGGCGCTCCCTGCGGTGGTGGGGGTGGTGGTGGCGCTCCCTGCGGTGGTGGGGATGGTGGTGGCGCTCCCTGCGGTGGTGGGGGTGGTGGTGGCGCTCCACTGAGCTTTGCTTCTTGTCTATGTTTCAGTCGAGAATGCCTCAACATGGCATCTCTCCTTGAAAAATCTTGATTGCAGTCCGGGCAGCGTATTTTATACATCTTTACTCAAAGGCAGCTACAGTTCAAATGATCAAATAGGGGTCTGTAGTCATGTTATAAGTCTAGGTATATACTATCAGCCAATCAGAAGGCATTATAGTACCGGACATGCGCAGTTGCGTTTTGGATGTCTATATATAAGCATCATTAGCTAACTCTTATAATTTGACTTCAGATCGACAAGGAGGAAAGACGTACCCGCATTCTTGAACAACGAAAAATTTCATTTTCTGAAGCCTTAGACAGTTAGTATATTCTTAGTCTCGTCTGGCTTTTTTCTTAGTCTTGCCTGACTCTTTTCTTAGTCTCGCCTGACTCTCATCTTTAACATCGTGACACTCACTCTTTCAGATTTGACGGTTATAATTTAGATTAGGTAAAAGCGTACAAACGTACTTACCCTATCATATTTCATTTCACAACCAATCCTTTGGGCAAATCTTTGTAAAACGCGAGTTTTAACCAATGTGTCATTTCATTTTAGGTTCGTAGAGAGAGGAACCATGGCCTACGACTGCCCCGAACAGGAGCGTAGCTTGGCAATAATCAATGTGTAGGCCGTCTAGTGAGAAAATCAACATTGTGCGTAAAGTATCGACCCGAATCAGCCTAAGCATGCCACACAGGCGTACCCGGATATACATATTTCGCCTCCTGTGGATGTTCTGTTTCAGGAATCACTACTCTATCTATTCCCCCTAAGACGGAATGTGTCGGCCGGATCAGTCTGCGCGGACAGCGCAGGCTGATCTGGTCGTTACATTACGCAGATGTGTATCGCCGCAGCTGCATTTTGGGGCATTTATAGAAACAAATGTGTAGGCCCGTGCCTACAGTGCCTAAAGGGAGCTACGCCCCTGCCGAATGTGAATTTATAACCGAAAAGAAGAGTCAACTACTTCACCATCAACGGTTTGCCAATCACTGGAGACGTTTCCGATGCGATATTTGCGATGCCCTCTTTACACGAAAGACGAACTTGGACAGGCATATGGAAAAACATAATGCGAACAACGTACATTGTTCCGAATGTGGACGTACTTTCTCCCGCCCAGACAGTCTACAGCGTCACATGCTTGAAAAACACCAAATTGGTGGTGGCGTCAAGAGGGTTGCAAATACCTCTGAGATAGGACCAGTCAAACGTCTTCGGAAAGACGATGATCCCCGACAATTTTATGTCATGACAAAGATCAAAGAAAAGAAAATGGAAAAGTTTAAAACCACTGCCTCAACATACCGAGTACAATTTAGAGATATCAACGTGACTGACGTCACGGATATACCAAACACGTTGAAACGAATGTTTGCTGCCGTATTGGAGGACATGACGTCACACGCCAAGACAGGAGATTTAATGCGTATGACGGTACAGAGTCCAACCTTGGACTATCCTATAGTTGTACCATTCCTACGCCTTCATGAATTGACGGTTGACAGATTTATATCGGAAGTGGAACGAGTTATTCAATCCAACGAAGATTTTATGATTGATGAAAGTTTAGAGTTTGACATAACACACGTGGATATGCCAAGCGGAAGCGGCCTTATGAAACGTACTTTTGCGAACGTGGAAAGATTTTTGAAAGAAAAAAAGTGTTTTATTCGAATACAAAACGTCGATGAGTTGTGCTGTGCTAGAGCCATTGTCACCGCAAAAGCGAGACTGGACAAACATGAACAATGGAATAGTATACGCCAAGGGCGAGAGTTACAAAAAAGGTTGGCTGAAGAATTACATCATGAATCAAACGTGTCACGAGGACCTTGTGGGATAGAAGAAATCAAGAAATTCCAAAATGTACTGCCCAACTACCAGATCTACGTAATTTCAAAGGACCATTTTAATAGCATTATATATAAAGGACCGGACTCTGATAACAAAATATTCTTATATCATCATGATCAACACTATGACGTCATCACTAGTATGCCGGCTTTTTTAGGAAGGAGCTATTTCTGTACAACATGCCAGAAGGGATACGACCATAAGGAGAAACACAAATGTAACAACGTGTGCCACGCCTGTTACAAACTACACTAGTCAAGCGCAGAAGACTGGATACATTGTTCTAAATGTAACAGATATTTCATGGGACACAAGTGCTACGACCTACACCAAACACAAACTGCCAAAGGAAATTCGACCTGTAAAACCTATTATCGCTGTGTAGAGTGTTCTAAAACTATAAACAATAACATGCACAAGACGAAACATGTATGTGGTGAGAAATACTGTGACTCATGTAAAGACTTTGTGGAAGACGGACATCAGTGCTATATGAAGCCAGAAGAGTGCGATGAAGAAGAAGATGAAGACAATAAACAAACATATATTTTTTTCGATTTTGAGTGTACTCAGGACGATATTGTGGAATGTGAAAACGGATTTGAACTAGGGGATAATGGAAAATGTTTTCATTGTAAAAAGACAACCTGTGGATCTTATGAACATATGCCAAATCTATGTGTGGCTCACAAAGTATGTTCGAAATGTATGTATGAAGACGTGACCAGAATTAGTGAATGTGATTTGTGTGGAAAGAATGAATTTGTGTTTTCTGGTACTGATACAGTAGATGCCTTTTGTGACTGGATGTTTTCAGAAGACAACTGTGGTGCTATTGTACTGTGTCATAATTTTCAGGGTTATGATTCCTACCCTATATTAAAGTATTTGTACAAGAATGGAATTTTGCCAAGTGTCATTCCAAACGGGGCTAAAATTATGTCATTATATGAGCCTAACAGTAAAGTTAAAATGATCGATTCTCTAAACTTTCTGCCAATGGCCTTGTCCAAACTCCCCCTGATGTTTGGTTTTTCTGAATTAGCCAAAGGGTATTTTCCACATTTCTTTAATAAGAAAGAACATCAATCTATTGTTTTGGACCATTTACCTGACTTGACTTATTACAATCCAGCCGCTATGAAAGCTGAAGATATAGCTAAATTCCTACAATGGTATGACGAAAACAAAAACAAAACCTTCGACTTTCAACATGAACTTCTTAAATACTGTACATCAGATGTGGACATTTTAAGACGCTGTGCTTTGAGGTTTCGACAACATTTCATTCATATTACTGGAGTTGACCCCTTTGAAAAGAGTATCACCATTGCCTCAGCTTGTCAGCGCGTATTTCGTACAACTTTCTGGAACGGGACACTATAGGTTTGATTCCTTCCCATGGTTATCAGCCTGAACAAGTTCAATCTGTAAAAGCGCTCCAGTGGATTAAATACCTGTCACATAAATTGGGTGTGCGTATTCAACACGCTAGAAACGGAGGTGAGAAAGTCATTGGTCCCTACAAAGTCGATGGGTATTATGAAACAAATGACCAGAAGGTGGTCCTGGACTTTTGGCATGGACATCCAAAAATGTATGCCAGCTCTACACTCCATCCGGTCAGTAAATTAACGATGGGCGACCTTTATCAAAGAACATTGGACAAACAGAAATACCTGGAGGACAGAGGCTACATTTACCAATCCATCTGGGAATCTGAATTTGAACATTAATTGAAAAACAATGACAAAATGGCCACATTTGTACATGGTCTTGAACATGTAACTCCGTTACAACCAAGGGCTGCTTTCTTCGGAGGTAGAACAGAGACCTTCACTCTTTTCAAAGAAACTACTAGGGATGAAACACTCAACTACTATGACGTCATGTCACTGTACCCTTTTATCAATAAAACGGGGAAAATACCGTTAGGTCATCCTACCATCATCACTGAAGATTTCGACAGTATCGACACCTATGAAGGCCTTATTAAATGTAAAATCCTACCGCCTAAAGGTCTTTTCGTACATATCCTACCTTGTAAAATGAATGGTAAATTACTGTTTGCTTTATGTAAGACATGCGCCGATACAAAACAACAAGAGTCTTGTACGTACATAGACAGTGAACGCGCTTTTATTGGGACATGGGTCACAGACGAACTTAAAAAGGCTGTCGAGAAGGGGTACCGTGTACTCACTATATACGAAGTATGGCATTTCGATCACATATCCCAATATGAAAATGAAACCAAAAGCGGGGGCCTATTTACCCAGTACGTCAATACATTTCTTAAAATCAAACAGGAAGCCAGCGGTTGGCCTGACTGGTTTAGAACAGAAGTTGATAAACAGGAATACATTCAGTTATATCACGAGAAAGAAGGTACTTTGTTAGTGTATAACAACATAAAAAAGAATTCTGGTATGCGCTCTCTGGCCAAACTCATGTTGAACTCATTCTGGGGTAAATGTGGTCAAAGACCTAACATGTCTCAAGTGGAATACATTGACGACCCTTCCATATACTTTGACAAACTCACTTCAGACCGAGAGGAGGTGACGGGCGTAAACTTTGTTTCTGAGGACATGGTAGAATTAAGGTGGAAATATAAAGAAGAATTTATTGAAACCTCCGAGAAAACAAACGTTGTCATAGCTGCCTATACTACGGCTCAGGCACGTTTAAAACTCTATTCCTATTTGGAACAGCTTGGTCCCCGTGCATTATATGCAGACACGGATTCCGTCGTCTTTTCGACAAAACCGGGAGAATGGGTACCACACCTTGGCGACTATTTAGGTGACTTGACTGACGAAACACCGGGGAACACAATAAAGGTGTTCGTGGCGGGTGGTCCTAAAAATTATGCCTATCAGTTGGCTCATCCTGACAAGGATGGAAAGACAACACATTGTAAAGTGCGCGGTATCACACTTAACTACAAAAACTGCCTGGACATTAATTTTAATACATTAAAGAGAATGGTGACGGAGGACAAAGACGATGTAGTTACAGTTACTGACCAGTTTAAAATTGTTCGCGATCGAGATACCGCCCGACTATTAACCACATCTCAGAAGAAAGACTATAGACTTGTGTTTGATAAAAGAGTTATCAAAGACGGCTACATGTCATACCCCTATGGTTATTGAATCGGCTTAGCTTTACTGTGTTCTATGTATTATACACTATGTTAGTTTATGTTTATAATTGTATACATGTACATATATAAATAAAACGTTTAAAAATATTTCTGATGTTATTATGTTACCCGCGATTTATAGTACTTTAGTAGTATAGCAGTATAGTTGAGAATTGAGTTCCGCTCCTGGGAGTACCCCTAGAGATCCACATCATGTTAAAGGTGTCATCTGAACGTATGGAAACATTGTAATGATTCGTTATTTCATTTTATCGGATAACCCCAATATAAAATATATACAGACGACTCGAGTTCTTTCGAAATGCGACCCCTTTTGCCACGCGAGTGGTATTAAACGGTTCGAATTACATTACGGCGTAAAGTTGTCTTTTGTATATACACGCCCCAACGCACACCAAGAATACCAAGCGGTATCCGTTGCACTATAGGCCTCGATCCTGCACAGGTTAAATGGTCTCTGTGTCAAGCTATTAAATATCAATTATATTCACTGCCAATCCCTTAATATTAATGAATTGTCTCATACTGACTCATAGAGAGAATAAGTCAGAGTATACTACCCTTCCGTCGTCCGCTTAAAGGGTTTGTCTATTTAGCCCTATCGAGAAAGTCCCCCTAATTTACGGTATCGATTATCGTCTATAAATAGGAGGTTGGAAAATTGACTCCACAAAACAAGATGGCGAGTTCCTATAGTCTATAAAGGAATATATAGGAGAAAAAATTGACTCCACATAACAAAATGGCGGATTCCTATTGAACATATAGTAAACAAAGTGGTCTAGGGTCACGCCCTGTACTACTCATGTAAAAGCATTTCGAATTGCAATAGTTGCCGTTATAGCAAGTTTCAACAACCAGCATCATAATCCATCCAAAATATGATTTTCCCCGACAATTATCCTGCACTTAAAGTGTTCCGAATGGACTCTTCGTGCTGGCTAAAACAGCCGTAAAGGTCAGAACTCCGGCTGTTTCGGCATAGGCATACTATACTAGCATTGCACCAAGTTCTATCGAACTCTTACGATTTGATAAATTGAAACAAGCAAATAAGCAGATGATCGAATACGACATTGAACTGACAGGCGTTGTAACTAACCGACGAACTGACCACCAATGAAGAATACATACCCCCACCTTGCAACAAACGCATGAAGCTAATGCTAAACTTTACTGAATTAACGTTGCAGCGACTTTATATTTGAATATAATGTTGCATTATGAGCAATGTATCCGTTTGCCAAAATGTTTTCAAAAATCGCCAGCTACAGAGGCGTCAGAAAGCGTCTATATATGGGAAAGGGTAATGTTAAAATGTCCTAGAATGTATTTTTAAACTGATGTTATTTATAGACTCTTGTAAATTTTGGAAACCCTGACATATATGTTGATGAACGCAACAGACGGATTACGGAGACCTGTTCAATATGAAATAGTTCTTCTTTTTGTTTCGTCATTCGTCTTTTGCGCAGTTCATCAGCCCATCTCCGGCTGTAAATTGGTCATGTTACAGGCTTTAGCCGGCAACCTGACATATGTCAGGTGTAGCGCTGAATATTGGCTTCAAGTGACCGTTCTAGCGGGTAGTCCAGGTTTCTGTACTAGGAATGCGATTTTTTATTTTGACTGTTCGCATCAATATGTAACGGCGATATATTGAGACTAATCTAGCGGGCTGCAGCAAAACCCAGCTGGATTTGGTCTCATCCTTTATTTTGCGTGCCCATTGTTAGAGATACAGGAAGTGAGCGGCACGGCACATTCATGCATTTCAAGAAAAAAAAGCTTTGATTTACAATATTTGCCGCTCTAGCAAGATTCAGCAGCCAGCAACAAAATCTAGCTGACATTAAAACTTTTAAACAACGTCCCTGCATATAAAAATCAAGAAGTCGGAACTCCAACTATTCAGTATAAATTCGAGAAAAAGAATCAAATTTACAATGCACCAAATTCTGTCGAAATCTCAAGATTTGAGTACATGATGCAAAAAAAATAAACAGGTGATCAAATACGACATGGAACTAACATGCAACCACTGTCGATATTTACTCCATATTTACTGACCGACAAATTGACCGACAATGAGAAATGAATACCCTCACCTTGCAACACACGCACGAAGTAAATGCCCGGATCACCACATATTTAAATTATGTTTCCATGTATGTTTTATATACAAACCTTTACTGACTTAACCTACCAGCGACTTTATATTTGAATATATCTGGAATATTGTTTAATGACAAAACACAATTTGAACTCGATTTTTGTGTAACTACTATAAGGGAAATATTACAAACAATGTTTATTACATGTATAATTCTTTTTCAAACAATACAATTTCATTATTATTTATGAAATTCTTAATATACGTCTTAACCCTTTCCCGCATATCTGAAATACTTGCCTTGGACAATATATCTGGTAAACAATATAGTAGACCTCTATAAATTAAACTATGATCATTGAAAAGAGTTGAACATGTTGTGACAAAAGGGGAAATTGCATTATGAGCAATTCCTACTTTTGCCAAAATGTTGTCCGCTGCAGATGCGCAGAACGCGTTTATACATTGGAAAGGGTATATGTTGAAAAATCCCTAGAATGTATTTTTAAAACTGATGTCATGTTTAACCTTGTATATATTGGGAAACCTGATAAAATGTTGAAAAAGCGAGCGAACGGGTTATGGTAGACTGGCAACAGTCCTTATGGTTATTTTTCAATGTTACAATTGGGGAGAACTCTAATAGACAAAATATGCATGCCTCTGATTATCGTTCTTAGGGCTTGACCATAAAAAAATATATATGTGGGAAAGGGCTAAGCACTAACTGATAATTTACTAGAATTATAGCCCCATTGGTTTCTTTTATATGTGATCACAAAACTGGAATGCAACAATACCCTTTTTCGTCTAATTGGGCTGAATTGCATATTTTTTTATTTGCATGGTCAATGTTTTGTATTGGAAATTAAGATTTTGTAAATTGTAATAATGTTTATCAGAATTTTGTATGTAATTACTTGGAAATATATATATCCTTAAACTATTATCGAACTGTAATATTAGTTCTGTGTTCTTATAAATCTAACACTCCGTGTCTTTCAGTCCAGTAACGGCGCAGTCGAAATTGGGACTTTGGGCAGTTCAGCAGTTTAACTCCGGCTATAAATTGGTCGTGTTACATATCAGGGGAAGCGCTGAACACTGGCTTCGAGTTACCGTTCTATAGCAGGCTGCAAAACCCAGCTGGATTTCGTTCTCATCCTTGATTGTGCGTGATTATTGTTCGAGATACAGGAAGTGAGTGGCACATTCATGCATTTCAAGAAAAAGAGCTTTGATTTGCAATAAATTGCCGTTCTATCAAGTTTCAGCAACCAGCAGCAAAATACAGCAATAATTGGATTTCCTGACAATGATCCTGTACATAAAGTGTTCCAGCTTGTCGACTCGACTGTCCATGCTGGCAAGAATAACCGTAAAAACCGGCATTTCCGACTGGCTAAAGCGGCCGTAGAAGTCAGAACTCCGGCTATTTCGGCTTATATCACTAACATTTCACAACGTCTTATCGAAATCTTTAGAATTGAGTAAATGATGCAAGAAAATATAAGCAGGTGATCAAATATGACATGAAACTTGCATGCGTTCGCTTTATATTTACTGACCCACAATGATGAATAAATACCCTCCCTTTGAAAAAACACATACAGCTGATGATTTACTGACCGACACTGATGAATAAATACCCTCACTTTGAAACAAACGCGTACTGCTGATGATTTACTGACCGACACTGATGAATAAATACCCTCCCTTTGAAACAAACGCATACAGCTGATGATTTACTGACCGACACTGATGAATAAATACCCTCCCTTTGAAACAAACGCGTACAGCTGATGATTTACTGACCGACACTGATGAATAAATACCCTCACTTTGAAACAAACGCGTACAGCTGATGATTTACTGACCGACACTGATGAATAAATACCCTCACTTTGGAACAAACGCATACAGCTGATGATTTACTGACCGACAATGATGAATAAATACCCTCCCTTTGAAACAAACGCACAAAGCTGATGATTTACTGACCGACGAATTGACCGACACTAAAGAATAAATACCCTCACCTTGCAACAAACGCATGACGCTGATGTCCGGATCACCACACATTTTAATTATATATCCATGTATGCTTTATATACACACCTTTACTGATTTAAATTGCAGCGACTTTACATTTGAATTAACTGGAATAATGTTTAATGACAAAATCAAATGTAGTCCGCTGCAGATGCTCAGAACGCGTTTCTATATGGGAAAGGGTATATGTTAAAAATCCATAGAACTTATTTTTAAAACTGATGTCATTTTTGTATATATTGGGAACCCAGATATGTTCAATATGCGAGCGGACGGATTATGGCAACCTGTTCATTATGAAATTTTCTCCTTTTTCTTCCATATTTAGATACAAAGATAAAAAGAACATGCGCATAACTATCCGCTCGCAACGAGGTAGGGATTCGTGTCCCAGCGACGTCTTCGTTCTAGCGATTTCATTTCCTATCCGATTGTTATGATATGTTCACAAGCGACTCTAGTACGAAGTCGCGTTTTTAAATCTTTAATTTCTTGTCTGAATGTCATTTAACTTAACAAAATGTTCTCATGCATATGTTGTACGAGTTCGCGTTTCATCGACCTATGTCTAAGGTCAATGTCACAGTGACTAGTATATGTCTTTATAAAAAGACGTCATCGCTGTAACACTTCAATTGCTTCATGCTCTATACACAAGTTCAGTGTCAATCAGGGGGTCGCCTTTCACCGACCTGTTAGGAATCCGCTGTGGTCGAGTGATTAGCGTCGGGGATTTCGAAAAAGGTGTCCCGGGTTCGATCCGCAGTCGCGGCACTACGGCCCTTGGGCAAGGTACATTTCCTAGCCTAGTACTGGTTTGTTTACCCAGGGATAATGAATAAGTGAACTGTCGACTTGATATAACTGAAATAATGTTGAAAGCGGCGTAAAACCCCAATAAATAAATAAATAAATTCACCGACCTGTTAAGGGTTAAGATCACAATACCTAAAACGCGTATGTAGGAAACGATCTCATCGCTCTAGCACTTTCATTTCATTTGTTGACGGAATGTTTTCATACTGCATACACAGATTAGCTTTGACGGGTTCGCATTCCAACAGTGTCAGGAGAGCTTGTAAAAAGTCAAGGTCACATACGTCTGTACGAAACGACGTCATCGCTCTAGCATTTTTTTTTGTGAACGGAATTACTTAATACTTCATACACAGTGACAGTGTCAAGAGAGGTTGTATTGGGTTGCGTTTCATATATCAAAGGTCAAGGCCACAGTGACTTGTACCGTCGGTGATGCTCTATTTTTATGAAAATATTGTAAAAAAAGGTATATTTATTTCACTAAAGCACATTTATTTCAAACGTCGTCTGCACCAGTTTAACGGTTTAAAAAAAAAAAAAAAAAAGAGACCAAACTCCGAGTCATTTTAAAAATGCTCTTCGTACAAAGAGAAAAACTTACCATATTTGACATTAGACAATACTATAAGCAAACTCCATCCTTTCCTACTTTCAGACGCACTTCGACGCAACTGCAGCAGACGACTTTTGAAAACATTGTGGCAAAGGTGAAAAGTTAAAATTCAGGTTAATATCCTTACCACATAATCATATTTTTTTTTAAAATAATTCCAGATTTGAAGTGTAAACAGCACTTACAAATTAACTTATTATTAAATGAATAAATACAACACATAGTTTTAATATACCTGCACATAAGTGTTTTGTTTCAATAAAAAGGAACACCATCATTGATACATGTATACATGTATATATATAACAAAAAAAGATAAGTAGATAGAAAAAGTAAGCATCCTTTGAGCATTTTCGCATATGTAGACGCATTTTGACGCATCTGTAGCAGACGACTTTTGAAAATATTGTGAAAACAGTACACATCTATCTTTTTACAGTGTTTCCAAATCATTTTTATTATTCTACCTTCATTATAGAGATTTTCCTTAATTTGCCCATGATGCCTTCAAAGTCGTCTGCTGTACATGTATGGCATGTGGAAATGGGTTTTAAATACAGCTCAGATTATTGTACTGAGTGCATGTTTACATACTCTATTCCACCGTAAGGATAGATCATAAACTTAAGATAATACAGTATCGGCACTACGTAACTTCAATCTCTCTTTTAACGTAACTTCCCGTTGATATCTGAACATTAATTTATTCTTTTTCTTCTTCTTCTTCGTCTTCTTCGTTTTTCTTCTTATTCTTCTTCATGTTTCCTTCTTTTTTCTTTCTTCTTCTTCTTTCTTCCTTCTTCTTCTTCTTCTTCTCCTTCTTCTTCATCATCTTCTTCTTCTTCTTCTTTGGTTTCTTCTTCTTCTTCTACTACTATTATCAATTTTTCTTTGGTTTCTTGTTGTTCTTCTTCTTCTTCATTTGGTCTTCTTGTTCGAAATATTTACATCCTGTCTGCTTGCACAGATTATTTAAATGTACTGAACTGCATCTGCTTCCTTTAAGTCATGCTTCAAAATCATGCGCGGCGTCTTTGATACTTTGCATCAAAATTCTTCTTGTCATTCTTATATTACAATGTTATGACAATACTATTGAGTTTTTCATCGCCAATTTCAACCACCTCAGTGGTGTAGTCTTGTCAAGAGTCGCTCGTATCAGTGAGAGTGTTACAGCACCTATAATAGCTAACCCCTATCATAATGGATACAGTCGGAACACTCTGTCCATCAAAACACATTTTAGCAGTACACCATGAGATCAGCTTTATCGTAACTAATACATGTGTAGATACACAATTTGCGGGTGAATGTTTAAGGATCCAAGTGTGTTACAGAGGTTTCTCGAACTTTTCTATAACAAATTCTGCGCACAGTGAAGAACCTAATCTGGATCGACAATACGATGTCTGCATCAGTGACCCTGGTTAAAACATGTTTTGATGTATCTGCATCATTGTAACAAATAGGTATATGCCCATAATTCTCTTATGCCACAATGTTTTCGACTGTACTTAATACATATACTTCATTCAGAGATTTTCCAAATTGTTCAACAATCTCAACACTTGCAGGTTCTAACGTTTTCAAATTCAAGAGGTTCACAAAGGGAGAATGTCAAATCAGTATAATTGAACGATTTTATAAAAGCAGAAGAAAACAGTTCGAAAAAGTATAAATTGCTCATTATGAGTACTCTTTTCTTTCCATGTATTTTTTTTCAAATATCGTCTGTTGCAGAGGCGTCCAATGGAGTCTGATTTATTGTTAAAAGGTGCGATAACAATCGTGGTAAAATGTAGGCTCTGCGCCCGTTTTACTATATATGCTTTCTCACATACACACACATCTGACTACTTCAAAAACACATAGGCAAAAAATGGAAACTCTCTTCAAATTAAAGTATATTTATTGCATATAGTTGAAAACATTGTGATGAAAGGAGAACTAACTTTTCAAAAGTTGTCTACAGAAGATGCATCTGTAAAAGGATTAAAATTGACCAGAGCCCGAAACTATACAACTCCGGAATGAACTCCGCCTGTACCCGGCTGTAGCTTTTCCGGGGACTCTAACGAAAATCCCCGGAAAATCCCCGGAGTATTCGGACAACTTTCCAGGGATACTTTGGGATAATCTGACACTTTCCATGGAAATTCCAGTACATTTAAGTGGAAAACCTGGAAATTCCATGAATAACCCGGAACGATTCCATGGTTTTTCCATGGTTTCCCTGTATTTTCCTCGTATTTTTGTATTTTCTGTTAAGAGTCCCTGGAAAAGCTACAGCCGGGTACTCAACATAATAGTTTTGAATGGTTGATATCCTTGGTTTGTTTGGTCCTGACAATAAGCTACGTGAGCACAAACTATCAGTGAAGAGTTGAGTGTCCTACATGTAGTTGTAAAGCTGGGTATATGCAAGACAACTCAAATGCTTTTTGTGACCAATGTAGATAAACATCTGCTTATGAATCCATACGAATACATTCTAGTTGTGTGTGATATTCCCAGAAGATCGTGTATGAGAGATTAAAGAACGTGTATGAGAGTAATTGCAGAACAGTGCAAATGAGACGACCTGGTAATCTAAATCAAAACTGGTTGTTTAATGTATACAGTTGGTTTTTCCTGAATTACAGCTGCTCAAATACAATTGACCAGCGCTCTGCGACAATCAACCGTAATGCATTTGCAATCAATGTAGTACCAGGTCAGTCATCGCACACGCGTAGTCTGACCTGATTCTGTTCTGTTCGTTAATTAGTCCTAGCTAATCACGGTTTAGTTGGGCACACCTTTTGTTCGTGTTCATGAAGGTACGTTAAATGCTATCACAGTTTAGAAGGTTAATTACACCTCTTGTGAAACCCAGAATCAACCCGTCATTGAATATTACGACTTTGTTTGGTGAATGTTGCAGGCAGAAAAGAGGACATCACAAGCTTCGCAAGCCAGAGATACACAGCTCAATGTGAAAACAACGTTATTATAGTAAGGGGTCTATCCATATTAACCCTTTCCCTCATATAGACGCTTTCTGACGCCTCTGCAGCAGACGGCTTTTTGAAAACATAGTGACAAAAGAAGAAATTGCACAAAACGTGCAATTTCTCCTTTTGCCACAATGTTTTCCACTTTTTGTCATAGGTTATCCATTCAATTATGGAGGTTTTCTATTTTTTGACAAAATACGTTCAAAGTCGTCTGCTGCAGAATTGTCGTATGAGGGAAAGGGTTAATGAGAGTAGATCAAAGTACAACATAAATACAAAATATACTATTAACATGAATCAAAACATGTATTAATTTTCCTTTTTGATTTATAGAATTACTACAAAAAAGTAAATATCACAGAAAGAACAGCACATTAATATAATCCCTCTGTCACACACAAATAGTATGACGTCATAAAATGGAAGTTTCTGTCCAATCATTATCATCCAACGTTCTATGCGTATTTGAAGATAAATGCCTTTCACGTTTTCAAATTAAATCTAGCATTCTATGATTTAGTCTGTTGTACTTTAATAGCTGAGAAGAAGGTACCGAAAGCTTCGCAAATCGGAGCCAAACAGCATTGATTGACGGTCCCCCAGAACTGTTGACACGTGGCACACTGGATGGAGAAGTAGCGCATGCATGGCGTGCAATACCATACATAACAAAAGGCAAGATTAGCGAACTCGCATCCCCATAAGGCGGCAATACAAAGACCACAGCACAATCCGCTCAACTTGTAGCAGAATCCTTTACAGAAGTTATAACAGGTGTAAGAGAGCTGCCAGATACATTCGATACTGTGTGTGCCTTCTGGCTCCCCGAGAACATCCTCAAACAAACACTGAAACAAGAACATCATAAATTAAACCATTCAGTTACGTTGACGTGTATATAGAAAAGCCATTTAACCGTTATGAGCGTTTTCGACTTGTTTACTCGCGTAACGAGAGTAACTGGAGTTGAAAGTCGAACATATCGAGTAAGCGAACTGCGCATGCGCTTAATCACTAATCTACTCGACTCGAGCGACCCCACTATTTGACGGGTAACACGAGATGGCGACGGCTGATGCACAGAAGGTCGCCATTTGTAAACAACACAAGACTGTCCAGATTTTCTACTCGAGTAACTAGATTGCATTAGCCGAAAACGCTCTATGATATAGTAAACTTTTAGAATTCAAATCTTCCAAATAATGATAGGATCGACGAAATGAGGTTTTAATGCACGTATCATTCACTATTAGTCCATACTAAGAAGAGGCTGACACTTCACCCCTCCTATTCTGAATTATTAAAATAGGCTTGTCAAACTTTGAATTTGGTAGAATTCATTAGCAATTCTAAAATAACAGTATGAAAATGTTGAGTTAAGCTTCAATCATTATAAATCCGTAGTCTGGCTCTATACTGGTAGCACGGAAATCGTCTCAAGCAGAAGTATCATTGTAGCCCAGTAGCCAGTTGCCTGGGATGATTGTTATGAAATACGCTTAAATCTTTCAGAGCCAAAGGCAATATTGAGGTTTTTGCAAACAATACTGATTCAGGCGAGTCAGCTCGTAACGAGCTGTCTCACCTGAAATCAGCATTGTTTGCCTTTTATGTATTTAAAATAGTCCAAACTTTTATTACATGAGAAATGGGCACACCCGATTTTGAACATGGAAGAGTATACTTTAAACAATTCGGCGCTGAAAGAGTTAAATCAATCCCGAGAACGACGTGTTTATCTAGAATTGTTTAACAAACAGTTAACCAGCAAGCTCAATGCGAGAGATCAATAAATATACAGGTAAACCTACCCTAACGTGCGTGTTGAGGTTGTTGGGGTCTCTGTTCACAAGGTCTACGTCGGCCATGATGTTCTATGTACCGCCACTAGCTTATAAATGAATATGGCCAAAACCTCATTAAGGATGATACCTAATAAAACAATAGACACACGATTATTTTGGAGATATCAGTAAATACCATCACAAAGAACATACCATGTATTGTTTGTTATTGGAGGTGCTCACAAATCAGAGCCGCTTTAACCCTTTATCACATGCTTAACTATTTTGATGCATGTGTGGAAGACGTCTTTTGAAAAAATTGAGAACTTTCTCATAAAGTTCAATCATTATGCTTTTATTAATTCATTTATTCCACTCTACTTTGCATAGGTGTTTTAAAACTCATCTGCTTCGGATAAGTGGGAAAGGGTTTAAACTCCACATTCAGTATGATCTGTGTATACTTTACCTATTACTCCTTGCTGACCCTTTGATTTCAAAGACTCCTCTTATATTGACAAGTAACTGTATGGAATAATGATTTAACATGTGCCCCGCTCAATATGCTGATGTTAAACCCTTTCTGCACATTAAATACATCTGTATCAGACGACTTTAACCCTGTCTCCACACATAACACATCTGTATCAGACGACTTTAACTCTTTCTCCACACATAACACATCTGTATCAGATGACTTTAAACTTTTCTCAACACATAACACATCTGTATCAGACGATTTTAACCCTTTCTCCACACATAACACTTCTGTATCAGACGACTTTAACTCTTTCTCAACACATAACACATCTGTATCAGACGACTTTAACTCTTTCTCCACACATAACACATCTGTATCAGACGACTTTAACCCTTTCTAAACATATAAAACATCTGTATCAGACGACTTTAATCCTTTCTCCACACATAACACATCTGTATCAGACGGCTTTAACCCTTTCTTCACACATAAAACATCTGTATCAGACGACTTTAACCCTTTCTCAACACATAACACATCTGTATCAGACGACTTTAAACCTTTCTCAACACATAACACATCTGTATCAGACAATTTTAACCCTTTCTCCACACATAACACTTCTGTATCAGACGACTTTAACTCTTTCTCAACACATAACACATCTGTATCAGACGACTTTAACCCTTTCTCAACACATAACACATCTGTATCAGACGACTTTAACTCTTTCTCCACACATAACACATCTGTATAAGAAGACTTTAAATCTTTCTCAACACATAACACATCTGTATCAGACGACTTTAACCCTTTCTCTACACATAACACATCTGTATCAGACGACTTTAACCCTTTCTCAACACATAACACATCTGTATCAGACGACTTTAACCCTGTCTTCACACATAATGCATCTGTATCAGACGACTTTAACCCTTTCTCCACACATAACACATCTGTATCAGACGACTTTAACCCTTTCTAAACACATAACACATCTGTATCATGCGACTTTAACCCTTTCTAAACACATAGGAATCCGCTGTGGTCGAGTGGTTAGCGTCGGGGATTTCGAAACCGGGTGTCCCGGGTTCGATCCCCAGTCGCGGCAATTCGGTCATGGTGGAGTGCCCTTGGGCAAGGCACTTTTTCTAGCCTAGTACTGGTTTGTTCACCCAGGGAACATGAATAATAAAATTTAAATGCGCGCTAAATGACCTTAAAGCAATATACATTCATTCATTCTAAACACATAACACATCTGTATCAGACGACTTTAACTCTTTCTAAACACATAACACATCTGTATCAGACGACTTTAACCCTTTCTAAACACATAACACATCTGTATCAGACGACTTTAACCCTTTCTAAACACATAACACCTCTGTATAAGACGACTTTAACCCTTCTCCACACACAACAGATCTGTATCAGAAGACTTTAAACCTTTCTCAACACATAACACATCTGTATCAGACGACTTTAACCCTTTCTCCACACATAACACATCTGTATCAGACGACTTTAACCCTTTCTCCACACATAACACATCTGTATCAGACGACTTTAACCCTTTCTCCACACATAACACATTTGTACCAGACGACTTTAACCCTTTCTCCACACATAACACATCTGTATCAGAAGACTTTAACCCTTTCTCCACACATAACACATCTGTACCAGACGATTTTAACCCTTTCTCCACACATAACACTTCTGTATCAGACGACTTTAACCCTTTCTAAACACATAACACATCTGTATAAGACGACTTTAACTCTTTCTCCACACATAACACATCTGTATCAGACGACTTTAACTCTTTCTCAACACATAACACATATGTATCAGAAGACTTTAACCCTTTCTCCACACATAACACATCTGTACCAGACGATTTTAACCCTTTCTCCACACATAACACTTCTGTATCAGACGACTTTAACCCTTTCTCTACACATAACACTTCTGTATCAGACGACTTTAACCCTTTCTCCACACATAACACTTCTGTATCAGACGATTTTAACCCTTTCTCCACGCATAACACTTCTGTATCAGACGACTTTAACCCTTTCTCTACACATAACACATCTGTATCAGACGACTTTAACCCTGTCTCCACACATAACACATCTGTATCATGCGACTTTAACCCTGTCTCCACACATAACACATCTGTATAAGACGACTTTAACCCTTTCTCTACACATAACACATCTGTATCAGAAGACTTTAACCCTTTCTCCACACATAACACATCTGTATCAGACGACTTTAACCCTTTCTCTACACATAACACTTCTGTATCAGACGACTTTAACCCTTTCTCCACACATAACACTTCTGTATCAGACGACTTTAACCCTTTGTCCACACAACACATCTATATCAGACGACTTTAACCCTTTCTCTACACATAACACATCTGTATCAGACGACTTTAACCCTGTCTCCACACATAACACATCTGTATCAGACGACTTTAAACCTTTCTCCACATATAACACATCTGTATCAGACGACTTTAACCCTTTCTCTACACATAACACTTCTGTATCAGACGACTTTAACCCTTTCTCCACACATAACACTTCTGTATCAGACGACTTTAACCCTTTCTCCACACATAACACTTCTGTATCAGACGACTTTAACCCTTTCTCCACACAACACATCTGTATCAGACGACTTTAACCCTTTCTCTACACATAACACATCTGTATCAGACGACTTTAACCCTTTCTCCACACATAACACATCTGTATCAGACGACTTTAACCCTTTCTAAACACATAACACATCTGTACCAGACGACTTTAACTCTTTCTCAACACATAACACATCTGTATCAGAAGACTTTAACCCTTTCTCCACACATAACACATCTGTACCAGACGATTTTAACCCTTTCTCAACACATAACACTTCTGTATCAGACGACTTTAACTCTTTCTCAACACATAACACATCTGTATCAGAAGACTTTAACCCTTTCTCCACACATAACACATCTGTATAAGAAGACTTTAACCCTTTCTCCACACATAACACATCTATATCAGACGACTTTAACCCTTTCTCCACACATAAAACGTCTGTATAAGACGACTTTAACCCTTTCTCCACACATAACACATCTGTACCAGACGACTTTAACCCTTTCTCCACACATAACACATCTGTATAAGACGACTTTAACTCTTTCTCAACACATAACACATCTGTATAAGAAGACTTTAACCCTTTCTCCACACATAACACGTCTATATCAAACGACTTTAACTCTTTCTCCACACATAACACATCTGTAATAGACGACTTTAACCCTTTCTCCCCACATAACACATCTGTATCAGACGACTTTAACCCTTTCTCCACACATAACACATATGTAATAGACGACTTTAACTCTTTCTCCACACATAACACATCTGTAATAGACGACTTTAACCCTTTCTCCACGCATAACACATCTGTATCAGACGACTTTAACCCTTTCTCCACGCATAACACATCTGTATCAGACGACTTTAACCCTTTCTCCACACATAACACATCTGTATCAGAAGACTTTAACCCTTTCTCCACACATAACACATCTGTATCAGAAGACTTTAACCCTTTCTCCACACATAACACATCTGTATCAGACGACTTTAACCCTTTCTCCACACATAACACATCTGTATCAGAAGACTTTAACCCTTTCTCCACACATAACACATCTGTATCAGACGACTTTAACCCTTCTCCACACACACAACAGATCTGTATCAGACGACTTTAACCGTTTCTCCACACATAACACATCTGTATCAGAAGACTTTAACCCTTTTTCCACACATAACACATCTGTATCAGAAGACTTTAACCCTTTCTCCACACATAACACATCTGTATCAGACGACTTTAACCCTTTCTCCACACATAACACATCTGTATCAGAAGTCTTTAACCCTTTCTCCACACATAACACATCTGCATCAGACGACTTTAACCCTTTCTCCACACATAACACGTCTATATCAAACGACTTTAGCCCTTTCTCCACACATAACACATCTGTATCAGACGACTTTAACCCTTTCTCCACACATAATACATCTGTATCAGACGACTTTAACTCTTTCTCCACACATAATACATCTGTATAAGAAAACTTTTAACCTTTCTCCACACATAACTCATCTGTATAAGACGACTTTAACCCTTTCTCCACACATAACACATCTGTATCAGAAGACTTTAACCCTTTCTCCACACATAACACATCTGTATCAGAAGACTTTAACCCTTTCTCCACACATAACACATCTGTATAAGAAGACTTTAACCCTTTCTCCACACAACACATCTGTATCAGACGACTTTAACCCTTTCTCCACACATAACACATCTGTATCAGACGACTTTAACCCTGTCTCCACACATAACACATCTGTATCAGACGACTTTAACCCTTTCTCCACACATAACACATCTATATCAGACGACTTTAACCCTTTCTCCACACATAACACATCTGTACCAGACGACTTTAACCCTTTCTCCACACATAACACATCTGTATAAGACGACGTTAACTCTTTCTCAACACATAACACATCTGTATAAGAAGACTTTAACCCTTTCTCCACACATAACACGTCTATATCAAACGACCTTAACTCTTTCTCCACACATAACACATCTGTAATAGACGACTTTAACCCTTTCTCCACACATAACACATCTGTATCAGACGACTTTAACCCTTTCTCCACACATAACACATCTGTAATAGACGACTTTAACCCTTTCTCCACACATAACACATCTGTAATAGACGACTTTAACCCTTTCTCCACACATAACATATCTGTATCAGACGACTTTAACCCTTTCTCCACACATAACACATCTGTATAAGACGACTTTAACTCTTTCTCCACACATAATACATCTGTATAAGACGACTTTAACTCTTTCTCCACACATAACACATCTGTATCAGACGACTTTAACCATTTACCCTGACACATAACACATCTGTATCAGACGACTTTAACCATTTACCCTGACACATAACACATCTGTATCAGACGACTTTAACCATTTACCCTGACACATAACACATCTGTATCAGACGACTTTAACCATTTACCCTGACACATAACACATCTGTATCAGACGACTTTAACCATTTACTCTGACACATAACACATCTGTATCAGACGACTTTAACCATTTACCCTGACACATAACACATCTGTATCAGACGACTTTAACCATTTACCCTGACACATAACACATCTGTATCAGACGACTTTAACCATTTACCCTGACACATAACACATCTGTATCAGACGACTTTAACCATATACCCTGACACATAACACATCTGTATCAGACGACTTAACCATTTACCCTGACACATAACACATCTGTATCAGACGACTTTAACCATTTACCCTGACACTAGCCATTCTGTCGTAATGTTAGCAGCGCAACACTGAACGCAAAGGAGGGCATCCATTACTACATGATATTATTTGGTATGACCCGGCCGGGGATCGAACCCACGACCTTACGCACCGTGGCGGACGATCTTCCTCTACATCCCAAAGCGCCTAGGAGGGAATGCATTGCTACCTTTCCCCACATATAGATGACGCTTTCTGACGCCTCTGCAGCAGACGCTCTTTGAAAAACACTGTGGCAAAAGAGAAAGTGTTCATCATGGAGCAATTTCTATACTTGCCACAATGTTTTAGACGCTTCCAATGGTATATATATAGATGTTATTCTATATTTTTTCTACAGAATAATTTGTGTTAAAAAAGGTTGAACTCTTTGGTATGCACCGACCCGGTGAAAATGTGAGAATTATTGCAGAAGTTTTGTGAAGCCCTTTGTAACTTATTGGTGAACATTGTAGATCCAGATAAAACAACACGGTTGTATTGGTTGTTCTAGATCTTCACTGGTCGTAAATGTCCTGAGGTTTGTTTTCATAGATCGCATATCAAATAAACATTATCATAACATGTACGATGATATCAAACTAAAGAACACCAGTACATGTAATACATGTACTTGTACTTACAAATTAACTGTGGAGCGTCGCCCTCGTGTACCAAATGTTCTGGGTTCGAATCCAGTTAAGAGACTTTTGGATTGTTCCACACACACGGCGCAAGTACTGGTTATGTCCCCACGAAGCAGAAGAAACCGAGCGTGATTAATATAAGATGAAAGCTTGTTTAGCAATAGATGTAAACTGGATAAGTTTAAACTAATTATAATATGAAACTTTATTCTAACCGAGGTATGAGAAAACAGCCATGAAAAAAATAAACATGCCAAATCCGTGAATCCGTAAGGTGTGCTTTTAGAATGTCCATAGTTACCTGACTGTGAAATAAGTCAACAAATGTAGTTTAAGATTAAGGCAATTAAAATGAAGAGAGAGGTTTTAGCCCTGACACCAACGCTAGTTAACTCATAAGCGGCAAACGTTATTTTCAAAACATTGTGGGAAAAGGAGAAACTGCTACAAACGAGCATGAGTAATTACTCTTTTGTCATTTTTTCGAGACAGAAACGTGCTTCTAATAGTCCAGATCTTAAATTTACATTATTTATACCAGATGTTTTCTAAGCAGACGAGACCAAAACTATATTATTAGGTAACCGGTTTATCGCGGGTAAGGTGAAGTTGGTGTCTAGTGTCTAGTGTCTAGTATCGTTTATCATAAACGATACTGGCAACCAGAATCTAGTATCGTTTATCATAAACGATACTGGCAACCATAATCTAGTATCGTTTATCATAAACGATACTGGCAACCAGAATCTAGTATCGTTTATCATAAACGATACTGGCAACCAGAATCTAGTATCGTTTATCATAAACGATACTGGCAACCAGAATCTAGTATCGTTTATCATAAACGATACTGGCAACCAGAATCTAGTATCGTTTATCATAAACGATACTGGCAACCAGAATCTAGTATCGTTTATCATAAACGATACTGGCAACCAGAATCCAGTTTCGTTTATCATAAACGATACTGGCAACCAGACACTAGTATCGTTTAAGGAACTAGATATCCAACTTTTAATTTCTTCAACTAGTATGCACACAGACCCTTAGCTATATGTATTTAGCCCTCAAAAGGGTTTTTAAACAAAACATGGATTTAAAACGTTTTTTCCAAATTGGTCACCCACATATTTATATTACCAAAATTGTTGCTGAGATTTCCTTCTATAATATACTATATATTTAGGAGATATCTGCCCCAATTTTGTGCAGACAATGGCACCGAAAATGGACGTCACTCTAGATTAGAAGGGTCTCGTACGCCGATAATACATATGCGAGGTCTCTTGAAAAATGCGTCGGTTGTCGGCAATTGTAGAATGCAGACAAAATATAAAATAAATGTAAAACAATCTGGTATTAAGTTATAGACATATTTTAATTGAAAGTAACAGAAAAGCATTTTTAAAAAACATGCAGAAATAAATGTATATCAATGAAATGTCTTATTTCAAAGGTGCAATAGACCTTGTGTATTAAACCATACAAATAAATTAAGCTTTATTTTCCAGTTTATTTTTATGCTATGGTAGAATATAATGTTGGAAAAAACGTTTTAAATCAAACGTTTGTTTAAAAAAACCATTGTTAGGGCTAGATAGGTATAGCTAAGGGTCTGTGTGCATTACTAGTTGAAGAAATTAAAAGTTAAAAGATATCTAGATCCGTTAACGACACTAGTGTCTGGTTGCCAGTATACATTTTCTAATACCTGTCAAATTCTCCTCAATCATTTTTAAATTTGTTAGTTACAGAGTTTCCTGCAGAATTAAGGGATCTTGCGAAGTTAATGCTTATAATTTCGTTCAGTATCAGCATAATAATTATAATAATTTTAATGAAAAATAAATTTTGCAACATGAGGAAACCATGCAAAGCTTTCCTTCTGTTGTTTCATTATTTTGTCGACATTCTTTAATATTTAAGCAAGACCAGTTCACCTACTCATGCATTTCCTGGTTTTCTGACACCAGTACTCCACACAACAAACTTCCCAAGCAATGGCTGCTTTTCCACATAGACTTAGCCCATTGGTGGAAGACGAATGGTAATAAAATGATGAAATTGAATTGAATTCTGTAAATGTATTACTCAAAACTATTGTGGAAAAGTCACCTATTATTATAACAAACGATCAATACTGTTTACATTTTTCCTCCGGCAAATGTACTGGATGCGCTGGTGGGTCTGGCTATTTACTGGAAGGTTGGTTTTCGTAGAGGTCGCCTCCATCGTTGTCAAGCAAAGAAAAGAGTTCCGATGGATACTTGGGTCGTGCAAAATATAAATACGAACCGTCATTTTTTGTTCCCCAATTGGTTTTCGACTTGAAATTAAATCGTCGTCAACATGATGTGTAACGCTTTTTCTAACAGTGGATTTCATTAGAAACTCCTGTATAAACTTATTCTGGCATTTTAATTTAATGGACTGAACTCCATATGAGAAAATAGCATACAAAAAGAAAATTGTTAAACATTGCTATTAACTTGTTGTTTTTGCATGTAAAGTATTGAAATTTGCTGACTGATGTTCTACATTATATGCAAATTATTAATATCGCAGAGATTTTTTCGTTATTTTGCATTGTAAAATCTACTGGGTTAGTAACCTAGTCAATCTAAAAATATCGCTACATATTTTTATCACGTGATCCTATTTCGATTTAGATGCCCATTTCGACCTCGACCTCACAGTTTATTCAGTAAAGCGAACTCAAGCTCGGGTAACTCAACCGAAGGAACTCCTAAACACAATACTTTTCCATACAGATGCAATAACCTATAATATTTAACGGTCCCTTTCGATTTCGTGTTATCACGATTGTACTGTATGTCTTTGAATAATTAAAGTACCCAGAGTACTGAAAGTCGGGTTCACGTTTCGACCGCAATAGTCCCAATTGAACGCTACTAAAAACCAGCATCAGATGAAATTATCAAGAAATATACATGCCTCAACCCAATATTCTACTGGGATTCTTCTAAAAGTATTGTAAGTTACGTAACAAAATGGGAAAACCTAACCAACGAATATTGACTTATTCAGCAGATACGAAATCAACGTTGGATGAAAGAGAAGTTACCAATTACAAGCACTTCTTCATTTCACAGTAAAGTCATCGTGACAAGCGTCAATCGTCTTCTTTCATCAATGGGCTAACAGTCAATGTGGAAAAGCCTATTTGTGTGGAGTAATGGCGGGAGAAAGCTAGGAAACACAGTAGGTGAGTTGGCCGCCGTGATATGACTGGTCATTTGTTGTAAACGGCGTTAAGCCCCAATCAATCAACCAATCAATCATTTGAACTGTCCCACAAGAAAACCAACATTGTGGACTCTGCGTAAAGTATCGACCCGGATCAGCCTAAGCATGTCGCGCAGGCTTACCCGGATAGACACTTTTCGCTTTTTGTTTGTTTCAGGAAACCTCTATCTCCCTGAGACAGAATGTGTCGGCCCGGATTAGACTGCGCTGACGCAATGGCCATAATGTTGGTTTTCTCGCCGGACGGCTCATTTCACCATAATGCTTTTAAAAGCCGTTTGAGGAAAACTGTGTCCAAAGTCGTCTGTAACAGTAGAAGCGTTAACCATTTTCCACATGTCACAAATCTGCAGCAGACCACTTTGAAAACGTCTAGGCAAAAGAACAGAAAATCTCTTTAAATGAAAGAACAATAATTGAAAAGAGTTGAAAACATGGTGACAAAAGGAGAAATTGCTCGTTTTGAGCAATTTCTTCTTTTGTTGCCATGTTTACAAAAAGCCGTCTGCTGCAGAGGCGTCAGAAAGCGTTTATATAAGGGAAAGGGTTAACCCTTTCTCACATGCAGACGCATTTTCGATACATTTGCAACAGAAGACTTAAGAAAAAAAATATAAAAAAGGAGAAATTGTTCATAGTAAGCAATTTCTCCTTTTTGCCACAATGTTTTCAAATCTATTCAATAATTATAATTTCATATATAGACAATTTCCATAACTTTGTGGGTAGATATATTCAATGCTGTCTGCCGAAAACTATGCTGTATATGAGAAAGGGTTAAATACAATCATTCAGTTTAATAAACGTGATCCAACCCGGCCACCGCGATAAAACGTAAACGACCTCTACTTAATGAATGTAATGAATTCTCAGAAATCAGAATATCGATCACCGTCCCTTTTTACACCTTTTCCCCCACTTGCAGACGGATTTGTAATTCTCTGAACCAAACGACTTTTGAACACACATTGTGAACAAAAAGGAGAAATTGTTCATGATGATCAATTTCTCCGTTGGCCTCAATGTTTTAAACTATTTTGAATAACTATACTTTTAACTCTTTCAGCGCCAAAGGCAATATTAAGGTTTTTGCAAACAATACTGATTCAGGTGAGTCAGCTCGTAACGAGCTGTCTCACCTGAAATCAGCATTGTTTGCCTTTTACTTATAAAAAATAGTCCAAACTTTTATTACATGAGCAATGGAGACGCCCAAATTTTGAACATGAAAGAGTCTACTTTAAACAATTCGGCGCTGAAAGAGTTAATGATATAGAAAATCTATATTTTGACCTAGAAGTATTCAACGTCAGAATGGATGTATGTGGGAAAGGATTTTAATTATTTAGAAATGGCACAGAACCGTTCAAATTAATAAAAACAAGGGGTAACATGTAACATTTATCACAATATCAATTTTGCAAACAGTACCGAGTCGTCAGATAAAAGTGTGTGATCTCTCATGTTGATCTGGGACTACACTTGTCGAAAATACCCGTTGGGTTATGGGTCATGTATTGTTGTCATATTTCACAGATCCTCTAGGAGGATTTCTTTCATGACTGACGACCGCCTTGGCGGTGCAGTGGTAGAGGGTCCGCTTTGGGTGCGGGAGGTTGCGTGTTAGATCCCCGACCGGGTCATACCAAAGACAAATGGTAGTAATTGTTTTCTTTCTTTGGCGCTCTGGGTTGCGGGGTAAGCATAACGAATGACCGACTGATGTCAAGATAAATGGACTAGTAGTACTGGTAACTTACCCAGGAAACGCCGTGATATGACTGACTGACTAGCTGATGTCAAGATAAATAGACCAGTAGTACTGGTAACTTACCCAGGAAACGCCGTGATATAACTGACTGACCGGCTGATGTCAAGATAAACAGACCAGTAGTACTGGTAACTTACCCAGGAAACGCCGTGATATGACTGACTGACCGGCTTATGTCAATATAAATAGACCAGTAGTACTGGTAACTTACCCAGGAAACGCCGTGATATGACTGACTGACCGGCTGATGTCAAGATAAATAGACCAGTAGTACTGGTAACTTACCCAGGAAACGCCGTGATATAACTGACTGACCGGCTGATGTCAAGCTAAATAGACCAGTAGTACTGGTAACTTAACTAGGAAACGCCGTGATATAACTGACTGACCGGCTTATGTCAATATAAATAGACCAGTAGTACTGGTAACTTACCCAGGAAAAGCCGTGATATAACTGACTAACCGGCTGATGTCAATATAAATAGACCAGTAGTACTGGTAACTTACCCAGGAAACGCCGTGATATGACTGACTGACCGGCTGATGTCAATATAAATGGACTAGTAGTACTGGTAACTTACCCAGAAACGCCGTGATATAACTGACTGACCGGCTGATGTCAACATAAATAGACCAGTAGTACTGGTAATTTACCCAGGAAATGCCGTGATATAACGACTGACCGGCTGATTTCAAGATAAATAGACCAGTAGTACTGGTAACTTACCTAGTAGTACACAGGAAACGCATTGATATAACTAAACTAAAATGTAAAATCGGCGTAAAATTCAATGTAAGCAAAGCAAAGCAAATCCTCGAAGGTTTGCGTATTATTTCAAAGCTCTATAGGATTTACTTTGATGGTTCGTTCTAAGCTTTTTTTCGCATTTGAACCTGTCAACTAATATCCAATGATGAGAAGCGTTATTTTTATTACCCCATGATGGGATAGAAAATTACAATCACCCTGGATACAATGTTAGCATTCATATCTTTTTGTGTTATTCTTTATCCGCGGAAATTAAACATGGAAGTGTTCATTCATTACCGTGTTACCGCTGCCGGCCAACTTATCATGCGTCTGCAGCGCATGCTTTTTGAACAAAATAATGTGAGAAAGAGGGGATTTTGATTTATATGCCATAATGTGATCGTTTGTTTTTCAGTTTAATTTGTTCAATTTGTTCGACTTTTTGTTTAACCAAATCTGCAGTAGTCGCTGTTGAAAACATCTAGGCTAAAATACGGAATCTTTCTTAAAATATAAACATAATGATTGAATAGATTTGAAAACATTTTGGCAAATGGTGATATTATTCATCGTGAGCGATTTTTTCTTTGCCACAGTGTTTTCATAAGTCGTCTGCTGCAAATGGGTCAAATTGCGGTTACAAATGGGAAAGGATTGAAGATGGTTTAAGATTGGAACTTTAAAGGCGGCATCTTAGGTAATGGGTCAAACAGGTAGTCAACTTTTCTGACTGTCAACATATGGTCAACCCTTTCCCACCTGCAGACACATTTTGACGCAATAGCAGCAGACGACTTTTGAAAACATTGTGGCCAAAGGTGAAATTGTTCATGATGAACAATTTCTCCTTTGGCTACAATGTTTTCAACTTTATTTAACAATTATTTGATGGAGATTGTTCAGGTTTTTGTCACTATGTTTTAAAAGCCGTCTGCTGAAGATGTGTTGTATGTGTGAAAGGGTTAAGCGAAACATGTTTTCCCTGCATCTGCAGCAGACTTCTTTTTTTTTTAAAAATCGACTGCTTATAATTTGTTCAGTTCTATTTAGGAAGACTTACTATAACTTGTATATATGTTTTCTACGTCATCTGCTGAAGCTCTTTCGTAAGTGGAAAAGGGTTAATGGTATATATTGTGACGATTGATTCATTAATTAGCAGTGTTTTCAAATCTATACAGATACAGTTAGAGAGGTTGGCTTTTATAGCAGCGTTGGTAGAGAGATTGGCTTTTATAGCAGTGTTGGTAGAGAGATTGTCTTTTATAACAGCGTTGGTAGAGAGGTTGGCTTTTATAGCAGTGTTGGTAGAGAGATTGTCTTTTATAGCAGCGTTGGTAGAGAGATTGTCTTTTATAGCAGCGTTGGTAGAGAGATCGGCTTTTATAGCAGTGTTGGTAGAGAGATTGGCTTTTATAGCAGTGTTGGTAGAGAGATTGGCTTTTATAGCAGTGTTGGTAGAGAGGTTGGCTTTTATAGCAGCGTTGGTAGAGAGATTGGCTTTTATAGCAGCGTTGGTAGAGAGATTGGCTTTTATAGCAGTGTTGGTAGAGAGATTGTCTTTTATAACAGCGTTGGTAGAGAGGTTGGCTTTTATAGCAGCGTTGGTAGAGAGATTGTCTTTTATAGCAGCGTTGGTAGAGAGATTGTCTTTTATAGCAGCGTTGGTAGAGAGATCGGCTTTTATAGCAGTGTTGGTAGAGAGGTTGGCTTTTATAGCAGCGTTGGTAGAGAGATTGTCTTTTATAACAGCGTTGGTAGAGAGATTGTCTTTTATAACAGCGTTGGTAGAGAGATTGTCTTTTATAACAGCGTTGGTAGAGAGATTGTCTTTTATAGCAGTGTTGGTAGAGAGGTTGGCTTTTATAACAGCGTTGGTAGAGAGATTGTCTTTTATAGCAGTGTTGGTAGAGAGGTTGGCTTTTATAGCAGCGTTGGTAGAGAGATTGTCTTTTATAACAGCGTTGGTAGAGAGATTGTCTTTTATAGCAGTGTTGGTAGAGAGGTTGTCTTTTATAGCAGCGTTGGTAGAGAGGTTGGCTTTTATAGCAGCGTTGGTAGAGAGATTGACTTTTATAGCAGCGTTGGTAGAGAGATTGGCTTTTATAACAGTGTTGGTAGAGAGATTAGCTTTTATAGCAGCGTTGGTAGAGATATCGGCTTTTATAGCAGCGTTGGTAGAGATATCGGCTTTTATAGCAGTGTTGGTAGAGAGGTTGGCTTTTATAGCAGCGTTGGTAGAGAGGTTGGCTTTTATAGCAGCGTTGGTAGAGAGATTGACTTTTATAGCAGCGTTGGTAGAGATATCGGCTTTTATAGCAGTGTTGGTAGAGAGGTTGGCTTTTATAACATCGTTGGTAGAGAGGTTAGCTTTTATAACAGCGTTGGTAGAGATATCGGCTTTTATAGCAGTGTTGGTAGAGAGGTTGGCTTTTATAGCAGCGTTGGTAGAGAGGTTGGCTTTTATAACAGCGTTGGTAGAGAGGTTGGCTTTTATAGCAGCGTTGGTAGAGATATCGGCTTTTATAGCAGTGTTGGTAGAGAGGTTGGCTTTTATAGCAGCGTTGGTAGAGAGGTTGGCTTTTATAACAGCGTTGGTAGAGAGATTGACTTTTATAGCAGCGTTGGTAGAGATATCGGCTTTTATAGCAGCGTTGGTAGAGAGGTTAGCTTTTATAACAGCGTTGGTAGAGAGATTGGCTTTTATAACAGCGTTGGTAGAGATATTGTCTTTTATAGCAGTGTTGGTAGAGAGGTTGTCTTTTATAGCAGCGTTGGTAGAGAGGTTGGTTTTTATAGCAGCGTTGGTAGAGAGATTGTCTTTTATAACAGCGTTGGTAGAGAGGTTGACTTTTATAGCAGCGTTGGTAGAGAGGTTGTCTTTTATAACAGCGTTGGTAGAGAGGTTGTCTTTTATAGCATCGTTGGTAGAGAGATTGTCTTTTATAGCAGTGTTGGTAGAGAGGTTGTCTTTTATAGCAGTGTTGGTAGAGAGGTTGGCTTTTATAGCAGCGTTGGTAGAGAGATTGTCTTTTATAGCAGCGTTGGTAGAGAGGTTGGCTTTTATAGCAGCGTTGGTAGAGAGGTTGTCTTTTATAGCAGTGTTGGTAGAGAGATTGTCTTTTATAGCAGCGTTGGTAGAGAGATCGGCTTTTATAGCAGTGTTGGTAGAGAGGTTGGCTTTTATAACAGCGTTGGTAGAGAGGTTGTCTTTTATAGCAGCGTTGGTAGAGAGATTGTCTTTTATAGCAGCGTTGGTAGAGAGGTTGGCTTTTATAGCAGCGTTGGTAGAGAGGTTGGCTTTCATAGCAGCGTTGGTAGAGAGGTTGGCTTTTATAGCAGCGTTGGTAGAGCGATTGTCTTTTATAGCAGTGTTGGTAGAGAGATTGGCTTTTATAACAGCGTTGGTAGAGAGGTTGTCTTTTATAGCAGCGTTGGTAGAGAGGTTGACTTTTATAGCAGTGTTGGTAGAGAGGTTGTCTTTTATAACATCGTTGGTAGAGAGGTTGGCTTTTATAGCAGCGTTGGTAGAGAGGTTGGCTTTTATAGCAGTGTTGGTAGAGAGGTTGTCTTTTATAACAGCGTTGGTAGAGAGGTTGGCTTTTATAGCAGCATTGGTAGAGAGATTGTCTTTTATAGCAGCGTTGGTAGAGAGATTGGCTTTTATAACAGCGTTGGTAGAGAGATTGGCTTTTATAGCAGCGTTGGTCGAGAGGTTGGCTTTTATAGCAGCGTTGGTAGAGAGATTGTCTTTTATAGCAGCGTTGGTAGAGAGGTTGTCTTTTATAGCAGCGTTGGTAGAGAGATTGTCTTTTATAACAGTGTTGGTAGAGAGATTGTCTTTTATAACAGCGTTGGTAGAGAGGTTGGCTTTTATAGCAGCGTTGGTAGAGAGGTTGGCTTTTATAGCAGTGTTGGTAGAGAGGTTGGCTTTTATAGCAGCGTTGGTAGAGAGGTTGGCTTTTATAGCAGCGTTGGTAGAGAGGTTGGCTTTTATAACAGCGTTGGTAGAGAGATTGTCTTTTATAGCAGCGTTGGTAGAGCGATTGTCTTTTATAACAACGTTGGTAGAGAGATTGTCTTTTATAGCAGCGTTGGTAGAGAGATTGTCTTTTATAACAGCGTTGGTAGAGCGATTGTCTTTTATAGCAGCGTTGGTAGAGAGGTTGACTTTTATAGCAGCGTTGGTAGAGAGATTGTCTTTTATAACAGCGTTGGTAGAGAGATTGTCTTTTATAGCAGCGTTGGTAGAGAGATTGTCTTTTATAGCAGCGTTGGTAGAGCGATTGTCTTTTATAGCAGCGTTGGTAGAGAGGTTAGCTTTTAAAGCAGCGTTGGTAGAGAGGTTGGCTTTTATAACAGCGTTGGTAGAGAGGTTGGCTTTTATAGCAGCGTTGGTAGAGAGATCGGCTTTTATAACAGCGTTGGTAGAGCGATTGTCTTTTATAGCAGCGTTGGTAGAGAGGTTGTCTTTTATAGCAGCGTTGGTAGAGAGGTTGGCTTTTATAGCAGCGTTGGTAGAGAGATTGTCTTTTATAGCAGCGTTGGTAGAGAGATTGTCTTTTATAGCAGCGTTGGTAGAGAGATTGGCTTTTATAGCAGCGTTGGTAGAGAGATTGTCTTTTATAGCAGCGTTGGTAGAGAGATTGTCTTTTATAGCAGCGTTGGTAGAGAGGTTAGCTTTTATAGCAGCGTTGGTAGAGAGGTTGTCTTTTATAGCAGCGTTGGTAGAGAGATTGTCTTTTATAGCAGTGTTGGTAGAGAGATTGTCTTTTATAGCAGCGTTGGTAGAGAGATTGTCTTTTATAGCAGTGTTGGTAGAGAGATTGTCTTTTATAGCAGCGTTGGTAGAGAGATTGTCTTTTATAGCAGCGTTGGTAGAGAGATTGTCTTTTATAGCAGCGTTGGTAGAGAGGTTGGCTTTTATAACAGCGTTGGTAGAGAGATCGGCTTTTATAGCAGCGTTGGTAGAGAGGTTGGCTTTTATAGCAGCGTTGGTAGAGAGATCGGCTTTTATAGCAGCGTTGGTAGAGAGGTTGGCTTTTATAGCAGCGTTGGTAGAGAGATCGGCTTTTATAGCAGCGTAGGTAGAGAGATTGTCTTTTATAGCAGCGTTGGTAGAGAGATTGTCTTTTATAGCAGTGTTGGTAGAGAGATTGTCTTTTATAGCAGCGTTGGTAGAGAGGTTGTCTTTTATAGCAGCGTTGGTAGAGAGGTTGTCTTTTATAGCAGCGTTGGTAGAGAGATTGTCTTTTATAACAGCGTTGGTAGAGAGATTGGCTTCTATAGCAGCGTTGGTAGAGAGGTTGTCTTTTATAACAGTGTTGGTAGAGAGATTGTCTTTTATAGCAGCGTTGGTAGAGAGATTGGCTTCTATAGCAGCGTTGGTAGAGAGATTGTCTTTTATAACAGCGTTGGTAGAGAGATTGGCTTCTATAGCAGCGTTGGTAGAGAGATTGTCTTTTATAGCAGTGTTGGTAGAGAGATTGTCTTTTATAGCAGCGTTGGTAGAGATGTTGTCTTTTATAGCAGCGTTGGTAGAGAGGTTGACTTTTATAGCAGCGTTGGTAGAGAGATTGTCTTTTATAACAGCGTTGGTAGAGAGGTTGTCTTTTATAATAGCGTTGGTAGAGAGGTTGGCTTTTATAGCAGTGTTGGTAGAGAGATTGTCTTTTATAACAGCGTTGGTAGAGAGATTGTCTTTTATAGCAGCGTTGGTAGAGAGGTTGTCTTTTATAGCAGCGTTGGTAGAGAGATCAGCTTCTATAGCAGCGTTGGTAAAGAGGTTGGCTTTTATAGCAGCGTTGGTAGAGAGGTTGACTTTTATAGCAGTGTTGGTAGAGAGGTTGGCTTTTATAGCAGCGTTGGTAGAGAGGTTGTCTTTTATAACAGCGTTGGTAGAGAGGTTGTCTTTTATAGCATCGTTGGTAGAGAGGTTGGCTTTTATAGCAGTGTTGGTAGAGAGATTGTCTTTTATAGCAGCGTTGGTAGAGAGGTTGGCTTTTATAGCAGCGTTGGTAGAGAGATTGTCTTTTATAGCAGCGTTGGTAGAGAGATCGGATTTTAAAGCAGCGTTGGTAGAGAGATCGGCTTTTATAGCAGCGTTGGTAGAGAGGTTGCCTTTTATAGCAGCGTTGGTAGAGAGATTGTCTTTTATAGCAGCGTTGGTAGAGAGATCGGCTTTTATAGCAGCGTTGGTAGAGAGATTGTCTTTTATAGCAGCGTTGGTAGAGAGGTTGGCTTTTATAGCAGCGTTGGTAGAGAGATCGGCTTTTATAGCAGTGTTGGTAGAGAGATTGTCTTTTATAGCAGCGTTGGTAGAGAGATTGTCTTTTATAGCAGCGTTGGTAGAGAGATTGTCTTTTATAGCAGCGTTGGTAGAGAGATCGGCTTTTATAGCAGCGTTGGTAGAGAGATTGTCTTTTATAGCAGCGTTGGTAGAGAGGTTGGCTTTTATAGCAGCGTTGGTAGAGAGATTGTCTTTTATAGCAGCGTTGGTAGAGAGATCGGCTTTTATAGCAGCGTTGGTAGAGAGATCGGCTTTTATAGCAGCGTTGGTAGAGAGGTTGGCTTTTATAGCAGCGTTGGTAGAGAGATTGTCTTTTATAGCAGCGTTGGTAGAGAGATCGGCTTTTATAGCAGCGTTGGTAGAGAGATTGTCTTTTATAGCAGCGTTGGTAGAGAGGTTGGCTTTTATAGCAGCGTTGGTAGAGAGGTTGGCTTTTATAGCAGCGTTGGTAGAGAGGTTGGCTTTTATAGCAGCGTTGTTAGAGAGATTGTCTTTTATAGCAGCGTTGGTAGAGAGATTGTCTTTTATAACAGCGTTGGTAGAGAGGTTGTCTTTTATAGCAGCGTTGGTAGAGAGATTGTCTTTTATAGCAGCGTTGGTAGAGATATTGTCTTTTATAACAGCGTTGGTAGAGAGGTTGGCTTTTATAGCAGCGTTGGTAGAGAGATTGTCTTTTATAGCAGCGTTGGTAGAGAGATTGTCTTTTATAGCAGCGTTGGTAGAGAGATCGGCTTTTATAGCAGCGTTGGTAGAGAGGTTGAATTTTATAGCAGCGTTGGTAGAGAGATCGGCTTTTATAGCAGCGTTGGTAGAGAGATCGGCTTTTATAACAGCGTTGGTAGAGAGGTTGACTTTTATAGCAGCGTTGTTAGAGAGATTGTCTTTTATAACAGCGTTGGTAGAGAGATTGTCTTTTATAACAGCGTTGGTAGAGAGATTGTCTTTTATAGCAGCGTTGTTAGAGAGATTGTCTTTTATAACATCGTTGGTAGAGAGGTTGGCTTTTATAACAGCGTTGGTAGAGAGATTGTCTTTTATAGCAGCGTTGGTAGAGAGATTGTCTTTTATAACAGCGTTGGTAGAAAGATTGTCTTTTATAGCAGCGTTGGTAGAGAGATTGTCTTTTATAGCAGCGTTGGTAGAGAGGTTGACTTTTATAGCAGTGTTGGTAGAGAGATTGTCTTTTATAGCAGCGTTGGTAGAGAGATCGGCTTTTATAGCAGCGTTGGTAGAGAGATCGGCTTTTATAACAGCGTTGGTAGAGAGGTTGGCTTTTATAGCAGCGTTTGTAGAGAGGTTGTCTTTTATAGCAGCGTTGGTAGAGAGGTTGGCTTTTATAGCAGCGTTGGTAGAGAGATTGGCTTTTATAGCAGTGTTGGTAGAGAGGTTTGCTTTTATAGCAGCGTTGGTAGAGAGGTTGACTTTTATAGCAGCGTTGGTAGAGAGGTTGACTTTTATAGCAGTGTTGGTAGAGAGGTTGTCTTTTATAGCAGTGTTGGTAGAGAGGTTGTCTTTTATAGCAGCGTTGGTAGAGAGATTGTCTTTTATAGCAGCGTTGGTAGAGAGGTTGGCTTTTATAGCAGCGTTGGTAGAGAGGTTGGCTTTTATAGCAGCGTTGGTAGAGAGGTTGGCTTTTATAGCAGCGTTGTTAGAGAGATTGTCTTTTATAGCAGCGTTGGTAGAGAGATTGTCTTTTATAACAGCGTTGGTAGAGAGGTTGTCTTTTATAGCAGCGTTGGTAGAGAGATTGTCTTTTATAGCAGCGTTGGTAGAGATATTGTCTTTTATAACAGCGTTGGTAGAGAGGTTGGCTTTTATAGCAGCGTTGGTAGAGAGATTGTCTTTTATAGCAGCGTTGGTAGAGAGATTGTCTTTTATAGCAGCGTTGGTAGAGAGATCGGCTTTTATAGCAGCGTTGGTAGAGAGGTTGACTTTTATAGCAGCGTTGGTAGAGAGATCGGCTTTTATAGCAGCGTTGGTAGAGAGATCGGCTTTTATAACAGCGTTGGTAGAGAGATTGTCTTTTATAGCAGCGTTGTTAGAGAGATTGTCTTTTATAACAGCGTTGGTAGAGAGATTGTCTTTTATAACAGCGTTGGTAGAGAGATTGTCTTTTATAGCAGCGTTGTTAGAGAGATTGTCTTTTATAACATCGTTGGTAGAGAGGTTGGCTTTTATAACAGCGTTGGTAGAGAGATTGTCTTTTATAGCAGCGTTGGTAGAGAGATTGTCTTTTATAACAGCGTTGGTAGAAAGATTGTCTTTTATAGCAGCGTTGGTAGAGAGATTGTCTTTTATAGCAGCGTTGGTAGAGAGGTTGACTTTTATAGCAGTGTTGGTAGAGAGATTGTCTTTTATAGCAGCGTTGGTAGAGAGATCGGCTTTTATAGCAGCGTTGGTAGAGAGATCGGCTTTTATAACAGCGTTGGTAGAGAGGTTGGCTTTTATAGCAGCGTTTGTAGAGAGGTTGTCTTTTATAGCAGTGTTGGTAGGGAGGTTTGCTTTTATAGCAGCGTTGGTAGAGAGGTTGACTTTTATAGCAGCGTTGGTAGAGAGGTTGACTTTTATAGCAGTGTTGGTAGAGAGGTTGTCTTTTATAGCAGTGTTGGTAGAGAGGTTGTCTTTTATAACATCGTTGGTAGAGAGGTTGGCTTTTATAACAGCGTTGGTAGAGAGGTTGTCTTTTATAGCAGCGTTGGTAGAGAGATCAGCTTCTATAGCAGTGTTGGTAGAGAGGTTTGCTTTTATAGCAGCGTTGGTAGAGAGATCAGCTTCTATAGCAGTGTTGGTAGAGAGGTTGTCTTTTATAACAGCGTTGGTAGAGAGGTTAGCTTTTATAGCAGTGTTGGTAGAGAGGTTGTCTTTTATAGCAGCGTTGTTAGAGAGATTGTCTTTTATAACAGCGTTGGTAGAGAGATTGACTTTTATAACAGCGTTGGTAGAGAGGTTGTGTTTTATAGCAGTGTTGGTAGAGAGGTTGTCTTTTATAACATCGTTGGTAGAGAGGTTGGCTTTTATAACAGTGTTGGTAGAGAGATTGACTTTTATAACAGCGTTGGTAGAGAGGTTGTCTTTTATAGCAGCGTTGGTAGAGAGGTTAGCTTTTATAGCAGCGTTGGTAGAGAGATTGTCTTTTATAGCAGCGTTGGTAGAGAGGTTGTCTTTTATAGCAGCGTTGGTAGAGAGATTGTCTTTTATAGCAGCGTTGGTAGAGAGGTTGGCTTTTATAGCAGCGTTGGTAGAGAGATTGGCTTTTATAGCAGCGTTGGTAGAGAGGTTGTCTTTTATAGCAGCGTTGGTAGAGAGGTTGTCTTTTATAGCAGCGTTGGTAGAGAGATTGTCTTTTATAGCAGCGTTGGTAGAGAGGTTGGCTTTTATAGCAGCGTTGGTAGAGATATCGGCTTTTATAGCAGCGTTGGTAGAGAGGTTGGCTTTTATAGCAGCGTTGGTAGAGAGGTTGTCTTTTATAGCAGCGTTGGTAGAGAGGTTGGCTTTTATAGCAGCGTTGGTAGAGAGATTGTCTTTTATAACAGCGTTGGTAGAGAGATTGTCTTTTATAGCAGCGTTGGTAGAGAGGTTGACTTTTATAGCAGTGTTGGTAGAGAGGTTGGCTTTTATAACAGCGTTGGTAGAGAGGTTAGCTTTTATAGCAGTGTTGGTAGAGAGGTTAGCTTTTATAGCAGTGTTGGTAGAGAGGTTGGCTTTTATAGCATCGTTGGTAGAGAGATTGTCTTTTATAACAGCGTTGGTAGAGAGATTGTCTTTTATAGCAGCGTTGGTAGAGAGGTTGACTTTTATAGCAGTGTTGGTAGAGAGGTTGGCTTTTATAACAGCGTTGGTAGAGAGGTTGTCTTTTATAACAGCGTTGGTAGAGATATCGGCTTTTATAGCAGCGTTGGTAGAGAGATTGACTTTTATAGCAGTGTTGGTAGAGAGGTTGGCTTTTATAACAGCGTTGGTAGAGAGGTTGACTTTTATAACAGCGTTGGTAGAGAGGTTGACTTTTATAGCAGTGTTGGTAGAGAGGTTGGCTTTTATAACAGCGTTGGTAGAGAGGTTGACTTTTATAGCAGTGTTGGTAGAGAGGTTGGCTTTTATAACAGCGTTGGTAGAGAGGTTGACTTTTATAACAGCGTTGGTAGAGAGATCGGCTTTTATAACAGCGTTGGTAGAGAGATCGGCTTTTATAGCAGCGTTGGTAGAGATGTTGGCTTTTATAGCAGCGTTGGTAGAGAGATCGGCTTTTATAGCAGCGTTGGTTGGCTTTTATAGCAGCGTTGGTTGGCTTTTATAGCAGCGTTGGTAGAGAGGTTGACTTCTATAGCAGCGTTGATAGAGAGGTGGGCTTCTATAGCAGCGTTGATAGAGAGGTGGGCTTCTATAGCAGCGTTGGTAGAGAGATTGGCTTTTTCACAAAGTTTCCGCTCTGGTGTACTGCTAGTGTGCAGTTGTGTGACTTCAGGTGGAAGCGATTCATAGATCGACATTGTTTTCACATCTTGGTGATTCAGATACAGGTACACATTTCCTTATTTTTCTTTTCTCAAAGAAACATTCCCAATTCAAAGGACACACATCTTCAAGCAACTATAAAAAATAAAAATATGCACAATGTTATTTTCAATAATTAAAAAATTGAAGTGAAGTAATTGAAGTAATTTGAAATATAATATAACGTATCTATTCAAAGGATGAATCAAATTTGAACAAATTCCTCACATACGGCGCGAAAATTGGTTTAACATTTTCAGCGCCAAAGGCAACATTGAGATTTTTGCAAACAATGCAGATTCAGGGGAGTCAGCTCGTAACGAGCTGTCTCACCTGAAATCAGCATTGTTTGCGTTTTAGTTATGAAAATATTCCAAACCCCTATTACAAAAGAAATGGAGACGCCCAAGTTTAAACACTGAAGAGTCTACTTTAAACAATTCGGCGCTGAAAGAGTTAAGTTACCTGAAAGCAGACAACGAATAAGATTAATGTAAGCTGAAAGCTCGTTTCGTAATCGATGTAATATATATAAGCTTAACCCTTTCCCTCATATAGGCGCTTTCTGACGCCTCTGCTGCAGACGGCTTTTTGAAAACATAGTGACAAAAGAAGAAATTGCACAGAACGTGCAATTTCTCCTTTTGCTACAATGTTTTGCACTTTTTGTCATAGGTTATCCATTTAATTATGGAGGTTTTCTATGTTTTGACAAAATACGTTCAAAGTCGTCTGCTGCAGAATTGTCGTATGAGGGAAAGGGTTAATGTGACGAATAGGGATGTTTTGGTGGTTCTCTGTTTCAGTATGTTATATGGTGCATTGGTATGCAGTAAGGGGGTTACACTTCCAGTGTTTGTGTTGAGTAACATCACTGCATGTTTTACAAGTAGGTGGACAGTGACAGCTGTGGCGAAACTGTGACTTGCGCATGCTCATTCAAACACCTACAGTGTTCTCCTGTGCAACTGGATACCTCTATATAAAAACATCTCAAAGAAAGAGATATACAGATCAAGTCAAAACAAGATCGAATCAACAGGAATCAGCCGGAATCAGCCGGAATGGAAAAAATTGAAAAATTCGAACCACATTCGGGCTGGAAATCCAAATTGACCAACATTCCTAATCTTTGTTCGAATGCCTCTCGAATATTTAGAATAAACTTCGATCCCTCTTCGAATGATTCTTGCACACTTTCGAATGCAGTTCAAATGCAGTTGGAACACAGAAGGAATACTTAAAACGCTGTTAGGAGGCAGGAAGAATAATACGAACGCCCTTCGATTGCCGTAAAAAATGCATTTCGACTGCTGTAGGAATACTCCCCGAAGTCTGATTCGAATGTACTGGCAGAGGAAGAATGAATGTTCTGCTGGCTGATGGACCTCAGCAACAACGTCTATTTGAGTCTCTGGGGATGGAGTGATTGACATAGTTTCTGACACTGAAGATGCTTGACTCTCCTCAAGAACTGATTCCTCGGGAACTTCTTTGGCTACAGCACCACTGCCCTGTCCATTACGCCTGCCAGTAGTTACATTATGCTTCCTCCTTGGCGACATAGGATGAGAACTGAAATCTGTAAACTTAATATTTCAATGTTGCTTCCGTGAATCCTAGATGCAGACTGAAGTTCCCGCGGTTTGTACGATTTGGCGGTATTCTAGAAAATGACGTCAGATTTCATTCGAGATAATCTTAAAACGTTCCGAACGCATTCGAGATGCAATCGAACGGCAATTTACATATTCTGACGGCGTTCGGACTGTATTCCAACTGAACTATTTTAGTTTCGAAATAGGTTCCGGCAGCAATCGGGATGCATTCTGGATGCATTCCGGCACATTCGAGACACATTCGAAACATTCTGGATGGATTCGAAGTGGTTTGCGATTTCGATTTTCCCTCGAACTGTATAGGAATTTTTCGAATGTTGTTGGAAGCCAGTAATAATACTAAGAATGCAACTAGAATGCTGTTGGAATACACTCCGAATGCCGTTCGATATTTTTCCACTTCGAATGCACATCGAAAGTTTTGAACATGTTCAAAACTTTCGAGCGGGCCACAAGAATGTGCAAGAATGTGCCCGAAGGTCATGAATGTATTAAGAATGCGATACGAACTTAACGAATGAACTTCGAATCGGCCGGAATGTACGAAAGAAAATCATTCCAACGGCATTCCGGCTAATTCCTTCTTAGTGTGACTAGGGTATCAGTGGTAATACGACCGAATACAAACTATTCGCTAATTTGTTTCGCTGAATGATTAAAAGATTTTAGTCCTTGGTCCCCGTAGTGTGATGCATTGAACACGAGATTGAATGCTTTATCCCTAGTAATTACAGCATCTGTTTGAACATCCTTTCAGAGCTTAAGTAGAGGAGGTAACCCTTTCTCACATACAGCACATTTGCAGCAGACGACTTCGAACATATCTATGCAAAAATATGGACAGGTTCTACAAATAAAAGTAAAGTAATTGAATATAGTTGAAATTATTGTGGCAAAGGAATATTGAGCAATTTCTATTTTTATCAAAATATTTTTTAATGACGTCTGCTGAAGACCCGTTAAAATGTGTCTGCGTATGAAAAGTGGCTACATGAACAGATTTATTTCATAACAATTGGATTGTAACGGTGTTTTATTGTGTTTTAATATTTAAATAACGTATTCCGGGCATTATTGTGACTTTTCCAGCAGCTGAGTCTCGTTTGAAGCTGATGAATCATTGAATATCGCATTGTTATAACATGTTTCGTGTGGTATATGTCTGTATCTTGTGTTTAACTTTGTCTTCTGAGGTTTACAATACAGACTTCGATTGGGATAAATATATGCCAGGTGAGTTCATGTATTATGCTTCGTTTTTGTTAGAATTGTTTTATACTTTTATAGCCATTTTCTGTAAGCGTTTACACTCCCATATAGGGAGTGTGGCACGCATGGTCACGGATTTTGTTCACACTTCAAACATTTTCTCAACTTGGTGAAATAAACCAAAAGTGGCAAAAAACCCATTGTTATGGGGTTTGCAGTAATTCATAATTTCTATCAAAAGTCATCGTTTGATAAAGGAAATAATCAAAATACATTCGGGTATCGGTTTGCACAATTCGCTCCCAAACCGTTCTTTACAAGGGTGTTTTATTTAGGGGGAAAAGAACATTTTTTGCCAGATTTTGAATGCTTATTTAGTTCAAATGAGGCCTTATGAACACAAATGAATAATGGATTCATCAACATCAACACCTCTTCTAATAAAAAATGTAAACAAGCTATTGGGAACAGTGCCTATATAATCTGTTACCATGGCTACAAAATGTATCATTTTTCAAATGTTGCCAAAATAATAAATTGTTTTAATGTTTTACGAAAAAAAAACATAAATGGGTTTTTTCGCTTATAGGTAACAGGTATGAGATTTTTTTTTTTTAATAACCCATGAAGCTTTCTGAAATGAAACTGGAAAAATCCTTGGGGGCCGCCATTTTGGATATGTATAAAAAACAGACGTAAAACACAGATTGAAAAAAATATTTTCGGCTTTTTAATCATTTTTTTTAAAATCGGTATTTTGGGTATGTATAACATTAGCAGAAAACACAGATTGAAAATTATTGTCGTCTTTTTAATCATTTTTTTTTTAAATCGATATTTAAGATCATTAAAGTGCTGTGTTGTGTGGAAATTAACATTTGTACAACAAGTTAAAAATAAATTGAAATCTGTAAGAAATATGTTTTCCCGTTCGTCACAAAAACGACAGCATTAGCCTTCTACGCCCGAAGCTAAATTTTGACTGTATCGTAGCCAAAGAAGGACGTGACGTCATTTCCGTTACACTTCATCTTGGCGTAACGTCAATGGAGTTACGTCATTTCCCTCAAAAAAGTGGTAACAACATGAAAGACCCCAAATTCCTATACATGAGCTATTGACTCACTCATTCAAAGTATAATTATTTACCAAACCTTGTGGCAAAAGGATAACTTTCTCATAAGGAGCAATTGTTCTTGTGGCGACAATCTTTTCCTAAATCGTCTGTTGCATAGGCCTCAGAAACCGTCTCTAATAGGGAAAGGGTTTAGCAGAAATGTGACCCCTTACATAATTTGTTACAGGCATATTGACTGGTTGAAAAAGGCAGTCGCCAGGTGGCATCAGAAAAGGGCTGATTTATTTGCTTCTTTATCATAATGCAGGTGATCGATTAAGGATCATCTTGGCCCTCATGTTTTAACCTCGTTCATTATAAATGTATTCCTTGATTTTCTGAAAGTCTTTACTTTATTATTTTCTGTTCAAATAATAGACAACAGCAATACGAATTCCAAATATGTTTTGATAATGCAAGAAAAATGACATTAACATTATTATTGTCTAGTCAATTACTTATAAATCCTTTTTTATGGCCAAAGTATGCTCTTTAATTTTTGTTTATAATTATCTTGCGGTTTTTCGTAAATAGGTAGCACCTATAGATATATTAAAAATATTGCCAACATATGGATTTTAAACAAAAAATGGTTCCATGGATATCATAAACTATTCTTACAAATTATGTACAAATGTTGCAGGGATTATGGCTTTTTAATGAGTCACCATGGTTACAAAAAGTTTCATTTTTTAAATATTCGCAAAAGCATTATTTGTTCATGTATTTGGTAAGAACTTGATATAAATTGATAATCAAAAAAATACCTTGGTAAAATGAAAGTTTTGAAACAAATTCCAGAAGAAACGACTATGAACTAGAGTAAATATTCGTAAAATGATGGGTAAATATTGCTTTTTTAAAAAAAAAACTCAACTTTGCACATTGTTTCCATGGCAACAGGGCAATATTTGGAATATCTAAAATTATTTTTCTGAATAGTTCACTTATGTCAACATGTTGAATAAGTTTAAGCAAAATCTGTGACCATGCGTGCCCAAACAATTAAAATGCTTACAGAGAATGGCTAAAATAAGTATGTGAAAATCAATGTCCATGACTATTTTTGATACATACATAACATTTGTATTTTGCCTAAAATATTTCAGCATTTATATTTTGCCTTAAATATTTCAACATTTGTATTTTGCATTTAATATTGCATACTACATGTTAACATATTACATAATAAACGGTTGTGTACAAAAACAGTATTTTCCTAGAAATTCAACATGGAATACAAGGATATTTTTCTTCTCCATTTAAAACTTGAGAAACCACGTATAATGAGTAAGCCATTTGTAAAGTTATACCGAGTGACATACTACAGTTGTACTTGATAAATGATTTGAATTCATTGATACTGACGGTAAACATTTAAGACTTTGCCACTTACAACAAATATGCAGCAGACGACATTGAAAACCTATATACAAAAACGTGAAAAATCTCCTCAAATGAAAGTTTAATTATTAAAAAGAGTTGAAAACATTGTGGTATAAGGAGAAATTGTCGTTTTTTAGCAATTTCTTCTTTTTCCACAATGGTTTTTAAAGTCGTCTGCTGCAGATGCGTCAAGATGCATCTACAGGTGGCAAAGGGTTAAAATACCGTCCTCATTCTAATTTCTGAAAGTAATCAATTTTATCAATATTATGGTTTAGTCAGTCGGAAATTGTGTAATTTGAGAAATAATATATCTAGAAAGTTTGGAAGATACGTTCTTGATTGAGACTTTCCGGTCATAAAACACATTTATTGAATATCTTTATAATAAATAGGATATAATTGTTATAAATAATATAATAATTTTTTTCAAATTTTGGATACTTGGTGTTACAGATACGATGAGCATTTGATACATAATCAGAACCAGAATGATGGGCGCCATATTTGATGCCACCAAAACTGAAAGATAGAATTCTGGCTTAATAACAGTTTCAGATAGTTAACGAAAGAAATATTTTTCTAATGAGTATATGCTGATATTTGGTAATTTCATGCATCGTTTCCGATTTCTACTGGATTAAAGACTGCAAATCCAGGAACATACATACATCACACTTTTGTACTGCATTCGAGCTTATGTGCCAAATTTCAAACTAAGATAAGGTAGGAAACCAGTTAAGACGTTGACACACTTTGAAAGCGTGACTCATTTCTTTAGACATGAATACCCTTTGTAGGCATTACTAATGCACTAAGACATGGATACCCGCTGTAGGTGTTTCTCAATGCGACAAACATGGATACCAATTTTAGGCGTTTCTCAATGCAAAACATCAATACCCATTGTAGGCGTGACTTAATGCTTCGGCCATGGATACCCATTGTATCCGTGACTTATTGCTTCAGAAATGACTAACAGTTGTAGGCGTGACTTATTGCTTCAGACATGACTAACCATTGTAGGCGTGACTCATTGCTTCAGACATGACTAACCATTGTAGGCGTGACTTATTGCTTCGGACATGACTTACCATTGTAGACGTGGCTCATTGCTTCAGACATGGATACCCATTGTAGGCGTGAGTCATTGCTTCAGACATTGATACCCATTGAAAGTGTGACTCACTGCTTTATACATGGATACCCATTGTTGGCGTGACTCATTGCTTTAGACATGACTGACCATTGTAGTCGTGTCTCATTGCCTCAGACATGACTAAACATTGCAGGCGTGTCTCATTGCCTCAAAAATGGATACCCATGGTAGGCGTGAGTCATTGCTTTAGACATGGATACCTAGTGTAGGCGCGCGTGACGTATTGCTTCAGACGACATGGATGCCGATTGTAGTGACTCATAGTTGAAGACACGGCAATTATTGTATGCATGACAAATTGCATAAGACATGAAAACCCATTGTAACCTTGACTCATTTCTTAAAACATGGATACCCATTGTAGGCATATCTCAATAATACAGGCATGGATACCCATTGTAGCCATGACTCATTGCTTTAGACGTGGATACCCATTGTAGGCATGACTTATTTCTTAAGACATGGATATCCATTGTAGGCATGTCTCAATACTATAGACACGGATATCCGTTGTAGGCGTGACTCATTACTTTAGGCATGAATACCCATTGTAAGCGTGAGTCATTGCTTCAGACATGGATACCCATTGTAGGCATGACTCGTGGCTTTAGACATGGATACCCATTGTAGGCATGACTAATTGCCTTCGACATGGATACCCATTGTAGGCGTGACTAATTGCCTTCGACATGGATACCCATTGTAGGCGTGACTCATTGGCTTCAGATATGGATATCCATTGTAGGCATGACTAATTGCCTTCGACATGGATACCCATTGTAGGCGTGACTAATTGGCTTCAGATATGAACACATTTGAAAGCGTAACTCGTCGCTACTCACATGACTACTCAGTGTATGCGTTACTAATTGCTACGAAAGTGGATACCCATTGTTTTTATATGACATGTATTGAGATACCTTCATTTTTGCAATGCTGATTTTGTATTTAAATTGGGTCGTCCAGCTTTACATATAAGAGAGTTCATAGCAATTCTATGAATACCACAATTAAAATGACGAGTTGAGTAGCCGACAGTTAAGAACCTAGTCAGATGGCGTAGATACTTCGGCTAGTCTGGTTCTATACTGGTACTACAGGTTTCATTAAATCGGTTAGATCATTCAATAGCATTCCGTTTCTAATTGTAGCTGGTCAGGGATCTCCAGTGATAGACTATGTGTATTACTCTAATCCGGCGACCTGGAACGATGCACGAAGCACGTGCATGGACATCGGTGGTGATTTAGCCAAGCTCGACTCTGAACAGACGATTGATGTCATCTTGGAAACAGCTCGGGAAACATATGCTGATCTAAAGTAAATATGGAACAGAAAATTGTACTTCAGTATCAATTATCTCCCCCTAATATATCACCCATCCCAATATGTATAACAAAGAAAACTAAAATAATCTGTTGAATATATGACAATAACAAAGTTATTTTCTGAAAGTTTCTTATATACTATTTTTACGGAAATTACATACTAACATATTTACAAACAGAACCAACAATGATCAAAGTTGAAATATATTTTTCTTTAAAATGGTGATGATGATTATGATTAATATACTACTTATTGTGTTAACAGTCCCAACACTGCATGTATGTCGGACATATGCAGGTGAAATACAGGAAGGGGTCTTGTCAAAACGAAATACAAGATGCCAACCGATTATAGTTAAACCTGCAAATCATAATTTAGTTAAAGCATTAAGCTTTCCGAAAATATCTGTTTTGCACATGTACAATATATGTCTTATGAGATTTGTTTGCTACATAATGTGGAATTTTTCACAATTTCGTTTCACCGCGTGATATTTTCAGCAGATAATAGCTGTACAAGAGGAGTTGCTTATCCTTCTTATCTACGTTCCTGACATTTTGTACTGTCTTAAATAAGCTACCCGATGCTGACCTTTGTTCAAATATATAGCGAATATTATGTTAAAGTAGCGATACATCGGTTTGTATTGCACTACGAGGAGCATGGGACAATTTATATCTCGCGAGACCGTATCTCCAGGGAGATTTCAATTTTCCCACACTACGTGTAGACAATACAAAGGATCGTATCGCTACTTCAACATAATTTTCCTTTTTTCATATACATGTACCTAGTGTATAATCAAAGTATATAGTCTTATGACGTACATGACATTTCTTCATACAAGCCGTGTGTCATTTATCCAACTCAGCATGTTTTGATAAACACTGCATTCCGGTAGCTCAGTCGGTAGGGACGCGGGGTGGCAATCCAGGGGTTGTGCGTTTGATCCCAAGCACGGCCAACATTCTTTCCGACGTTTGATAAAAATCAATGCGACAAGCTTCATTCGTCTCCTACTAAATAGGGTTAACAGTCTATGTGGAAAAATTCAGCCAATTGCTCGGAAAGACTGTTGTGTGATTTACTGGTGTGAATAAACCAGGAAACACATGGGTAGGTGAACTGTCCGCCGTGAAACGACTGAAACATTGTTGAAAACGGCGTTAAACTACAATCAAACAGTAAGTACAAAATCACAATCAAACAGTAAGTACAAAACCACAATCAAACAGTAAGTACAAAACTACAATCAAACAGTAAGTACAAAACCACAACCAAACAGTAAGTACAAAACTACAATCAAACAGTAAGTACAAAACCACAATCAAACAGTAAGTACAAAACCACAATCAAACAGTAAGTTCAATACTACAATCAAACAGTAAGTACAAAACTACAATCAAACAGTAAGTACAAAACCACAATCAAACAGTAAGTACAAAACCACAATTTTATGACGAAAATATAATGTACATCTTAATGATTTATATATTTTGCCCAAACGCCATGACCAGGATAATATTATTGAGTACTTTATCCCAGTTACAGTGACTATTGGGTAGGACTAACAGAGAAGACTACAGGGTGGACTATGTGGGCTTCAGATTGTGAGGAATTAACCTACCTGGACAACTACGAATCCTCATCGCAGGACGGCGATAAGTTATGTTTTTACATGTCAGCTAATAATCACACAGGCTTTCATGCAGAATGTAATACGCTGAAGCCATTCTTGTGTGAAAGACAACTAGGTAAGTTAACAGATGTATACGAGTTTTGACGTACACGCGACAGAAGACTTGTGAAACTAGAACTATCACTGAAGATGATAAATACCCCCTAAACAGCACCTTGACCTACAATATAACTTAATAAGTAAAAGGGCCATAACTCTGTAAAATGCCGGACAAAATATGGCTTCCGACCGACCGACAGACAGACAGACAGCCCGACACAGTGACTTCTTCTTCGAAGAGGGTATAATTATTGCAGACAAAGGAGAAATTGTCATGATGTTTATTTACCATTATTTTACGGTTTTCCAATATTTTGATATTTACAAAGTAGTCTGATACAGATTTAATATCGGAGTATGATTTAAGAATCACAAATTATTGATCAGAATTCTTAAACCGTAATTTGACCTTTTTGCAGAGCATGGAAAGTATTTATTATCTCATCATTCTTTCTTCGAACTAAAAAAAGCTTCCAGAAATTAACCCTGCTATTGTAAACTAAGATCTTTTTTATGACTGACCTTGACTGACAATGCATCTGCGTAAAGTGAAGGCATTCGCACATTATCATCAGAGCATTCACCGTCCGTCTACACGCAATGAAGTCCTAGATACGTAGATGGATCTTTTGACAAAACGCTAGAACTGTAGCCCCATTAGTGTGACGCCTTTATATGATCCCGTTACGGAGAGTCAATATGACCTCAAATCGCCAGGTGTGACTCTTTTATATGAGACGTTCTACGAACAAACACACAGTATCGACCCGAATCAGTATAAGCATGCCGCACAGGCTAACACGGACACTTTCTGTTCGTCTCCTGTGGATTTTCTGTTTCAGAAGTCATCACTCTATACCTCTATCCCAAAAAGACGGAATGTGTCGGCCCGGATTAGTATTGCGCGGAGTCCATAAAGTTGATTTCTCCGTGGAACGGTTCATATAGATTCTGATAATGTCCTCTGATAATGTCCTCTGATAATGTCCTCTGATAATGTCCTCTGATAATGTACTCTGATAATGTCCTCTGATAATGTCCTCTGATAATGTACTCTGATAATGTCCTCTGATAATGTCCTCTGATAATGTCCTCTGATAATGTACTCTGATAATGTCCTCTGATAATGTCCTCTGATAATGTACTCTGATAATGTCCTCTGATAATGTCCTCTGATAATGTCCTCTGATAATGTCCTCTGATAATGTCCTCTGATAATGTTATTTAGCCTTTTACATGATACAGACAACAAACATATGACGCCATTGCCAAACGCGACTTTTAGAACTAGAATAGAAAAAGTAAAAATGCCAGGACCAAACAGTTTCTACTTTTTTTAACAATATTTGAAATCCAATAACAAAAGTCCAATTGTTCACATGCGCTGTCGACACGCAGGTCATTTCTTAGATACAGATTTTTTTTTTCTTATTCAAATAAAAACGTTTTTTTTTTAATTATGGGTATATTAATTAGATCAAAATGAAGACAAGTTGTGATCAAAGATATCGGACAGGTGATGCTGGCTTTGCGTGATTAGGTGCCCTTTTGTTATACTTGAGGCAAATACCTTAACCCTTTCCCTCATATAGACGCTTTCTGACGACTCTGCAGCAGACGGCTTTTTGAAACACAATGTTTTCCACTTTTAGTCATAGGTTATCCATTCAATTATAGAGATTTTTAATTTTTTGACAAAATACGTTCAAAGTCGTCTGCTGCAGAATTGTCGTATGAGGGAAAGGGTAAAATTGATGAAATGATGGACGCTTTCCATGAAACATGACTCACACATGTTGCGTTCTAGTTTATGATGATCAGATAGCCTATTGTTATGTCCCTAATGTTAATGTTTCTGACTGCCGTAACTAGTAAATATTTTATTTCAGATGAACGATGTTCATTTCTGATTGGCTTAATTGACACCGTGACGTCAATTTTATTGGCGACTGATAACCAGAAATGCGAGGAACAGTGTGTTCAGGATCCCCGATGTGTTGCGTCATTATTTGTATCCCAGTTCCACTGTTATATTATCTATGAAAAGGGTACCAATGTCACAGGAAGTATGACTGATTTCGTACTCAAGGCTAAAAGCTGTATTCAAGGTAATCTATTTAGTTTCACGAAGGGTCTACCATTTAACAATGTAAAACCATTTGCTATGGGAGGTTAACTGTTTGAGTGACGTCTTCACAATGTAGGGCCCCCGTCGTTGTTGAAGGGACATGACTATGGCTGATACGCTGGTGTCGGCAGAATGATTCGAGTAATGAGTAAAACATTAAAAACGACTTGGTGTCGTATGACGTCTTCAGTTGGGGAATCATTATCGATTTTTGTCAGAAGAAGTATTCGGGGGTTCTGGTGAGACTGTATGGATGTACAGGCCCACTTGAATCTCCTCTGTACGTAGATTCAATAGGACCCCACATCGTCAGACGGGACTCAGTATACTTAAGCTGCATATGGGAAAGACGTAAGTCTTGCTGCCTACTCGTAGAGCCTGTAACAAATTGCAGTCCAAGTCGTATAGTTCCTTCGGTGCTTTATATGATAGAAAACAGATGGCGCTACCAAAAATAAAAGCACTGCAGTGCTGACCGCCTGGGGGCTGCTGGAAGGTTGGATTCTTTGACGCACGGGCCCTACGGCTACCCGGTTAATTCGCCACTGTATATTTCACGTGACTTCTTTCGTGGGGGAAGGGGGAGTCGGGCACGGGCCCTATGGGCCCCCGCCACTACATTTGCCACGCCTTTTCTTTGTTTACCATTACTTTTTCGACGCCCCCATGTTAATCCGCCACTGAATTGTTCACGTGACTTCTTTTTTTTTCCTTTCCTCTTCGCGAATGTTAATAATGTTAACAAGCGTCCATATTTGACCTCTCGGAGCATTAATTTTTAAAGAACTTCTTAAACTTATATTGTAGTACTCACGCCTTAAGTTTTTCACTGATCTTTCAACAACATTAAAATGATATTTATGGGGGAGATTCTAACCTTTTAAATGCAGTTTTGTTGAATCCATGATGAACTATTTTTCTCGCGCAGTTTCTCATGTTTTATTTGGTGCTAACAGCAATTGGCAGGCTGCCAACTCCGAAAAAAAATGATATAACTACTAAAACCACATCGTGTGAGGCGTTTCTATTGAAATACTATTGAATGTGGCATACTGCATTACAATCGCCAATATCAGGATACTAAATAGAACGGCATTGTGTAGAAATAATAGCTTTTGTCCCATTGAGGTAAAGAATGATAAACTCATGAACTTATTTTTCCTTTTCCAATAACGTTATCAAACTGCTTCAAAGTATACATCGAATTTCGAAGAATTTAAAACATTTCACTCAGATATTATCAAAACAATCGACATCTACGGAATCATGTTTCCGCCATCGACTTTTCGACTGTTAAGAAACGCGACAACTCGATATTGGTCCTTTAATTTCACTTTGTCGCCCTGAATATTTTGACCCCAAGACGCCGAGAAGTCGAAGTACTCGGGAGGAAGTTTACCAGGACATGTCAATGGGGATGCGCACTTAAATGCATTTTGACGCATATGCATCCGACAATTTTTAAAAATATCATGATAAAAAAGAAATAGCTCATAACGAGCAATTTCTCTTAACCACAATGTTTTCAAATCTGTTTAATATTTTCACTTTCATTTATAGAGAGTTTCAATATTTTTCCTAGATCATTTCAAAATCGTCTGCTGCAGATTTATTTTATGTTGGAAATGGTTAACAATGTATTCCTAAGTGATCAACAACTATCTATGGTTCGTTATTGGCGACTTGACCGTAAAACATTTCTGCAAGATAATTATTCAAATGTTATAGTATCCTCTATAGAAAATGTATTCAATCATTTCTCGAGTGTTTTAAATCATGCTTCGATTACTTACAGTTAGTCTGAACGAAACCAGTACAATAACAGTGACAAACGACGAACTCGTACCGAAAATGGATTGTAAGTAAACGGAATATTTTAAGCACACCACACGAAAACCGACATTGTGGACTCTGCGTTAAGTATCGACCCGGATCAACCTAAGCATGTCGCGCAGGCTTACCCGGGTAGACACTGTTCGCCTCCTGTTGATTTTCTGTTTCAGGAATCATTACTCTATACCTCTATACCCCTGAGACGGAATGTGGGGGCCCGGATCAATATGCGCGGAATGCGCAGGCTGATCTCGGTCGATACATTACGCAGAGGTCATACTTTTGGTTTTCTCGCGGGAGGGCTCATATTTGTATGTAGTTATTTATATGGACATACTAGTTTTTCAAAGGCTTCAAGCTATGGTGCTTGTTTAAGTAGAGAGTTGAGCACAGAGTCCTAAATGGTCGATATTAGTGTGACTAAGTTGGCAATGTAATATGAACGCAAGTGAAGCATTCTGTTGTAAATTAGGATGAGTGTCTATTGTGTTTGAAACACGTGTTCTCATTGATGCCGAGAATCTATGATTTAAGGGAAATGCCTGTGATAATGCAGTCTTTAACTATTGTTATCGCCTAAGAACCTAGGTTCGTGATATTATTATGCAAACCGCATGTCAAAAGGTTACACTACACCAAACAAAATCCTTCTTTGTTTCCATGTAAATCGACCAGTTTCAGTCCTCGATTGTCACACTTTCTAAGTGTTTCTCATATAGAACACCATATATCATTGAAACGAGTTTCTTCCTAGCTTTAAAACAATCAAAAGAAAATGTGGGGTCATGCATTATGCAAGAAAGAACTCACCAGGCGCCCGGAAAAAACCGGTGTTTAGCATGCTCTACTTTAACTTTCAAACAAGGTCAAAATACTAAAAGTGATCAAATCAATCATTTCCAGTGCATCCTATACACATTCACAATGCATTTAAACTCAATGTCATCTATTCAATACATTCTGTATTTCTACGCAAACAAAGTTTTGTTTAGGGACTATAGTACTAGCAAGTCAGCGGATGTATTTAGAGTAATTTGACCAATCACACACAAAGATATTGTTATGACCGATAATGGTCCTTTTATCTCGTTCATCAATCGTGACGTTTATGTTTACCGGAAACACGTTCTCAGCCATTTTGTAAACATTCGCGGATGAATACACAAATAGTTATTCATGTTATATTACACGAGTCATATATAAAGAAATACGTAATGGGTATATTAGATCGAATACAAGCATTGTCATGTGATAAAATATTAGTAAGAAATATAGCAACATGTTAATACTGATAGATTACACAGAACTGTTTCAAATGCTTCAAAATAGTACCGTTAAATCTGTGCTCTAGATAAGGGGGAGTATTGCATGTTCTAAAATCATCCCAAAACCTATGTTGCGGGTACTCAAAAGAATCGTCTAACTGAGACAATTGAATACCCACAACATAGGCTTTAATGAGTGTTTAATGCGTTGTCGTAGAAGACATACCTGTTTACTCCTCCTTATCTTGTCCTCTGGTTAATATATTAAACACTTTTTGATAGGTTACACGGGTCCATACATCCGGGTACATTTATCGATAGATGATTCATTTGACGAAACAACGACCAGTCAAACTTCATCTACAGCAGTGCTACAAGAAACAACAACATCTCTACAAGCGACAACATCAACAGAAACGGCAACAGTATCATCCAACAGTGAAATAAAAACAACCCCGGATGACCCCAAAACACGTTCTTCGACACTACTGACAACAACAACAATATCGGGGAGCCCGGACACATGTGTTTGTGAAACTTCAGCCTCATCAACAACAACAACAACAGCATATGTGACGTCATCTGCTATGTCATCCTCGACATCCTCTTGTTTAGGTCAAAATAGTTCATCACCAGTTACCTTGGAAACGGATTCTGGAAAACTTTTTGTTTGTCATGAGGTGAAAGAACGAATTAATTTAACTGTAACTCAGATTGAAGAAAAGGCCATTGAAATTTCGAAAAACTTGACTATACCAGCAAAAGCCACCTCGGCCTATATTAGGACATTGACGAGCATTTCCGATAAGAGAACATCATCGGTTGTCATGGGGACGGTTGGAATCATATGTGTGGTTATTCCAGTTGCCTTGCTACTTCTCTCCGACTTAAAGCTGTTCTATGCTTATATACAACAGGGGTAATAGTAACCTCTAAAAGATAAATTATCAGCAGACGACCTTGTAAATATGTTGACAAGATACAGACAATCTTTATAAATGAAAGTATAATGGTAGAGTAACGTTGACAGCATTGAGGCAAAAGAGAAAATTGCTTCTTATGAAGATCATGATCAAAGGGTTTTTAACCCTTTTCCTCACACGACAATTCTTCAAAATAAAGTCCTGGCTTCCTTGATGTTTGAACAAATGTTAGACCAACAATATTTTATATCTGTTGTTGTACAACAAATAAAAAAAAATAAAACTTACCTATCTTTCAAGTATTTATTTAATGATTTGTTTGTTTTATTGGGGTTTTACGCAGCTGTCAACATTATTTCAGTTATATCACGGCGACAGTTCACTTATTCGTGATCCCATGGTAAACAAACCAGTACTAGGCTAGAAAATGTGCCTAGCCCAAGAGCCCTCCACCATGACCGTCGTGCGGCGACTGGGAATCGAAACCGTGACACCCGATTTTAAATCCCCGACGCTAACCACTCGACCAAGGCATTTATTTAATGAACTTAGGATGTCTTTTCTTTCGATTCAAATACATGTACTTTGAGAATGCATTTAGCTACTTTGTTTATGCTACCTCTATGATTGAAAATAAAAACCCGCTGACTGTTAACCATTAATAGCTATTGCTTTTTAAGTTAATTTTCTTAACTCTCCATGACTATTGCATTCAAAGAAAATATTCACTCGTCTTAAAGTATATATTTTTTTCCCACAAATAATATATTATCTTTTTCTATGTATAAAGCCATACACTTTTTAACCATCAGGTATTGTGAATAAAATCCGATACTTGTCGAATTATTCTATAATGTATAAGAAAGGTCTGTTATAACGTACTCTCCTAGCCAGAGCTGCGAGCCAATTCATTGATTGATTGTTTGGTGTTTTACGCCACTTTCAACAATTTTCAGTTATATCGGCGTTGATTACTTACAAGTACTTCTGGTCCATTAATCCTGACACCAGCCATTTAGTCGTAATAATAAACCTGCAACCCTTAACTCTTTCTGCGCCAAAGGCAATATTGAGGTTTTTGCAAACAATACTGATTCAGGTGAGTCAGCTCGTAACGAGCTGTCTCACCTAAAATCAGCATTGTTTGCCTGTTAGTTACCAAAATAGTCCGAAACTTTCATAAATTGAGAAATGGACACACCTGATTTTGAACATGGAAGAGTCTACTTTAAACGATTCGGCGCTCAAAGAGTTAAAGTATTTGGTATGACCCGGCCGGGGATCGAACCAGCGACTAACCACACCAACGCAGACGTTATATTACTACACCACCGAGGCCGGTTCCAAGAAGAACATGCAATTCATCCGCGCCAGTTATCCAACAATTTAATACAAGCAAACCCCCATACGTATGAGCCATGCGTTATAACAGGTACTAGTTGGCATTTCTCTACAGTATACAGATTCAGATACTCTTGTCAAATTTATACAACAAACATTTCGCAATTCGTACAATTTTTTTAATACAAAAACCATTTCACAATTCATACCATATTTTGTATACAAAAAACATTTCACAATTCATACAAAAGTTTTTATTCTAAAAACATGTTTAAAATTTGATATTGACTGAAGATTCTCTACCTAGTTTATGTATCATATCATGTATTCTTAATATAAGTGCTACTTTCTTTTTAAAATATACTCTAAAGAAAGGTAAGCTTTGAAAGGATAATTTGAAGAAGGCAGAAAAGGAGTAGAGCTTGAGAAAGAAGGGAAGCTGTGATTTGACTGATTATTTGTGTTGATAATAACATAGTCTGTACGTACCAGCACAACTCACAACCAAGGAATGAGAGTAGAACGTTTGGTAAGAGTGAGAACAATTAAAGTCATAACAGTTTAGATAACGGAGAGCAGTATGTCTGTGGGTAATTACAAAAAATGACGAGAGTAAAAAGTGAGAGGAAGATGATAGTAGGCCTATATACATATATAGGCTGAAATGTATTCAACCCACGTGTCAACTTGATGGTGTTATAATATTTTGCAAAAACTCTAAATTTATGCACTACCTTCTCACGCAATCTCCTATCTGTATTTATCTATGTTTTTAAAAGAATTCAGATATCCTGTAAATCCTTATCATATATCAATTAAAATAAATCAACCGGCAAACATGTTGTTTACCCATTCACTGATGCAAATATAACAAATGTTTCCAATTCACATATCGAGCTATAGGCTTTAAAACGACTGGCTCAGACTTATCAGAATCAATTCAATCTACAAAAGTTTACAGAACCTTACATCAAGCATGTGTACAGTGTAGTTGATCTTGACCCGACCGTGCGGGTGGACAAGCCGATCTGGATCTATACTGTTCGCAAACGCCCACTTGTATGTTTCCCCATGCACGGGCTCGTATATCATCCACCGAATGTTTACCTTTATTAGCTATACATCTATATGACCCAAGGAATATCAAGGGTACTCTGCACACTCGACATTATTACATTATATACTCTGCGTAATGTATCGACCCAGATCAGCCTGCGCAGTCCGCGCAGGCTAATCCGAGCCGACACATTCCGTCTCAAGGTGGTAGAGGTATAGAGTAATGACTCCTGAAACAGAAAATCCACAGTAGGCGAAAATTGTCTGTCCGGGTTAGCCTGCGCGGCATGCTTAGGCTGATCCGGCTCGATACTTTACGCAGAGTCCAAAATGTTGGTTTTTCTCGCGAACGACTCATATGTAAATCAAAAGCACTCTATCAGAGAGGAGTCAAAACGAGTGCATCCCGTATCCATGGCCTTTTTACATGAATGTATACTAGAGTAGTCAGATTGATAATAAATATGATAATCTTAAAATATGTTTCAAATCATCATACAAAATAAAGTAAATACGTTTTCTTTTGTTGTTGAATATATTCGATAATGCAGTCAGGAAACCAGTTATTGTATTTGTGAAAGTAGTCGGAATTGACGCGTTGGTATTGTCGATATATATTTCTGTACAAAAGAGAACATGGTCCGATCATACCTGACAGTCATTTATCTAGGACGTTTATTGATACTTTGTATCTTTAAACTGTATCATTTTCAGTCAGGGATATTAAGTTAATATACTAGCATCTCGTCAAAGTACATTGCTTAACCCGTTGTCTCACATACAGCATCCGGGCAGATACATGGAACGTCTAGACAAATAAAAGAATAGAATAAATAATAGAGTTGAAAACATTGTGGCACGAGAAGAAATTGCTATTGGTGATGTAACAAGAGTGTTTACAATATCTGTATTCTCCGTATGCTTCAACTTGACTGCGACTGCAAGTTGGATAAAGTTAGTAAACATATGAAACTATAATTAAATCCACAGTTTGTTGTACAATCCATTTTACCCCCAATTTAGACACTTTTCGCCTCCTGTGGATTTACTGTTTCAGGAATCATTACTCTATACCTCGATCCTCCTATATTTTAAATACAGGAATAACACAATTTATACATAAAATAAAATCTGTGATTGACGTGTAAACCGCGCCCCCCTACTGCACTTTGAATGACGTGTAAGCAAATTTCAATGACGTCACATCATATTTCAGTAGGATCATTACCATAGTTGGTAACGTATACGGAATTTCAAACCGTTGTGTTTGAACTGCGCATGACCATCTGCTTGTGCTTGCGCCGGAAAAATGTGCAGGTATATTATAAAGCCTCTTACAAGAGAAAGTTGATGCATGAGTAATCTTTTCAATCATAAGTCTTAATGTGTATACAGGTATAGTGCTTTCATTAAGGAGTAATTTTATGAGTTGTGAATTCCACATACACTTTTGAAGATGTTTTTGTCAGAATTTTTGAATTTTATTATTTGTCAATAAAACCACAAAACAGACAATTTGAGATTTGCATGCAATAACAATTCATTTTATCTTTCCCCTGTTAATGTCAACACCTTTGCAGCAATCTACTTTTAAAACAATGAGAAAAGGGTTAACTTGCTAAAGACATGAGTTTTCTCTTTTTCTCAAAATCATATTAACTTGGTATCCTAACTATAATCATACTTAAATAAATCTTAAAATGTAGTCCAATATGTTAACAAAGCAGACCACCCTCGAAATACAATATCAGCTAAACAGTCAAATTTCATTGAAATTGTTGCATAATTTCAAACTTGATTTCGAACATAAACTGAACCCTACAACATGTTAATTTATTATTATTCTTTCCTTCCTTTTTTAAAATGAAAATAGCAAACTACTATTGTTTTAAAATTATATTATGATCAGCGCCCTTGTGTCAATGATGCATAACAATACGCAGAGCGCCAGCAAAATGCCTGTAGGGAATCTAATGGCACATTTAAAAGTGTCAAGTACGAAATAATTTGGTACGAAAGACTCGATTCGTGAACCATTCTCCTTCGCAGAGTTGTTGTTCTTTACACTCGTTTTACAGGTAGAGAGTGTTCATTCAAACGCATATTTCTATAAAAATCAGTTTTATCTTAGTTTGTTCTTTTCTTCATTTGTTTCGAACCAAATTAACATCATAAATAACCTATAATTAACTATTTTAGGGCGTGTACAATTCTTTCGAAGTTTTCCCACGTATGTCAAAGCGTAACATAGAGTAGAAACAGTCTATACATTTAACCATTACAGACATAAATTCAGAAATATTATATTAAATCTTCACAAATCAAGACATGTCTTTGAACCTTAAAAGAACGTTCAGTAATGAAGAATTACTATCAAAAAGACAAATCGACGTTATTTTATTGTGATATTGTTATGATACTTGAACATTAGCGTATGTTGCAAGTCTAATCGAGGACGAGTGAAAAAATCACACCATTAAACAATCTGCAATACTTGGTAAATCAAATATAAACTTAAAACATTAGAAACATGAATTACTTTTCAAATGTATCAAACAATCGCAACCGTAATATGTTCGAGGCATTTACATTAAATTTATCCAAGTGATTTCTGAAAAGCTTTTAAAAATATAAGTGGCCGGTTCCTGCCCGACGACTAATTATTTGACTGTACATATGAGAAGGTAGGACTTGATCTTATTTTGTTCGCTAATGTATTAACCCTTTCCCTCATACAGGAAATCTAGCAGACGACTTAAAAAACCCGAAAACATACGAACAAAAACCTGAAAAATCTCCATAAAAGATCGCTTAATTGTTAAACAAAGTTGAAAACATCGTGGCCAAAGGGGGGAATTGCTCATCATGAGCAATTTCACCTTTTGCCACGATGTTTTCAAAAGTTGTCTGCAGCTATAGCTTCATAATGCGTCTGCAGGTGATAAAGGGTTAAACTGTTGCAAACACGCAGACGCGTTCTGACGCATCTGCACCAGGATACTTTTGGAAACATTGTGGCAAACGGAGTAAGTGTTCGAAATTAGCAATGTGTTATTGTGCCAGTATGTTTTCTATTCTATTGGTGGAATCCGCTGTGGTCGAGTGGTTAGCGTCGGGGATTTCGAAACCGGGTGTCTAGGGTTCGACCCACAGTCGCGGCACTACGGTCATGGTGGAGTGCCCTTGGGCAAGGCACATTTTCTAGCCTAGTACTGGTTTGTTTACCCAGGGATCATAAATAAGTGAACTGTCGGTGATATAACTGAAATATTGTTAAAGCGGCGTAAAAACCCAACAAATAAAAAAAAAATAAAAAAAAATAAAAATATTGTACACATTATACTTTCAATTATAGAGAAAGTCCATAATTTTGTTCAGACGTTTTTCACGTAGTATGCTATAGATAGATTGTTGTTTAAAGAGACGCGTGTTTAATTATCATCGCAAAGGGAGACCGTGCTGATTTTAAGTCAATGTTTGGTTCCATCGCAGCACCTTGGTATGTGTTCGATTAACTGTAATGTATGTAAAGTCAACAAATTAAATAGTTCCCTGAAATTGTTTTTTGAATGGTAGTATATAGACTAATGTTAGCTTACGAAACAATTGAGTGAATTAAACCACCGCTAGTATCCATTGTTGGTATTGATTTAAACTTGTCCTCATGTGAGTGGGTTATTGTCTTGTTTTTAACCCTTTCCCTCATATAGACGCTTTCTGACGCCTCTGCAGCAGACGGCTTTTTGAAAACATAGTGACACAAGAAGAAATTGCTCAAAACGAGCAATTTCTCCTTTTGCCACACTGTTCTCCACTTTTAGTCATAGGTTATCCTTTCAATTATGGAGATTTTCTCTATTTTGACAAAATATGTTCAAAGTCGTCTGCTGCAGAATTGTCGTATGAGGGAAAGGGTTAAAACACCTTTCCCACATACAGATTCTTACGATTCTCCAGCGGATTGAATTTGTTATCTTAACCCTTTCCCTCATACGACAATTCCGCAACAGACGACTTTGAACGTATTTTATCAAAACATAGAAAATCTCTATAATTGAATGGATAACCTATGACAACAAGTGGAAAACATTGTGACAAATGGAGAAATTACACGTTTTGTGCAATTTCTTCTTTTGTCACTATGTTGTCAAAAAGCCGTCTGCTGCAGAGTCGTCAGAAAGCGTCTATATGAGGGAAAGTGTTAAGTTGTGTGATTCAGCTTTAGGAAGGTAACATTTCACATCTGTACGAAATTGAGGGAAATTATTGATACTTTTCAAATTGCATTATTGCTTATTAGAATCTCGATATGAGCCATCCCGCGAGAAAACCAACATTGTGGACTCTGCGTAAAGTATCGACCCGGATCAGCCTAAGCATGTCGTGCAGGCTTATCCGGATAGACACTTTTTCGCCTGCTGTGGATTTTCTGTTTCAGGAATCACTACTCTATACCTCTATTTCCCTGAGACGGAATGTGTCGGCCCGGATCAGTCTGCGTGGACTGCGCAGGCTGATATGGATCGATACATTACGTAGATGCCATACTGTTGGTTTTCTCGCGGGACGTCTCATATTGTTATACATTTCAAGCATTCAAGCATGTATATTCACGTATATACATTTTAAAGCGCCATAAGTCAATAGGACTCGGATTATTTGTTTATTCGACAAAGTGGTTTTAAATGCACATCTATTATGTAGTCTAAACTAATGCCATAATAGCGTTAAGTGTTATACTGCGTCATATTGGCCTTTAACACTTTCCACACAGAACAAATCTGCAGCAGACGACTTTGAAAATGTTGAGGTAAAAATATGAAAAATGTCTATTGATGCAAGTTGACTTTTTAATCAAGTTAAACGCATTGAGACAAATGGAGAAATTGCTCATCATGCACAATTTCACCATTTGTCAATATGTTTGTTTTCTAAAGTCGTATGCTTCAATTGCATCTGCTTTTGTAAAGAGTTAAAGGTAAATTATTTAAAACGATTTGAATCATATTCCAAACGACATTAATTATTTCTATACAATCAACACGTTACCGCTTGACGTAGATTATTTTGCAATAATTGAAGCAAATGTGTGCTTTTAATTGCGCCCTTTGTTTCCAATGTGTTTTAGTAAGGAATTATGTTGACACGTAAATGGTTTGTTCTTTTATGTCGTTGCGCCATCGTTATCTGCTTATTTTCTAAACGATAAAGAAAATCCTAGAACGCAGTCGTTCGGATCACTGGTGTTTCTGTTGTGGGGAAAAAAATGCTATAATTAAGGATCAAATACATTTAACGATCTAGCATCAGGAAAAAGTGCAAGTGTAAATTTTGTCGGGTTGGAAATATTATATTTTTGCAATAGTTGAACTTGCTTGTTTCGGCAGGGGTGTAAATAAGAGGGATACTTAACTAAGATTTATGCTAAAACATTACCCGCCCAAACATTTGTTGAAGAAAAAACAACTAAAAGACTGTTGAAGACATGACAATAAAAAGGATATTTTCTGAAAAATTAAACATTCCTCTATTGCAATAGATAAACATATTTGAGAATACGACACTATTTGATGATTTTTTATTTTTTCAAATTTATACAATCAGTTTATAAACTCTGAAGCAATTTTGGTAAGAATCCAAAATCACAATATATGTTTTTTTTTAAACCTTTCATTATTCAAATTACATTGAAAATATGATGCTTAAGGTGAAAGTGTGTATTTATTACAAAAAGAAGATAATACTTAAAAAAAAAAGTTCTTACATTATTATTCAAGTACTTTAAATTATATATTTTTACTTTTTATTTTTTACTCTTGGTACTCTTTAACCCTTTCCCCTCATACAACAATTCTGCAGCAGACGACTTTGAACATATTTTGTCAAAAATTAGAAAATCTCTATAATTGAATGGATAACCTATGACTTAAAGTGGAAAACATTGTGGCAAAAGGAGAAATTGCACGTGATACTTTACCCGGGTAACAGGTATTCAAGGGCGTTCGATTTCTGCCGTTGTTTACCCTCACGCTCGGCTATACAGCCATGGCAGTAACGTACCCGTCTTATCTAGGTTCCCGGTTTCGCTGCTTTTGGATTTCATATACGGCTGAGACGTCAAAATTGAGTGATTATGATTCACTAAAGCCTGAAATTCATCGAAATGTGAAAACAGTAAAGTGGATGAAACATCTCGTTATTAATAGTAGGACTAACCCCTTTTTTCCATGTGTAGCCGAGCCCCGGTAGCTCAGTCGGTAGCGACGCGGGCTGTCAATCCAGGGGTTGTGAGTTCGAATCCCGGCTCGGCCAACTTTCTTTCCGACGATTGACAAAAGTCAATGCGACATGGGTCATTCGTCTTCCACCAATGGGCTAAGTATATGTGGAAAAGCAGCCAGTTGCTTGGGAAGATTGTTGTGTGGAGGAACTGGTGTGAGAAAACTAGGAAATGCATGAGTAGGTGAACTGGCCGCCGTGAAGTAACTGAGAAATTGTTAAAAACGGCGTTAAACCCAATTCAATCAATTTTTCCAGACGACAATCGATGCGTGTGCGTCCCAATACTTTTCAAAACATCGTTCCGGGCTCGATTACCAGTCGCGGAACGACGGTCATAGTGGAGTGCCCTTGGGCAAGGCACATTTTCTAACCTAGTACTGGTTTGTTTACCCAGGGATCATGAATAGGTGAACTGTCGCCGTGATATAACTGAAATAATGTTGAAAGCGGCGTAAAACCCCAATAAAACAAAAACAAATCAAAACATCGTTGAACTCGAGAAATTGCTCATCTTTAGCAAGGTCTGCTTTTGCCACAACGTTTTCAACCCTATTCCGTTAAATATCCTTTTTTTTTTTTTTAGAGATTTTTAACATTTTGCCTAGATGTTTCAAAGTCAACTGATTCAGATGTGTCGTAAATAAAGGGGAAATGTATAGGAGATAAGGATTTTGTCATTAATATTTTGCCTCATATAGACGCTTTCTGACGCCTCTACAGCAGACGGATTTTGAAAACATCATGACAAAAGAAGAAATTGCTCAAAACGAGCAATTTCTCCTTTTGCCACAATGTTTTCCACTTTAAGTCATAGGTTATCCCTTCAATTATAGAGATTTTCTATTTTTTGATAAAATATGTTCAAAGTCTTCTGCTGCAGAATTGTCGTATGATGGAAAGGGTTAACATTCCAGCCCCCCCCCCCCCCCCCCCCCCCCCCCCCCCCCCCACACCCCCACACACACACACACACCGTGATACCCCCAAATCACCGACTAATGTTTTGCAGATGTATTGAAACAGTTTTAGATATTCAAAAAGTGATCGACATTGACTGTTTTTAACGAACACTAGAAAACTACTGTAGCTTACAGAAAGACCATGGCTAGAACAGTCGTGGTAGATATATCTATATAATGGATTCATATATAATATTACTCTAGAATGAATGTCACATTTCTTCTCGTGATTTTATCTAACGTGATATACCGGTGCATGTGCTTAAATATAAAATGGATCGAGGGCTTTGGTTCTGGTAAGTAAATCATGGTTATTCTATAGGTCAAGATTGATTGGGGTTTAACGCCGTTTTTAACAATTTCTCAGTTATATCACGGCGGCAAGTTCACCAACTCATGCATTTCCTGGTTTTCTCACACTAGTACTCCACACAACAATCCTCCCAAGCAACTGGCTGCTTTTCCACATAGACTTAGCCCATTGGTGAAGACGAATGACGCATGTCGTATTGACTTTTGTCAATCGTCGAAAGGAAAGTTGGCCGAGCCGGGATTCGAACTCTCGACCCCTTGATTGACAGCCCGCGTCACTACCGACTGAGCTACCGGGGCTCGGCTGTAGGTCAAGACAAAACGTTCTAAAATATTGTTATGTTCAAACAGTTTCTCAATACGAGCTCCTGTAGCCCAGTCCTCGTAAACCCTTTTCAACATACAAGTAATCTACGGCAGACGGCTTTCATAGTATCTAGACAGAAATGGGAACAATCGCTAACAAATAAAAGTATAATTATTGAAAGCAGCTGAAAACATTATGGCAAAAGGAGAAATTACTCGCTTTGAACAATTTCCCAGTTTTTTCCACAATGTTTTCAAAAGTCGTCAGCGTCTGTATGTGAGAAAGCGTTAACGGTCGGGCACCGCCCAAAACTGATTCGTGAGTTTGAATACCGGTTTCCTAAATCTTATTAAGCGAAAAGGTTGTTGTCAAAGACGCCATTCTTTTACGACCAATGCATTGACTAAGATTTCCTTGAGTAATGATATGACCTGTCCCGCGAGAAATTCAACATTATGGCCTCTGCGTAATGTATCGACCCAGATCAGCCTGCGCAATCCGCGCAGACTGATCCGGGCCGACACATTCCGTCTCAGGGGGATAGAGGTATAGGGTAATGATTCCTGAAACAGAAAATCCATAGGAGGCGAAAAGTGTCTATCCGGGTATGCCTGCGCGGCATGCTTAGGCTGATCCGGTTCGATACTTTACGCAGAGTCCACAATGTTGGTTTTCTCTTGATACGGCTCATTTTGTGGAATGCTGGAACAGACCAGTCGTAAACAAACTGGTAACGGTGATTATTACTGAAAGAAAACTGCGTGAACTCTTTTCCTTAATCAACACATTTGGAGCAGACGACTTTGAAAACATGTCTGCAATAAAAAAGAGGAATCTTTCTTCAAATGTAAGTATGATTTGTGAATACAGTTGAGTAATTTCTCCTTTTGCCTCAATATTTTCAATAATTGTCTGATGCAAATGCTTTAAACGCGGAGTCAAAGGCTGATCTGAATAGACAGCGGTCGTAAAGTCACGAAGGTGGTAAAGTCACGAAGGTGGTAAAGTCACGAAGGTTGTAAAGTCACGAAGGTCGTAAAGTCTCGGAGGGCGTAACGTCACGAAGGTCGTAAAGTCACGAAGATGGTAAAGTGACAAAGGTTGTAAAGTCACGAAGTGCGTAAAGTCAAGAAGGTCTTTAAGTCACAAAGGTTGTAAAGTCACGAAATTCGTAAAGTCACAAACGGCGTAAAGTCACGAATGTCGTAAAGTCCCGAAGGGCGTAAGGTCACGAAGGTTGTAAAGTCACGAAGGTCATAACGTCACGAAGGTCGTAAAGTCATGAATGTCGTAACGTCACGAAGGTCGTAAAGTCATGAATGTCGTAACGTCACGAATTTCGTAAAATTAAGAAGGTAGTAAAGTCACGAAGATCGTCAAGTCACCAACGTCGTTAAGTCACGAAGGTTGTATAGTCACGAAGTGCGTAAAGTCAAGAAGGTCTTTAAGTCACGAAGGTTCTAAAGTCACGAAGTTCGTAAAGTCACAAACGGCGTAAAGTCACGAATGTCGTAAAGTCCCGAAGGGCGTAAGGTCACGAAGGTTGTAAAGTCACGAAGGTCATAACGTCACGAAGGTCGTAAAGTCATGAATGTCGTAACGTCACAAATTTCGTAAAATTAAGAAGGTGGTAAAGTCACGAAGATCGTCAAGTCACCGACGTCGTTAAGTCACGAAGGTTGTATAGTCACGAAGTGCGTAAAAGCAAGAAGGTCTTTAAGTCACGAAGGTTGTAAAGTCACGAAGTTCGTAAAGTCACAAACGGCGTAAAGTCACGAATGTCGTAAAGTCCCGAAGGGCGTAAGGTCACGAAGGTTGTAAAGTCACGAAAGTCATAACGTCACGAAGGTCGTAAAGTCATGAATGTCGTAACGTCACAAATGTCGTAAAATTAAGAAGGTGGTAAAGTCACGAAGATCGTCAAGTCACCGCCGTCGTTAAGTCACGAAGGCTGTATAGTCACGAAGGTCGTAAAGTCACGAAGGGCGTAAAGTCACGAAGGTCGTACAGTCACGAAGGGTGTAAAGTCACGAATGTTGTAAAGTCACGAAGGTCGTAAAGTCACGAAGGTCGTAAAGTCATGAATGTCGTAAGTCACGACTGTCGTGAAATTAAGAAGGTGGAAAATTCACGAAGATCGTAAAGTCACCGAAGTCGTTATGTCACGAAAGTCGTAAAGTCACGAATGTCATAAAGTTTAGAAGGTCGTAAAGTCACGAAGGTCGTATAGTCACGAATGTCATAAAGTTTAGAAGGTCGTAAAGTCACGAAGGTCGTATAGTCACGAAAGTCGTAAAGTCACGAATGTCGTAAAGCCACGAAGGTGGTAAAGTGACGACGGTCGTAAAGTCACCGAGGTCGTAAAGTCACGAAAGTCGTAAAGTCTTGAAGGTCATAAAGTCAAGAAAATCGTAAAGTCACGAAGGTCGTAAAGTCACGAAGATCGTAAAGTCACGAAGATCGTAAAGTCACGAAGGTTGTAAAGTCACGAAGATCGTAAAGTCACGAAGGTCGTTTGTCAAGGAGGTTGTATACCGTAACCGACATGTGAGCCAGTTTCTACAGCTAGGAGGGTCCAGATATAACAAACTCGAAGCGTTAACATTTCTCCGTAATTTCAAATTATTTAAACCTTTTCCACATACAAACGCTTTCTGAAGCATTTGCAGCAGAAAACATTGCGGCAAAAAATGGAGATATTGCTCATAATATTTTCAACTCTATCAAGTTTTATTATTTTTATTTCATTTAAAGAGATTTTTTCATATTTTTCCAATGATATTTTCAAAGCTGTCTGCTGCACATGTTTTGCATGTGGGAAACGGTTGAAATAGCAACAATTTGTCATAATAGATATATAATTGAGCTTTTCCACGAGAAAACCAACTGTATTGATTCTGCGTTATGTATCGACCCATATCAATCTGCGCAGTCCGCGCAGTCTTATCCGGGCCGACACATTCCGTCTTAGGGGGAAAGATGTATAGAGTAATGATTCCGGAAACTGAAAATCCACAGGAGGCGAAAAGTGTATGTCCGATTTAGTCCAGATTTACGCAGAGTCTCTCGTGGACGGGCTCAATTCCTATCCGTTTCATATTTCCACTTACAGACGCACAGTCTAACTACGCGATAGAGTACATGTACTTCACGGAGAAGAAGAGTTGGAATGAAGCAAAGTCCGCGTGCCAGGAGATTGGGGGAGACCTGGCGACAATAGACTCCCGCGGTACCCTCGATATCATTATAGCCAAAGCCGACGATACCTATACTCAACATATCTTGTAAGTATTTTTAAACCATTATAATATACAACGCATCTACAACAGATGATTTTAAATACATCAAGGTAAAATTTGTAGAAAATCACCACAAATGAAAGTATAATTATCGAATACGGTTTAAAACATTCTGACCGGCAAAAGGAGAAACTGCTCATTATCAGCAATTTCCCATTTCCCCCACAACTTGATACGTTCGAAAGTCGTCCACTGTAGATGCGTCAAATAGCGTCTGCAAATGGAAAAGGTTTGTTATAGCATTAAAAGCTTTGTATAATTTTGAAACACATTGGGGGAGGGAGAACAAATAAGAAAATAAATCAAAGTTTCACCGGAAGAGTATTAATTATACTTAGTCTATTCAATGTACCTTATGGATTTAAAAATATCATCGGTTAAATCAAATCAATGCTATACGTATTTGACATATGTTGAATTGTTGGTATAATGAATTTCGATAACAATGTGTAATAAATAGGAGATATTTCGCTTTGTGTTATTATCTCCCCTTTTCCTTATTGTTTTCATAACTTCTCTGCTTCCGTTTTAAAAAGTCTTTTAAATCAGGAAACGGATTAAAACAGTCAAAGTTATGACAGAAACAATGGTTCAAATCCCGGCTCGGCCAACTTTCTTTCCGACGATTGACAAAAGTCAATGCGACATGCGTCATTCGTCTTCCACCAATGGGCTAAGTCTATGTGGAAAAGCAGCCAGTTGCTTGGGAAGATTAGTGTGTGGAGTATTGGTGTGAGAAAACCAGGAAATGCATGAGTAGGTGACCTGGTCGCCGTGATATAACTGAGAAATTGTTAAAAACGGCGTTAAACCCCAATCAACTGAAACAATGTTTATATAGTCATGTTCATCAAAACCAGATATGACCGGTTTATTGCGTAAATCTATTTACAAGTGAAAGAGCACATGTTCTCAAACCCACTCTCGAAGTAAGGCTTAGATTTAAGTTATTTAATTTAATTTAAATTAAGTGAAATTATTGTTGGCATTTCGCAAATAGGAGTTCAGGGGAATCGCACAGTCTGAAATAAACACACACCAAGCAGTTTTCAATTGGACGCCGTGTAGTTATTTCAGGAAATAGACAATTATACTGTTAACCTGTTTTTAATCAAAGCATATAAGCCGTCCCGCGAGAAAACCAACATTGTGGACTCTGCGTAAAGTATCGAGCCGGATCATCATAATCATGCCGCGCACGTTTACCCGGACAGACACTTTTCGCCTTATGTGGATTTTATGTTTCAGGAATCATTACTCTATACATCTATCCCCCCTGAGACGGAATGTGTCGGCCCGGATCAATCTGCGCGGACTGCGCACGCTGATCTGGATCGATACATTACGCAGAGGCCATAATGTTGGTTTTCTCGCGGGACGGCTCAAATAGACAACTATAATGCTAACTTGTTTTTAATAAAAGCATTTAACCTATTTAACTCCAATTACTTCATTTGCCATCAGCTATTTTGAGTTTTGTTAAAATAACGGAACTTCAAGTTATATCAAATTACTATTTGATGTTCACGTATCGAGGGCTTGGCGTGAAACGGTTGTAACTAAAAACCTATTTTGAAAACCCTGGTTTAGGGGCAATTTTTAACCCCTTTGTAAACAATGCAAATTTAGATGCCATTGCTCAGAACGAGCAATGGCACCTAAATTTCCATTGTTTACCAAGAATAAAAGATTTAACGTTTATAAAGACATAATGGCGAGATGAATAACCTTGGTAACAAAATACCAATTTTAGTTACAACCGTTTCACGCCAAGCCCTCGGTATGCATTTGTTTATGTACATGAATGCATGTAAATGACTAGATACATTTATTCGTATAATTCATATATAACGAGGCCAACCAGAAACATATAAATACAGTCGACTACAAGTGCGTCAAACCGCGACTGTATATGGGAACAGGGGTATTAGAATAGGTTTTCATTTCAGTGATACAGACTTCTGGGTTGGGCTGACCGAGGTGTCCGAGGGTCAGTTTCAGTGGTCATCAGATTGCTCCGGACTGACCTGGACATCCAACTATGTGGATGGTTGGAAAAGTAACGAAAAATGTTTCAAACTCAATAAAGACGACCATTCTGGTTTCCGCGATGACTGCAAAGACCACACCACATTTCTATGTGAAAGATATATAAGTATGTTCTCTCTTAACCCTTTCCCTCATATAGACGCTTTCTGACACCTCTGCTGCAGACGGCAATTGAAAAAACATAGTGACAAAAGAAGAAATTGCTCAAAACGAGCAATTTCTCCTTTAGCCACAATGTTTTCCACTTTATGTCATATGTTATCCATTCAATTAAAGAGATTTTCTATTTTGTTTATAGAATATGTACAACGTCGACTGCTGCGGAATTGTCATATGAGGGAAAGGGTTAAAGACAAATCCCGGCTCGGTCAACTTTCTTTCCGACGATTGACAAAAGTCAATGCGGCACGCGTCATTCTTTTTCCACCAATGGGTTAAGTCTATGTGGAAAAGCAGCCAGTTGCTTGGGAAGATTGTTGTGTGGAGTACTGGTGTGAGAAAACCAGGAAATGCATGAGTAGGTGAACTGGCCGCCGTGATGTAACTGATAAATTGTTAAAATCGGCGTTAAACCGCAATCAATCAATCAATCAATCAATCAATCAATCAATCTCTTAAAGACGCCCAATACATCTATTTGGGAAACGCTAAAATATTTGTTTGTTTATTTGTATGCTGTCCTAAAGCACATTCAACATGTTTTCAGTAATATCCGGGCATTTCCTGGGTAAGTTACCAGTAGTAATGGTCCATTTATACGGACACAAATCGCGAATCAGTCCGTATGCTAACCACACAATCCGGATCTTAAAAGTATTTAGCTCTTTCAGCGGCGAATTGTTTAAAGTAGACTCTTCCATGTTCAAAATCGGGCATCTCCATTTCTCATGTAATAAAAGTGTTGGACTATTTTGATAAATAAAAGGCAAACAATGCTGATTTCAGGTGAGACAGCTCGTTACGAGCTGACTCACCTGAATCTGTATTGTTTGCAAAAAACACAATATTGCCTTTGGCGCTGAAAGAGTTAGTAAGACCAGGCCGGGGAACGAACCCGAGGGCTCCCTGTACCGAGGTGGACGTTATACGACCGAGGCGATCCAAACAACAAAGCTCAGTTCGCCCTCGATACTTTACGACTAGGCAAGATCCAGATCAGTATGTTCCGCCAACCAGTCTGTTCAGTTTCTTTCAAATTCTCACCAAGAGTCATTCATAGAGTGTGTAAACTCATAGATAACGGCTTTTCTAGGGTTTGAGTGTCAACTAAGGATCCTTGAAAATGCCCCTTTTTTATGTAGTTATGTAGGAATACATTTTAAAACGTGTCACTGTCCTTTAGAAATGTCAAATAACTACGAGTGAATAATTAATTCTTGTCTCAAACACTTATAGACCAACCATGTACCATGGAAATCACCACACCTGTATATGTTTACGACCTCACTACGTCACGGAACGATTTAGAATGCAGAACGAACTGCTTGGGGGACGGGAGTTGTGCGGCGGCCATATTTAAAGGCAGCGACGAGTGTACGAAAGTAGTTCTGAACACAAACGGAGCAGATGGAGATTTGTTACACCTGTCGGTGAAGGACTGTGTTATAGGTGAATTTTGATAACATATATTTAAGTTACGTAGAAACAAGCATGATATAATTAATTAATTAATCCCTTTTATAACATATAAACATATATCGACGCATCTGCAGAAGGCGACTTTTGAAAACATGGTGGCAAAATTAGAAATTGTTTATCATCACCAATGGTTAAAAACTATGCGCACATACATATGAGCCGTTCCCACGAGAAAACCAACATACTGGACTCTGCGTAATGTATCGATCCAGATCAGTCTGCGCAGCCCGCGCAGGCTAATCCGGACAGACACATTCCGTTTCAGGTCGATAGAGGTACAGAGTAATGATTCCTGAAACAGAAAATCTACGGGAGGTGAAAAGTGTCTATCCAGGTTGGCCTACGCGACATGCTCAGGCTGATCCGGGTCGATGCTTTAAGCAGAGTCCATAACGTTGGTTTTCTCGTGGAACGGCTCATATCTTGTCAGAAGATACAAATGGTGTTGTTCTACATATACAATGCTTTAGTTTTAACTGTTCGTAACAAGATCGTCGACTTTCTCCAAACATAGCTCAAATGTAGTTGAAAGGAAGCAAAGCGCTAATTTGTATGAACGGTGAATGTATGGAGTGTTTTAGTCTTCGTTGGTTTCTTTGGCTTAGGGTTTAGCGGTACGCTGATCACGTCACGGGTGATTCCCTTGTAAGGTTCAAATCCACAAGCTCAATCTTTTATGGGGAACGGGTTTGCTACTACTACTGTTTTCTGAAAGTTGATTTTTGAATACAATCGTGTTTATGGACAGCTGCGAGTTAAAAATATTTATATCTAATAAAAGTATAATCGTAATAAATTTGTCATCATGAACTCTTTCACCTCTTGTCACAATGTTAAACAAGTCGTCTGCTTCAGTATCAGCGCATAACTGCGTATGGATTTAGAAAAATGTTTAACGCGAGCTTGTTTATAACAATAAACATGCTTTCCTTCATTTACAGTGACTAAGAACGAGACGAAAGTTAAACCACCAAATGACCATAACTCAGATCCCAATCTTAACTGCAACACTGGTAAGATATATCGTTTAATTCACGCAGTAATTAACTCTGCAGTACTGGTAAGATATAACGTTTAATTCACGCAGTAATTCACTCTGCAGTACTGGTAAGATATAACGTTTAATTCACGCAGTAATTCACTCTGCAGTACTAGTAAGATATAACGTTTAATTCACGCAGTAATTAACTCTGCAGTACTAGTAAGATATAACGTTTAATTCACGCAGTAGTTAACTCTGCAGTACTGGTAAGATATAACGTTTAATTCACGCAGTAATTTACTCTGCAGTACTGGTAAGATATAACGTTTAATTCACGCAGTAATTCACTCTGCAGTACTAGTAAGATATAACGTTTAATTCACGCAGTAATTAACTCTGCAGTACTAGTAAGATATAACGTTTAATTCACTCAGTAATTAACTCTGCAGTACTGGTAAGATATAACGTTTAATTCACGCTGTAATTAACTCTGCAACACTGGTAAGATATAACGTTTAATTCACGCAGTAATTAACTATGCATCACTGGTAATATACAACGTTTAATTCACGCAGTAATTAACTCTGCATCACTGGTAAGATGTAACGTTTAATTCACGCAGTGATTAACTATGCAGTACTAGTAAGATATAAGGTTTAATTCACGCAGTAATTAACTCTGCAGTACTGGTAAGATATAACGTTTAATTCACGCAGTAATTAACTCTGCATCACTGGTAAGATATAACGTTTAATTCACGCAATAATTAACTCTGCGGTACTGGTAAGATATAACGTTTAATTCACGCAGTAATTAACTATGCAGTACTAGTAAGATATAACGTTTAATTCACGCAGTAATTAACTCTGCAGTACTGGTAAGATATAACGTTTAATTCACGCAGTAATTAACTCTGCATCACTGGTAAGATATAACGTTTAATTTACGCAGTAATTAACTATGCAGTACTGGTAAGATATAACGTTTAATTCACGCAGTAATTAACTATGCAGTACTGGTAAGATGTAACGTTTAATTCACGCAGTAATTAACTCTTCAGTGCTGGTAAGATATAACGTTTAATTCACGCAGTAATTAACTATGCAGTACTGGTAAGATGTAACGTTTAATTCACGCAGTAATTAACTCTTCAGTACTGGTAAGATATAACGTTTAATTTACGCAGTAATTAACTATGCAGTACTGGTAAGATGTAACGTTTAATTCACGCAGTAATTAACTCTTCAGTACTGGTAAGATATAACGTTTAATTTACGCAGTAATTACCTCTGCAGTACTGGTAAGATATAACGTTTAATTCACGCAGTAATTAACTCTGCAGTACTTGTAAGATATAACGTTTAATTCACGCAGTAATTAACTCTGCAGTACTGGTAAGATATACCGTTTAATTCACGCAGTAATTAACTCTGCAACACTGGTAAGATCTAACGTTTAATTCACGCAGTAATTAACTCTGCAACACTGGTAAGATATAACGTTTAATTCACGCAGTAATTAACTCTGCAGTACTGGTAAGATATAATGTTTAATTCAAGCAGTAATTAACTATGCATTACTGGTAAGATATAACGTTTAATTCACGCAGTAATTAACTATGCAGTACTAGTAATTTATAACGTTTAATTCACGCAGTAATTAACTCTGCAGTACTGGTAAGATATAACGTTTAATTCACGCAGTAATTAACTCTGCATCACTGGTAAGATATAACGTTCAATTCACGCGGTAATTAAATCTGCATCACTGGTAAGATATAACGTTTAATTCACGCAGTAATTAACTATGCAGTACTAGTAAGATATAACGTTTAATTCACGCAGTAATTAACTCTGCAGTACTGGTAAGATATAACGTTTAATTCACGCAGTAATTAACTATGCACCACTGGTAAGATATAACGTTCAATTCACGCAGTAATTAAATCTGCATCACTGGTAAGATATAACGTTTAATTCACGCAGTAATTAACTCTGCAGTACTGGTAAGATATAACGTTTAATTCACGCAGTAATTAACTCTGCATCACTGGTAAGATATAGTGTTTAATTCACGCAGTAATTAACTCTGCAGTACTGGTAAGATATAACGTTTAATTCACGCAGTAATTAACTCTGCATCACTGGTAAGATATAACGTTTAATTTACGCAGTAATTAACTATGCAGTACTGGTAAGATATAACGTTTAATTCACGCAGTAATTAACTCTGCAGTACTAGTAAGATATAACGTTTAATTCACGCAGTAATTCACTCTGCAGTACTGGTAAGATATAACGTTTAATTCACGCAGTAATTCACTCTGCAGTACTAGTAAGATATAACGTTTAATTCACGCAGTAATTCACTCTGCAGTACTGGTAAGATATAACGTTTAATTCACGCAGTAATTAACTCTGCAGTACTGGTAAGATATAACGTTTAATTCACGCAGTAATTAACTCTGCAGTACTTGTAAGATATAACGTTTAATTCACGCAGTAATTAACTCTGCAGTACTGGTAAGATATAACGTTTAATTCACGCAGTAATTAACTCTGCAGTACTTGTAAGATATAACGTTTAATTCACGCAGTAATTAACTCTGCAGTACTGGTAAGATATAACGTTTAATTCACGCAGTAATTAACTCTGCAACACTGGTAAGATCTAACGTTTAATTTACGCAGTAATTAACTCTGCAACACTGCTAAGATATAACGTTTAATTCACGCAGTAATTAACTCTGCAGTACTGGTAAGATATAATGTTTAATTCACGCAGTAATTAACTCTGCAGTGCTGGTAAGATATAACGTTTAATTCACGCAGTAATTAACTCTGTAACACTGGTAAGATATAACGTTTAATTCACGCAGTAATTAACTCTGCATCACTGGTAAGATATAACGTTTAATTCACGCAGTAATTAACTCTGCAGTACTGGTAAGATATAACGTTTAATTCACGCAGTAATTAACTATGCAGTACTATTAAGATATAACGTTTAATTCACGCAGTAATTAACTCTGCAACACTGATAAGATATAACGTTTAGCAGTAATTAACTCTGCAGTACTAGTAAGATATAACGTTTAATTCACTCAGTAATTAACTATGCAGTTCTAGTAAGATATAACGTTTAATTCACGCAGTAATTAACTATGCAGTACTAGTAAGATATAACGTTTAATTCACGCAGTAATTAACTCTGCAACACTGGTAAGATATAACGTTTAATTCACGCAGTAATTCACTCTGCAGTACTGGTAAGATATAACGTTTAATTCACTCAGTAATTAACTCTGCAGTACTAGTAAGATATAACGTTTAATTCACTCAGTAATTAACTCTGCAGTACTCGTAAGATATAACGTTTAATTCACTCAGTAATTAACTCTGCAGTACTAGTAAGATATAACGTTTAATTCACGCAGTAATTAACTCTGCAGTACTGGTAAGATATAACGTTTAATTCACGCAGTAATTAACTCTGCAGTACTGGTAAGATATAACGTTTAATTCACTCAGTAATTAACTCTGCATCACTGGTAAGATATAACGTTTAATTCACTCAGTAATTAACTCTGCATCATTGGTAAGATATAACAACGTTTAATTCACGCAGTAGTTAACTCTGCAGTACTGGTAAGATACAACGTTTACTTCACGCAGTAGTTAACTCTGCAGTACTGGTAAGATATAACGTTTAATTCACGCAGTAATTAACCCTGCATCATTGGTAAGATATAACGTTTAATTCACGCAGTAATTAACTCTGCAGTACTGGTAAGATATAACGTTTAATTCACGCAGTAATTAACTCTGCATCATTGGTAAGATATAACGTTTAATTTACGCAGTAGTTAACTCTGCAGTACTAGTAAGATATAACGTTTAATTCACTCAGTAATTAACTCTGGTTTACTGGTAAGATATAACGTTTAATTCACGCAGTAATTAACTCTGCAGTACTAGTAATATATAACGTTTAATTCACGTAGTAATTAAATCTGCAGTACTGGTAAGATATAACGTTTAATTCACGCAGTAATTAACTCTGCAGTACTAGTAAGATATAACGTTTAATTCACGCAGTAATTAACTCTGCAGTACTAGTAAGATATAACGTTTAATTCACTCAGTAATTAACTATGCAGTACTAGTAAGATATAACGTTTAATTCACGCAGTAATTAACTATGCAGTACTAGTAAGATATAACGTTTAATTCACGCAGTAATTTACTCTGCATCACTGGTAAGATATAACGTTTAATTCACGCAGTAATTTACTCTGCAACACTGGTAAGATATAACGTTTAATTCACGCAGTAATTAACTCTGCAGTACTGGTAAGATATACCGTTTAATTCACGCAGTAATTAACTCTGCAGTACTGGTAAGATATAACGTTCAATTCACGCAGTAATTAACAGTTTTCAAACACGTGACTGTCTATTTCACCTCGGGAGATGATGACCAGTGTTCGATCACAAATGGGTAATACCATAGACTGAAGATGGTAGTAATGTCTTCACTCCTTGGCGCCATAGGATGCGGAGATAGCATAACGACTGATGCATTTGGTATGAGGATCAATACTACAAATAGTACTGGTAAATTACACAGGAATCGCCGTAATATAACTGAACGTCTGTTAAAGCGGCGTAAAACACCATCCAAATAAATAAAACATCTAAAAACATGACACTATGCATTAAATTGGTTGTGTTTTTGTTTAATTATCCGCAATGTAATACGAGTTTTAAATTATAACAGTATTATTATTCTTAACAATGTTATAATCCTCCTCCTCCTCCTCCTCCTCCTCCTCCTCATCATCATCATCATCATTACCATTATCAAAACCTTCATCATCATCATCATAAATACACATAAAATATCTTTGTTATTACCATCGCCATTGCAGAACCAATTACCACCTCTACAAGTAGACCAACACCAACGATTACTTCAACGATTACTTCAACGATTACTTCAACCGGTACTTCAACAACAACTTCTGCAATATCTACAACAGCTTGTTCATGCCCAGTTGCTACATGTCCATCCGTGACCACTCCAGTTACAACTGCATGTCCACAGCCAACACAATATTATAACAATTTGACACGGACTGAGATTCTGGAAATTGCTCGAGAAATATCTAAAAACCTTACAATAGATGCGAAGTCGACTGGAGCATACCAAAGACGACTGACAAGCGCGGAAGACGATAGACCATCGTCAGCGGCGGTCGGTCTGGTGGGATTGGTGTTCGTTATTCTACCTTTAGGTGTTTTAGTCCTGGCCGATCTGATTGGCATTCTATACGTTGTGCGGGACAACATTCAACAACTACTAGAGGATTGGCGGATACGAGCAATGCCCTCTGTGATCACAGTCAGTAGTATCGAACCCGTAAGTGTGTTTGGGTCGCATAACTATGCATAGAGTGCAGGGACTACTAATTTCGATCAGCTACCACAATTAAATCCCCCGCCGGAAGTTTCAGACATGCGCAGTTGAACAGTCTTGTAAAAATGACAGCATTTCCGTCCGAAATACGTGGAGTCTTTTCCCCGTATTGTTAGTAGTGCCTGAAGAGAGTTAGGACTTTATCTGGGTGGTTTTTTTTGCCGATTTAGTTTCACATTTAGTTCCAGTTTTTCATTTGACTCGTTACCTATATAACATTTTCTACGTGGAGAGGAAATAAAAAGCATTAATGAGAGCCATCTCGCCCTGTTTACCGATTAACAATTCGATTATGTGTGAACAGTTCGATACTACCTGTTGCAGGTATTCAGAGGGATAGGGATTGAGCGTCTTTAACCCTTTCCCACATACAACAACTCTGTAGCAGACGACTTTAAAAGCATATTGGCAAAACCCAGAACAATCTCTATAAATTAGAGTTTCATTATTTAAAAACAGTTTGCCAAAATTGTGGCAAAAGGAGAAATTGCTCATCATGAACAATTTCTCCTTTTGTCACAATGTGTTCAAAAGGCGTCTGCTGCAAAGGCGTCCGAATGCGTTTGTATGTGGGAAAGGGTAACTAACCAGTAACTATCTGACTTTCTATGACGGTCGATTGAAAAGCCTAAATAATGCTTAACGTTTGCCCTCATGTAGACGCTTTCTGACGCCTCTGCAGCAGACGTCTTTTTTTGTAAACATAGTGACAAAAGAAGAAATTCCTCAAAACGTCGGAGGAAAGATAACTCAAAAGACCATTACCAAATCGAGTTATTTCGCTTTGATGATGTTTTTGACCGTTGTGAAGTACATCCCGTATAACATTTTCAACACAATACAATTTCTCATCGGCGGTTTTCAAAGCAGACGAGCATTTAAAAAAACCTATGTATGGTAGATTTTAAAGCGTGTCCATTTAAAAACCGATTACCTGTATCAAAAGAGAGTATTTGTTGGTCGAGGGGATTAAATGCAATGTGTACGCTAGAATTTACACATATGCAAGACAATGAAGTTGGTTTCGCATTTATGAAGATCTAAGACTGGTCTCAGAAATGTTTTTTATTGTAATTATACATAATATTTCTAAAATGACATGTACGCACTTACAAATAAATGATTGTCAAGGTCAAGTATCCTCCGTGCACATTGAACTGTCGTTATCACGTGATCGCTAGGCCAGTAAATAAAACATAGTTTGTATGTAAACTTACGTTGTTTATTATGCGTTCATCATGAGACCGTTCAATTAACACGAATTTGAGCAAAACTACGGCAGCTCTAAAGGGACACACACGAATATTTTTGTATCCGTGCGCACGAGATACTAAGTCGTGGTAACGAGATAAGTATCTCGTGCGCACGAGATAAAAAAAAAATCGTATGTAATTTATAAAGATGTGTGTGTCCCTTTAGAGCTGCCGTGGGCAGCTCTAACGGGACACACACGATGGTTTTTTATCTCGTGCGAACGAGATACTATCTTGTGCGCACGAGATAAAAAATTCGTATGTAATTTATAAAAATGTGTGTGTCCCTTTGGAGCTGCCGTACAAAACAGTTCGACAGAGTAGGCAAAATGGAAAATCTCGTATACCGGCTGTAGAACATGTTTTGCTATTCTGTTAGACAGCAAAAGAAGTCTTTCCTTCTACGTTGCAGCGATAACAAAATGATCGTGTAGTATGTGAACTTTGATACGTAAAGAAAAAAGCGTTTGATGTTGCCGTTTTGTCATAACAGATACATACTTATCGAGGGCTTGGCGTGAAACGGTTGTAACTAAAATGGTATTTTTTTACCAAGGTTAATCACCTCGCCATAAAGTTTTATATAAGTGCTAAATCCTTTTTCTTGGTAAACAAGGGAAATTTAGGTGCCATTGCTCGTTCTGAGGGGGTCAAAATTGCCCCCAAAACCAGGGTTTTCGAAATCCGCCAAGCCCTCGTTATTTCCTTTGTGTGCTTAAACAACGAACATAACTACGCCTGTTGCATGCCAATCTGTTAATCAATCCAACTTTAACGAACTATCCGAATCACGAAATAATGACGTATAATGAGTATACACTTGTATGAGATCATAAGAAAACAGTATTTAACCCTTATCCCGCTGCAATCTTTTAACTGGAATCACCAGCCTTGATGTTCGACTAGTTCTTTTATGAGACAATGCACGGGAATAGTTCAAGTTGGTATTTCTGAACAGTGGAGGTTCAGTACAAGTTGGGATTTCTGAACAGTGTAGGTTCAGTTAGTTTTAAACTTATTTATTTTACATCGATTGCGAAACAAGCTTTAAGCTTATATTAATCACGCTCGATGTCTGCATCCTGGTTACTTAACCAGTACTCGCGCCGTGTGTGTAGAAAAATCCCAAAGGCAGAACCCGCTCATCGCGGGATTCGAACCCGGGACCTTTGGTACAAGAGGCCGACACTCTACCTCTGTACCACTGTCTTCCACTAATGTTCAGTTAATGTTGACCACCTGGTTTATCTTATCTATACAATCTGACATAGTTTTACAACAACCTTGTTTTAGTAATATGTAAACAGGCTATACGAATGCACAAACTGATATGCAACCTTGCCGTCAACAAAAAAACAACTTGAACATTTTCTCCTGCACTGACTCATTTATGTATGGATTAATCTATTCTCAATACTTAAATATGAGAAGCGAACAATGTAGACATAGATTAGACAGCATGAATGTGCAGGATAATCTCATTCTGCATTGATCGCAATTGTAGTTGAAACTCACGCGCGAAACAGTACTCGCAAATTGTGCAAAGACGCGTAGAGCGGGATAAGCGTTAAAATGATACGCATAAACCGGTGTCTATGTGATGTACCCTTTTTTACCACACATTAGGTGTCTGAGAACTCCGTTCAACATTCTAGGCACAAACCGTGCAACTGATTTTCCATGGCAGCCCAATTTGATCAGGCGTCATGGCAATCAGCAATATACTATACAATCAAACCTCTGTTAAAGACTACCTGTATAAAGCATCCACTTGTATAAAGAAGCTACCTTTTTAGAATCATAATTCTTTACTATTAATGTACATGCACTTTAACGAACAGTATTTAACAGCCAACTTCTTTTTGCAGTCTGGTTTGTGTGTTTCCTCCTGTCGTCTATTAAGAATAAAGGTTATACTTCCAGACATTGCAGGTCCTGACTAGACATCGTATTTTAAACACGATGCATAGTCTGTATCTAAACTATTTACATTCCATGCACAATGCCTAATACAGATACTGTTCCCTAAGACATCCCATTATAAAAAAGTTTCAAGTAATTTGCAAAATTAGATAAATATACTTCGTCAATATTAACCTGACCCCTTGACCTTGTAAAGATATATATAATAACCACATACTTGTATTCTAACAAAATGTTAACATCATAACATTTGAGTCCGTCCCTGCGAAAAGGGTACAAGGTGGCATTTCTCAACAATGTAAGTTCAGATCAGCTTGCCTACTTGCTCTGACTTATCAGAATCTACACACTTTGACGGAATCTTTTGACAAACTAGTGTAGGTAATATGTTAACATCGCAAGTATTGACTATGCTGAGCGGATGCACATGCTGATCTGGATCTACAGTGTTCACAAAGTCGACTTGTACCTCTTCGCATTTACGGGCTCTTTAAATCTCACCATGTATATATGAGCCGTCCCCCGCGAGAAAACCAACATTGTGGACTCTGCGTAAAGTATCGACCCGGATCAGTCTAAGCATGCCGCGCAGGCTAACCCGGACAGACACTTTTCGCCTCCTGTGGATTTTCTGTTTCAGGAATCATTACTCTATACCTCTATCCCCCTGAGACGGAATGTGTCGGCCCGGATCAGTCTGCGCGGACTGCGCAGGTTGATCTGGGTCGATACATTACGCAGAGGCCATTAAGTTGGTTTTCTCACGGGACGGCTCAATTTTCATGAAACAAATAATATATTTTCACACCAAATCAGTATAGATCGTGGCGCCAAGGTCAATACTGGCGAGTTACATCTCAGTACTAAACATCTGACCAATCAGATTTGAAGACAATAATTTAAGGCCATCATACATGCTGCAGTGTCTGATTGGTCAGAATTCATCTAAACTTATAAATTTAAAAAAATCATGATACGAAACCTTTGAATCTGAGATTTTCAATCCACACACCATGGTTGCGTTCACTAATCATTAAACATCACCGCACAACATGAAAGTCGGTTTTCGCGGAAAATAACTGAAACAGACTGGGTTTGCGCATGTCGTGAAGCACGACTTTATATCACATTTGCGAACGGTATTGACCAAGATCAGCCTGCACGTTTGTGCAGTTTAACATTGGTCTACATTGTTCAATATATAGCAAAAAAACTTCATTTATTTGCGATAATCCTTTCCCACATAATACTTATCATAATAATGATACAAATAATAATAATAAAGACTTTATTTATAGAGGCTGCACAGTTGGGCATCCAGTCTTTCCTGTGGGCCTCTGTAAAACTACAGCAAACGACTTTGAAAATAAGTTACAAATATTAAATTCTCTATAAATGTAAGAACACTTATTGAAAAATGTTGAAAACATATTGGCAAAAGCAGTAATTACTCGTTATGAGCAATTCCTTCCTTGGCAACATTTTTACAAAAGTCGTCAGCTACAGTGGCATAAGAAAGCAAATGTTTGAGTGAAAGGGTGATGCAGGAATTCAGAGCCCTTTCCCTCATACAACAAATCTGCAACAGACGACTTTAAAAAACATTGTTGAAAAAACTGAACAATCTTCATAAAAGATAGCTTAAATGTTTAATAAAGTTGAAAAACATTGTGGCCAAAGGCGAAATAGCAATTTCACCTTTGGCAACAATGTCTTTCAAGAGTCGTCTGCTGATTTTGCATCAAAATACGTCTGCATGTGGATAAGGGTTAACGAGGAATAAGGTTTTGTTTCACAACGACGTCTCTTCAATAGAACGGACTCACAACGACGTCTCTTCAACAGAACGGAAGAGTCCGTGTAAAGATCCAAACAACAGGTCGTATTCCTTCGGGTCGAAAGGTTTCTGCCACTGCAATGTACTGCTTCCAACATTTCGAAATCCCAGGGACTTCAACACCGACGGGTATTTTGAGTCTAAGCTCACTAAAGGTGCTTTCACCTGCTCACTGATTCCATAACCCGCGTCCAGCATTGCAACCTGTGAAATATATATAGGATCTGACATGAGTTGTCATTTCATATAAAGTTTTATTAAACGAGTTCAAGATTTTTTGTTATTAAGCGAGCCTCTGGCGAGCTTAATAACAAATATCTTGGACGAGTTTAATAAAACTGTTTATGAAATGACAACGAATGTCAGATTCTTTTTATCACATGACGAAACACACAAAGAAAATCGTGTTTTCAAAAGCTATTTTAATTTCGTCAGTAAACCGTATAACAATGCCACAAATAATTATTCCGAGGTGATATTCAGCTTAGTTTATTAAAAGGTATAATAAATAACACTCATGAGATATTATATTTATCACATCAAGTGACTTATAAGGCGTATTTCGATAAAAAAAGTACTTAACGTTTACAATATTTCTAGATGAAATTTACAGGTTTTGGCGCCAAAGTGACTATCGTATGACGTCAAAATGATGACGTGACGTCATTTTTTCCTAGTATTAGGTCATGTTATATTACACACGTTGTATATAAAGAAATACGTAATGGGTAACCTATATTACATGGGATACAAGCATTGACATGTGATAAAATACATTCTACATTGACACATGTGATTTATAAAACATTCAACATTGAAACCTATGAGTTATATTACATTCACCATCGAAACGTGTGATATATAATACATTCAACATTGAAACATGTAAATTTTAATACATTTAACATCGAAACCTGTGATATATAATACATTTAACATTGAAACATGTAAATTTTAATACATTCACCATTGAAACCTGTGATATATAATACATTCAACATTGAAACATGTGAATTATAATAATACATTCAACATTGAAACATGTAAATTTTAATACATTTAACATCGAAACCTGTGATATATGATACATTCAACATTGAAACCTGTGAATTTTAATACATTTAACATCGAAACCTGTGATATATAATACATTCAACATTGAAACAAGTGAATTATAATAATACATTTAACATTGAAACATGTGAATTATAAATCGTCAAACATTGCAATCCATTATATTAAAACCGTTCATATGCAACCTGTCCTGTGAAATATAATACACTCTACAATTGGTATACAAGACGAATTTTAAAGCTAAGCATCAAAGACGCCGCGCATGATTTTAAAGCATTACTTAAAGGGAAGCAGATGCAGTTAAATACATTTAAATAACCTGTGCAAACGGACAGGATGTAAATATTTTGAACAAGAAGGCCAAATGTACCTTTATCTTAAACAAGAAGTCCAAGATGTTCCTTTATTGCTCACCTGGATACCATAGTCTATAGTAAAATGTTATCAAGAGCAAAAGGAGAAGAGTCCATTTTGACGAAGGGATTATACACTTTATATGCTACGATCTATGTGATATTCAGCATGTAAAGTTTAGTTGTGAAATGACAAGTTAAGTCTTCAAACCATTTGGTTTACCGTTTGGAAGGAGAGAGGGAAGTCTATTCTCCTTCAAGTTGAGCAGAAGTATAATAACAAGAAACGAGAGTATATAAACAAAAAATACAAATAATTCTAACAAGTTTAAAGATATTTAATATCAAAATTAAGCATTTATGAAATTAAAAGAAAACGTTCTCGTGTATAGTCAACATATAGCAAGAATACATTGGTCTGAATGAACAACTGTATGGGGAGGAACGTTTAAAGTTTAGTAATACAACAGAAATAAATAGGAAAAAACATCACCCGAATCTTTTTTCTGAGCTCTTCAGAGCAGTAAACCAAACAATTAAAATAGCGTAGCCTAATGAACTCCGTAAATCAACTCATAAAAATAGCTTAGCCTAGTTAGTTGGGGAACAGTTATTAAAAACAATTTAAATGTGTCTAAAGTTTTGTAACAACGGTAAAAGATGTACATATTTTGTATCTTGTTGTTTCTTAAATCAGTTAATACAAATTATTCAATTATAAAGGCTGTTTTTTCAAACATAGTACAGAGTTTTTCTATACAATACTATTTATTGATTGCTCCCTTTTCGATTACGTCACCCCATGGTACAAAATTAAAACCTATCCCATACTGACGCCGCGCTTCCACGCGGCGTCAATAAAGAACCTGTCTTAAGCTATTTGTGAAAAACATCCGCTTGCAAATTTCTTTTTAAAAAGTCTTCTGAGATAAATTAGCGAGTAGTGCTATACCGAATTGGTACAATCCATTTCTATTCATGTTAGTAATCGCAACTGAATATTCTTGGCATGTGGAAGCCTAAACTAAAAGTTGCATCGATGCAGATGAATTTGAAAAACAAAAACAAATGAGATTTTGCTTCTGTTCTTCTCTTGTTGTTAAGTCTACAATACATTTCACACTTATAATTGATCTTTTTAGTTAGATGATGTAAACGCAGACACCGGGTAGAGAAAACACACTTTGCCCTCAATCGTATGTTTGTCTATCTCACACTTATTTAAAACTCACCTAACATAATGTTTAACACTTGAAATACAAATGTTCTCGAAAAGACATACATGAACCGTTCCACGAGAAAACAAACATTACGGACTCCGTGCAGGCTAATCTGGGCCGACACATTCTGTGTCAAGGAAATAGAGGTATAAAGTAATGATTCCTGAAACAGAAAATCCACAGGAGGCGCAAAGTGTCTGTCCGGATTAGCCTGCGCGGCATGGTTATGCTGAGTCGGTTCGATACTTTACGCACAGTCCACAATGTTGGTTTTCTCGTAATTCGGCTCGTTTTACAATTTCAAAACCCAGGCATATGCAGTTCATAGGTTATGGCATGTTCCGAAACGACCGTGACGAATGAATGAATGCAAAGCAAAATGCGGTACAAACAAATTATTCGGTGTTCAGAGCATACCAGAGACATATAAATACAGAGATGGGATACTCGAGATTCACAAAGAACAAATCTCGCTAAAATATCGCGGGTATGGCGAGATGTGTTAGTCTCTGGGCAAACTAATACTATAGAATGACGCCATTTTCAGACGGGCCGTCAATTCTATTATCTTGTCAGTGTTTTCAGTTTAAAGATATAAGGTTTCACATCGCGGACATGGAGATCTAAGTATGTAATATTAAAAATGTTCAATTATCATACTACGTAAGCAGAATTAACCTGACGTAGTTCAATGAAACATTTTGGCAAAGGGACAGATTGCTCTTAATGAGAAATGTCTCCAATGTCTCCATTTGACACAATGTTTTCTAGTCTTTTCTAAAACTAAACTGTTATCTGCACTGTTTTTTCTATACCCCCCCCCCCCCCCCCCACCCCCCCCCCCCCCCCCCCCCCCCCCCCCACCCTCATATTTTTTCCAAAGTCGTCTACTGTATTATTGTGGGAAAGGGTTAAACTTATCAACAATCTGCTTAAAATAAAATGATAGAGTTATCGCGTGACATTTGATAATGTTTTTATCGGGCATATTTTGGTGAACAGGACATTTTGTCGGAGTATTACTGATAAAGCATATCGAGTTCAAAAGAATTACATAAGCATGTAATATTAGAATGATTTTGACAAATATGATATGAACAAAACAAAATATAATATTCATAATCTGTATATACGTGCAGTGTCTAAATGATAAGATAAAGGTTAAAATATTAATTAAAAAACACAACATTATGCGTGACATTTGGATAGTGTTTTATCGAGCAAATTTAACCCGCTCTCTCATACAAATGCAGTTTAACATGTCTGAAGCAGGTAACTCACGAACTAATGTTGGCAAAAGGAGATATTGGTCATGAAAATCAATTTCTCATTTTGTCAAAATGTTTTTAATAATCATTCTTTTATTTGTAGAATTTTCCATATTTGTGTCCTATCTGTTTTCACATTCAATTAGTGCAGATGTGTGGTATGTGGTACAGGGAGGGCTTTAGACGAATGGCCACTTTGTTCGCGTATAACTGATTAAACAGTTCATAAACCAGTACATACACATGTAAAGTTCAGTATGTGAAGTTGTTTTGTTTTCTGCGATATCATCGCTGAAATCCAGTTCATGTCTTCATTATAAACAAAGGCTGAAAACCTAAACGGGCCAAGTCACACGATAACCGACCTTCGGTATTTTGTGATCAGCTATTATTGAGATCAGTGTGCACCTCTACGCAGTTTAATCAGGATATTCACTGGTCGCCATCGAGTTGTACCTGTTTTAAAAGTTCTATGGGCATCGGGTGAATGGCGATTATCAGAGTCACGCGAACACGTATTTTAAGTTAACCGTTTCCCACATACAACAAATCCGCAACAGACGACTTAGTGACAAAAACCTGGAAAATCTCCATAAAAGATAGCTTAATCTCAGGTGGGAACAGGTTAAGCACTCCAGTCTTTAACAATATCCACATTTCAAATACATTTACAGCAAACAACTTTAAACATATAGGGAAAATCACAAACAAAGAACATATATTTAGAGATATGAGCTGAAAACGTTGTCACAAAATGAGAAATAGCTCATGATGAATTTCTCATTTTGTCGCAATATTTTCAAGAGTCTGCACGTGAGCAATTGGGGTTTAATTTCAAGAATGTATTATATCAGAAGGTATGTGTATATTTATATGTAAAAAATATATGTATATGTCTGTGCAATGCAATATAACTGTAATTGTATGGAAGAATTTGCCCCCCCCCCCCCCCCCCCCCCCCCCCCCCCCCCCCCCTTTTCATATTCGTTTCACGGACTACTTTAATAGGTCCGCGGATTACTGCTGTTTTTAGCCCGGAAGACAAATATCTTTTGTTCAGTTGTCTTTACTAATTACTTTCAGTTTATTATCACAATACGTCATGTGATGATGCAGAAAGGAATATGTCAGGTAGATTTAAAGGGACTGCTGAAGCGGGTCACTGAAACGTTAAAAATCTACTACAAGTTGTATATTTACAGGAGACTGACGGCTTGAGTAGACATTACTTGTGCTAAAACAAATAAAGTAACAATTTCCAACATGTAAACAAATATGAAGCGGGTGAAAAAGTCTCTATAATTAAAATATAATCAATGAATACAGTTGCATAGAGTTGAAAACATTGTGGCAAAAAGAGAAATTGCTTATGATGAGCAATTTCTCCTTTTGCCAAAATGCTTTCAATGTCGTCTGCTGCAGATGTGTCAAAAATAAATGAGTCTGTTTCAGTGAAGGGGTTAAACATTCCAAAGTTTTAAAAGCAAAACAATATATGCTTCGGAATCTACTGGATTATTTTGATAGACCGAATTTCAATAAGACACCGAAACAAAGAAAAACAATTTTGAGGAAGCAAACAAAAGTTTACACGTGAAACCTGACTACGTTTCATTGTAACGAACTCTCATTGTTCATGTTTAACCCTTTTCCCACCTTCAGACGCATTTTGATACTTATTAAAAGGTTTAAATAATACAGAAAAAACTTTCTTTGTGTGAAATTTCGCCAGACTGTCTGTCCCTTTAACCCTTTCCCACATACGACTAATCTGCAGCAGACGACTTTAAAAACATAAAAATCCAAAATATATAAAATCTGTATAAATTATAGTATATTTATTGAAAGAGTTGAAAGAGTTGAAATCATTGTGGCAAATGGAGAAATTGCTCATTATGAGCAATTTCTCCTTTTGCCACAATGATTTCAAAAGTCGCCTGCTTCAGAGGAGTCAGAAAGCGTCTACTTGTGGGAAAGCGTTAAGTGTACAATATGTTTGTTTGTTTGTTTGTTTGGAGTTTAACGCCGCTTTCAACAGCTTTGGTCATATCACGGCGGTCAGTGCACCTACCCATGTTTTCCTGGCTTTCCCACACCAGTACTTACACAACATTCTTTCGAAGCCACTGACTACTTTCTCACATAGATCAGAGGTGAGAGGCAATGGAAAACATCGCCCGAAAGAACGCGCCGCAACCGGGTATCGAACCCGTGACCTCCAGATCACGAGTCAGATACGCTACTAATTGAGCTACCCGGCCGGGCTGTACAATATGTAGTGAACTATTAGATGTAACTGGTTAAGTAAATACTATTACCGTTGTAAATACGGTCCTCCCCTCCTCGTCGTCCATATTCAACAGGATTCTCAAATTAGTCCACTGAAGACCTGCAATAAGTAACAAGGACCCTTGTGAACTCTGCGTAAAGTATCGATCCGGATCAGCATAAGCATGCCGCGCAGGCTAACCCGAAAATACACCTTTTGCCTTCTGTGGAATTTCTGTTTCAGGAAAAAAATCCTCTATACCTCTATTCCACTGAGACGGAATGTGTCGGTCCGGATTAACCTGCGCGGACTGCGCAGTCTGATCTGGATCGATACATTTACGCAGAGTCCATAATGTTGGTATTTTCGTGTACCGGCTCATTTCACAAATGCACGTACTGTCATTAAAATAGCATACATTATGCAGACCTGCATACGTATATACAGCAGGAGACTTTTGCCACACTGTTTTCAACTCTATTCAATAATAATACTTTCGCTTATAGAGCTCTATCATAGTTTGCCTTCAATAATTTTAAAAGTTGTCTACTGCAATATTATTGTAGGTGGGAAAGGGTAATGTATCTAAAAACGTATCATCAACTAAAGTAATCAAATCGAAGTTAATCAACGTGATGGGTGCAGTTATTCTTTTCATTATTTAAGATGCTCGATTGAAAGAAATCGGGAATTTCAATAATAAATGTAAAATGTTCAGGTGAAAACGAAATAAAACAGTCGGTAGGTAGCCTTCCCGCCGTGACCTGGTGGTAGGTGTGTCGAACCTGAGACCGTTTAACTCCCGCTCCCGGGGGTCATTGTGTAATCCCCTGTTCAAGTCTAGGACTACGTTTTAGTTAAGTGGCACACGGGTCTTGTGTATGTGAATTTTCCTCGTGACTGCCGACATAACTTAACTAATTTATTTTGTTTTCGAAGAGTTCGTTAATGTTTCTTCAAAGGGTGCCAGACTCAGGGTGAGTTCATCTTGATCTCTTCCTCAGAGTCTAATCGGACCTGGCAGTTTTGTAACATCCGATATGTCATACATTCCACGAAAAAAAAAAAAAAAAACAGTGTGGACTCTGAGTAAAGTATCGACCCGGATCAGCCTAATCATGCCGCGAAGGCTAACCCGGACAGTCACTTTTCGCCTCATGTAGATTTTCAGTTTCACGAATCATTACTCTATACCTCTATCCCCCTGATACGGAATGTGTCGACCCGGATTAGCCTGCGCGTACTGCGCAGGCTGATCTGGGTCGATTCATGAACAAAAAGAAGAACACAGGGTTTGAGCCCAAAGTGTGACCTTGAACTTTAGAGTTTGTTACGCAGAGTCCATAATGTTGATTTTCTCGTTGAACGGCTCATATAGATACAAGTAGTATATACCCCTCTTATGTAAATGTTTGAAAGATTATAGTTAACAGCATACCTAACATGCACTGTAATAGATGGCAGAAGCCCATCAATACACCTTTATTAGTGAGTGAACCTATAGATATATCCACGTAGTCTATATGGCGTACGGTACCAGGCGACTCCATGTTGAATTTCAATCCTGACATGATGCTCATCCAATCACAAGCTTTTAGCTCTGGAGGGGCGGAGTTTGCCTCAAATTGAACACTCTTGCCGACAGCGCCCTCTGTTGCCTCCATCATGTCTATGGCAGTTTTAACCTGGTAAAGACACGAAGAATGTTTCACGATGGTATAATTCAAATTATAATTTTGTTTCGTAAGGTAACAAAAGACAGCAAAACAAACAAAATATCCAACTTTCGAATTCTTAACTCTATTATTTGCTAAAATGAGAGAGTAAACAAACCGAAAGCTAAGCAGAAATTTATAAATGAGAGACGAGTGTTTCCTATCGGTGGTTTAGTAGCTATACCGCCATAGTAAATGCTTTAAAACACCAATATCAGTAGCGGCAGTTTGGCGCTAAGGGGTGTAGAGGTAGCACCAGTCCATCGGCGTCGGTTTAAACTTCCTGATTGAACTAACAAGAGAAAGTTGATGCAACGCATCAATGTCGCCGGAAATGCATACTGCAGTTATGCATAACACTAACATTATAGTAGTTGAATAAACAGTTATCAACTGAGGGGCATATTGGAACATTAGGGGCAGGGTCAAGTGAAAATGTATCATAACTTGCATTGTTTTGTCAACGAAGTGAATGATAATTGAAGCCTTTCATTGTTTATGATCAATCTCCATTCCAAAGTAGGTTGACCATACACACAGCCAACTAATTATTGATGGAAATGGAGTAATCTTGACAATCGTTAGTCTTAGTATGTATACAGTGCTTTCATTAAGGAATACTTATAAGATTTGTGAATTCCGCATACACTTTTCAAGATGTTTGTCAGAATATTTGAATTCTATCATTTATCAATAAAACCACAAAACAGACAATTTAAGATTTGCATGCAATAGCACGTCATTTTATGTTTCCCCTATTAAAGTCAACATTGGACACCTTTGCAGCAATTTACTTTTAAAACAATGAGATAAGGGTTAAATCGCTGAAGACATGAGTTTTCTCTTTTTCTCAAAATGATATTAGCTGGGCATCCTAATTATATCATACCTTAACAAATGATGAAATGTAATCCAATATTTACAAATAAGACCACCTTTGAAATATAATATCAGCTAAACAGTTAAATCTCATTGAAATTGTTGTATCATTTAAACTTAATTTCGAACATAAACTGAGCCCTACAACATGTTAATTTATTGTAATTCTTTCCTTCCTTTTTTATAATGAAAATAACAAACTACTCATGTTTTAAAATTATATTATGATGAGCGCCCTTGTGTCAATGATGCATAACAATATGATCGGAAGCAATATGCCTTTAGGGAATTTAATGACACATTTAAAATTGTCAAGGACGAAATAATTTTGTACGAAAGACCCGATTCGTGACCTACATTCTTCTTCGCAGAGGTGTCGTTCTTGAAACTCTCTTTATAGGCAGAGAGTGTTCGTTAAAAGTCATTTTTCTATTAAAACCAGTTTTATCTCGGTTTGTTCTTTTCTTCATTTGTTTCGAACCAAATAAACATTTTAAATCACCTATAATTTACTATTTGTAAGTGAGCGTAAAGAGCGGCTCTCTGCAAAGGAGATTGATCTACGCAGTTGGTATTCGCGAGTCACGCGATCAACAGTTTTAGCTTAGAAACAGTTCATATTTTAGATATACATGGATACACATTATAAAATGAATTCCTCACAAATCAAGACATCTCTTTGAACATGAAAATAACATTCAGTAAGTTAAGATTGCTATTTTAAAGGAGAATTCGACGTGATTTTTACTTGATATTGACACATAACAGTCTGCTTGCTGCAAGTCTCATGGGGACGGTTTTGTCTTCGTAAATAAAACCCAAAAAAAGAGATGCGAGTCAAAATAAAGAAACTACTAATACTTAAAACATCGGAATGTTTATTTCATTTTAGATGTGTCATAACTTAGTGTTTTTAAACAAACGCAATTGTAATATGTTCAAGACATTTAAATTTGTTTTTTCCTAATAATAACTTCTCCTCCCATGTGATTTCCGAAAACCTATTAAAAATAGAAGTCGCGGGCTTCTGCCCGGCGACTAATAAACAAATCAAAGAAACGCGGCGATATATATCTAACTGGAATACTGTTGAAAGCGAAGTAAAACGTCACCCGACGAAATGAAAGAAAAAGGTGACTGCAGTTAAATTATTATTTCAAAACTATTTTGGCAGTAAATGTTGAAAAACTGTCAATTGAAAGTCAATGCAAATGTACAAAATTTGGCTTACTGGGTATGTCTACCCATTACAAATTAAGCGTACATGATCAATATTTAGATGTTTGTTGTACTGGAAAATGAAATTATTACTCTAATTTTGTCTCAGAATCATGGTTCTAATAGTTCAAGACAACTTTTGAAAAGTTTTAAAACTTTGACTATACTTTCTATCATCTGGATATCAACACCTTTAACACCTACCAGTGTATGTAAGAACACCATACATTTTCTGACTTGTGCTTCTGATTTTATGTCTGTTAGCATCAAGATGAGACATTGTCTCCATTCTGGTTTTTGACTGAACAAGTCGCCTATCAACCTTCCGGGTTCTTCTTCTTCTTCCATACGCTCATTTCCTGTCGAATATTAATAAGTTATCGTTTGCAAGCTAAATGATAGCACGAACATGACACAGTCGTAAGTCTTGTGTTTGTATGGACATTTATTTTCAACGTCTTTGACATCACTAACCCCTTTCTTCATATATACGCTTTCTGACGCCTCTGCAGCAGACTGCTTTTTGAAAACATAGTGACAACAGAAGAAATTGCTCAAAACGAGCAATTTCTCCTTTTGCCACAATGTTTTTCCACTTTTAGTCATAGGTTATCCATTCAAATATAGAGATTTTTTGACAAAATATGTTCAAAGTCGTCTGCTGCAGAATTGTCGTATGAGGGAAAGGGTTAACAAATTTGCAGCAGACGATTTTGAAAACATCTTGCTAAAAATGAGAAAACATATCTATGAGTGAAAGTGTAATTATTGAATAAGGTTGAAAACATGGTGGCAAAAGGTGAAATTGCTCGTTTTGAGCAATTTCACGTTTTGTCGCAATGTTTTCAAAAGTCGTCTGCTTCAGATGCGTCAGAAATTGTCTACAAGTGGAAAAGGGTTAAGAAGATCTCTTTACAACAAACATATACCTTATACAATAAACCGAGTCAGTGAACGTGCGTCGACTAACCTTTCCCACATATACAAATCTCCAGCAAACTTTTTTGTTACCATTATGACAAACGTATGAAAACTCACTATAAATGAAAGTATGACCATTGGTAAGAGAAGAAAGCATTGTGGCAAAAGGAGCAATTGCTCAATATGAGTAATTTCTCCTTTCGCCACAATGTTTTAAAAAGTCGTCAGCTGCAGGGTCGTCAAAAGGTGTCTGTAGGAAAGGGTTTACACAAACGACAATCGGTTTTGTCGTCTCTGCAGAGGGATCTTTTTTTTTAAATTTGAATCAAACAGATATTTTCAGATGCAACGTGTGTTTTCGGGCAGGATTTTCATAGCAGAATGAAAACTCTAAAACTGACGTAACAGATAATGCATTGCAGAGAACAAGTTTAATTCTTTCCCGCCCAAAACATAAAAATCTGCAGCAGACTTCTATGAAAGTATATTGGCAAAACTATGAAAATTCTCAATAAATAAAAGTATTAATACTGAAAAGAGTTGAACATTATTGGCAAAAGGAAAAATTGCAAATGATGAGCAATTCCTCCATTTGCCTCAATATGTTCAAAAGTCGTTTGCTGGATATGTGTCAAAATGCGTCAATAAAACCTTAGCCGATACATAAAGTATTCCTCACCTGAAGGTCCTTCGGGGCCCCATGCTTCTATTTCATATTGTTTAGGTCTGTATTTACCTCGACTCTGTAATAATGAAGTCAATATGGTCAAACATGTTGGGTTAGCATTTCGGCTGACTCGCTGGTGTCAGGATAAACGGATCAGTAATGCAAGTTTCTCACCATGACATAACTGTACACTTGTTGAAAACGGCGTACAATTCACAAAACGGTTTGTTAGTAGAACTAGTTGAACTCTTGATTGAACTTGACCCCTACCCACCTACATGTACAACACATTTGCAGCAGACGACTTTGAAAACAGAAATGAATGTATAATCATCGAATAGATTTGAAAACATTGTGGCAAATGGAGAAATTGCTCATTATCGGTCGTCTGCTGCAGAAGCGTCGAAATGTGTCTGCAAGTTGGAAAGGGTTAACAAAGACACTAATACGGAACAAACTAACTTTGGAATGACGTTTATATCTAGGACATCTGTCTCTGTGCGATATGGATAAAAAAGATAACACTTTAAATAATTGATAATTCCATTACAGTTAGACAAACACAACCGTGTTTTGAAACTATATAATCGGATGACATTGATAAACTCGTTAACTAAATATAGACAGTGGCATCTTGCATAAATATACTCTTAATATGGGTATCACATCGGTTTCCGGTAGTGCACCACTGTTAAAATAGTCCCCAATAACATTGTTTATGCACTATGAATGAAAGTAGCAGCATCAGTATGAGCCAAATTCTCCATGTTTCACAATTTCTGTTAGCTTCTAACATCGGTTTAGTCTATTCATTACACTGTTTCCTATCTATGAAATATATTTTGTAACATAACAGCTAGGGGTAAATACAAATAATTGTATTGTGTGGGGGCAAAACTATATATATGTATTGATTATATAATGGGACATGGCCTAAATATTTGAATCTTGAAACCAAGTCTACGTGACAAAATATCTGAATCAACCTACGTTAAGTATAAATTTAATCCCGTGTACTGTCAATGTTCGGGTTAACCAAACATCTTTTGGCTTAACCCTTTCCCACATACAAATATCTGCACCAGAAGACTGAACACAACAAAGCAAACTTATAAGAACCACTAAAAAAAAGGTCATTATTTAAAAGCTGTTTGAGACATTGCGACCAAAGGAAACATTGCTCATTATGAGAAGGTTCTTCTTGTGTCATAATATTTTCACTATTAGTCGGCAGTAGATGTGTTAAAAGGCTTATACAAAGTGGGCAAGGGTTAGGTCGTGTCGTCTTTTTATGTACAACATTCAAAGGGAATAAACGTACAGGTTTGATAAAAAATAGATTTAGTTAGAACATTTATTTTGTTAAATTCACGTTAATCTATATAATCTATATTTTAACCCATTACTTCACATGACTTTTCAAATGTCGTCTGCTTTACAATCGTCAGATGAACAATTTCAACAATCTAGAAAACTGAAAGATATTTATTGATAAAGAGTCGAAAATATTGCAATAAAAGGTGAAATTGCTCGTTCTGAGCAATTTCACCTTTTATTGCAATGTTTTCAAAAGTCATGTTCAATGGCAGGTGTGAAATGTCGTCTGCGGGAAGTAATGGGTTAAAACAGTGTAGAGTACAGAGTACATTGGTGTGTTCGATAGCCTTCACATTGTTACAAAAGGAGAACAATCTCATCATGAGCAATCTCCTCTTTTGTCAAGGAAGTTTTCAAAACCGTCTGCTTAGATGCTTCAAAATGTGTCTGTCTGCGGGGAAATTCAAAATCAAACAATAGCAATGAAAATTTATATGTATTGTTTATATTATGGGCCGTGGCCTAAATATCTGAATCTTGAAACCAAGTATACGTGACAAAATATCTGAATCTTCAAACCAAGTCTACGTGACAAAATATTTGAATCTTCAAACCAAGTCTACGTGACAAAATATCTGAATCTTCAAACCAAGTCTACGTGACAAAATATCTGAATCTTGAAACCTAGTCTACGTGACAAAATATTTTAATCTTGAAACCAAGTCTACGTGACAAAATATTTTAATCTTGAAACCAAGTCTACGTGACAAAATATTTTAATCTTGAAACCAAGTGTACGTGACAAAATATCTGAATCTTGAAACCAAGTGTACGTGACAAAATATCTGAATCGTGAAACGAAGTCTACGTGACAAAATATCTGAATCAACCTACGTTAACCCTTTCCCTCATACGACAATTCTGCAGCAGTCGACTTTGAACAAATTTTGTCAAAAAATAGAAAATCTCTATAATTGAATGGATAACCTATGACTAAAAGTGGAAAACATTGTGGCAAAAGGAGAAATTGCTCATTTTGAGCAATTTCTACTTTTGTCACTATGTTTTCAAAAAGCTGTCTGCTGCAGATGCGTCAGAAAGCGTCTATATGAGGGAAAGGCTTAAGTATAAATTTAATCCCGTGTACTGTCAATGTTCGGGTTAACCAAACATCTTTGGGCTTAACCCTTTCCCACATACAAATATCTGCAGCAGAAGACTGAACACAACAAATCAAACTTATAAGAACCACTAAAAAAGAAAGTGTAATTATTTAAAAGCTGTTTGAAACATTGCGACCAAAGGAAACATTTCTCATTATGTGAAGTTTCTTCTTGTGTCAAACTATTTTCACTATTCGTCGGCAGTAGATGTGCCAAAATTCGAAAAATGTTATACAAAGTGGGCAAGGATTAGGTCGTGTCGTCTTTTCATGTACAACATTCAAAGGGAATAAACGTACAGGTTTGATAAAAAATAGTTTTAGCTAGAACATTTATTTTGTTAATTCACGTTGATCTATATAACAACTCTTTTAACCCATTACTTCTCATGACTTTTCAAATGTCGTCTGCTTTACAATCGTCAGATAAACAATTTCAACAATCTAGAAAACTGAAAGATATATATTGATAAAGAGTTGAAAATATTGCAATAAAAGGGTGTACTTGGGTGCGTTCGATAGACTCTACATTGTGACAAAAGGAGAAACATCTCATCATGAGCAATTTCCTCTTTTGTCGAACGAAGTTTTCAAAACTGTCTGCTCAGATGCTTCAAAATGTGTCTGTCTGCGGGGAAATTCAAAATCAGAACGAGCAATGGCACCTAAATTTCCAATGTTTACAAAGAAAAATGATTTAACGCTTATAAACACTTTATGGTGAGGTAATTAACTTTGGTAAAAAATAATAATTTTAGTTACAACCGTTTTACGCCAAGCCCTCGACATATAGAACCTTCTAAGAGGTACGAAAAAAAGTATATATACACACACACACAGAAATGTTTAAAGAATTCACGCGTCGGCGATGTAGTGGTATAACACCTGTCTCTGATGCGAGCGCTCGAGGGTTCGATCTTAGACTTGGACATACCAAATACTTTAATAAATCGCAGTAATGGCTTTCCCTCCTTGCTGCGAAGAAATGAGGGAGTAGCCCTGCGCTTGACTAAATGGTGTCAGGATAAATTGACCACTAATGCTGAGAAACTCCGAGATATAACTGAACAAAGTGTTGATAGCAGCGTAAAAAACCAAACAAACAAACAAACAAACAAACGAATAACTTACAAAAACATTCCTTAAGATCCCGTCTACATCGTCTATAGTCTCCACCATTTCACCTTTCTCTCCTTTATCTCCCTCGTCCATCGTTGTTTGTAATGATCGTTGTTTGTAGTAATCGTTGTTTATAATGATCGTTCTCCGTAATTATCGTTGTTTGTAATGATCCTTGTCTGTAGTAATCGTTGTTTATAATGATCGTTGTTTGTAAAAATCGTTCTCCGTAATTATCGTTGTTTGTAATGATCCTTGTCTGTAGTAATCGTTGTTTATAATGATCGTTGTTTGTAAAAATCGTTCTCCGTAATTATCGTTGTTTGTAATGATCCTTGTCTGTAGTAATCGTTGTTTATAATGATCGTTGTTTGTAAAAATCGTTCTCCGTAATTATCGTTTTTTTGTAATGATCGTTGTTTGTAATGGTGAAACGCTGTCTTAAATGTTGTCTGTAACGCTTTCTGTTGACATTTTAATATTCCTTCCTAAATAGACATTGTTCTATTTTCTGAACTCTGGAATTTAACGAAGTGTGTCTTTTTCTTCACTGTATTTCAAATTTCCTACAACTATAAGCAAAACCAAACAAAATTTAAAACTGAGTGTCGATTTCTGTTAAAATGTTTCACATATTTTATTTTCTCTCACAACCCTTTATTTTTGTTTAGCTTGGTTCCCTGATCTGACCGGTTCAACGTATTATAATATTTTGTCCAACGACGCTAGATTTTTTACTTATGTACATAAGAAACTAATTTACCCGGAAGTCTTTCTAAAGAAGCGTCAAATGTAATTTCCCAACGATACTATAATAGTTATTACTCCTCAAATATTAATGTTATTGTTAGCTGTAATCATTCAGATACTAAGGAGTAGCTATTTATAGAGGGAGGTCGCATAGATAATAGCTAGGGTCATCTTTTCCAAAACTGTTTAACCCTTTCCCTCATACGACAATTCTGCAGCAGACGACTTTGAACATATTTTGTCAATACATAGAAAATCTCCATAATTGAATGGATAACCTATGACAACAAGTGGAAAACATTGTGTCAAAAGGAGAAATTGCACGTTTTGTGCAATTTCTTTTTTTGTCACTATGTTTTCAAAAAGCCGTCTGCTGTAGAGGCGTCGAAAAGCGTCTATATGAGGGAAAGGGAAACTTAACTGTTTGAATTGACGGGCAGGAATGGGTAAACATTTCCGACAGAACCGGTAATATAAACATGGAATGCCTTTCATTTAAACGACTTAGAAAACATCTTAGCAAAATGTGAAGAAAAAAAATCCATAAATGATAGTTAAATTAATAGTTGAAAACAATGTGGGCAAAATGAGAAATTGCTCATTATCTCGTCTGCTGCAGAGGCGTCTAAAAGCGTATATATGGGGAAAGGATTACTCAAATACTACTCAAAGCGGTGTAAAATAAATATGAACTGAGACAAACTAAACGACTGATCAATATAATATTCAAATCACCAAATGAGCCGTGCCACGAGAAAACCAACATAATAGCCTCTGCGTAATGTATCGACCCAGATCAGCCTGCACAATCCGCGAAGGCTAATCCGGGCCGACACGTCTCCGTCTCATGTTTTGCGTGTGGGAAAAGGTTAAAATAGCCACAATTTGTCATCATAAATATAAAATTTCACGAGAAAACCAACAGTACAGATCAGCCTGCGCAGTCCGCGTAGTCTAAAACAGGCCGACACATTCCGTCTTAGGGGGGAAAGATGTATAGAGTAATTATTCCTGCAACAAAAAATCCACAGGAGGCGAAAAGTGTCTGTCCGGGTTAGCCTGCGCGGCATGCTTAGGCTGATCCGGATCGATACTTAGCGCAGATTCCACAATGTTGGTTTTCTCGTAATTCGGCTCATTAATGGAATAAGTATAACGTAAAATGAACTGCAGCGTGATACGTAAAACTTCCCAAGGATATATTTAGTGGTCACTGATCTGTCACATGACTGTTTGTTTACGGAGAATGCCACTTTCGTTTCCAGTTTAATGGCTTGAAATAGTTGAATTTATTTTTGGTACGTCGTAATCGACTTTAAAACTTGAGTCATTCCATGGGATTTTTTCAAAATCCTCTTTAGAAAAGGGAAGCCCTATTAGTCAAAGCCGGGTATGCGTGTCAAAGAAATGGAATTGAATTGTAGTTGTTCTAACATTTGTAAACAGTAGCCAACATAAGTGATCAGCGTCGTACACACAGGGACCTTAAGCGTCTCCCGTTTTGTCGTCAAGAGCTATAGTTCATTAGCAGTGATATATGTCGTAAAGAGCTATAGTTCATTAACAGTGATAAACGTCTCTACTACGCGGACTGTATAGACTATGATGAGGTTGTGCGCATGTGCGTGCTATACTGAGTGCTCACTGTTTGTGGATGTAACATGATCCAGTTCCCAAATATTGCGACATGATAACTATACTATTCATAAACTTACAAAGACCGACATACACTACTTTCAGTTCATTTAACAAGAACATGAATATATAAAAAGCAAGTATAGCTTTATTTCATATATACTATGCATAAACAATGAACGGGTATTCGTGACGTTGGTACAGAGGGTATATCATTTGTCTATTTGTAGTTTTTCCAATATATAGTTTCCAATTAACCAGGGGCGCAGCCCCCTTTAGGCACTGTAGGCCCGTGCCTACACATTCGTTCTCAAAATGCCCTAAAATGCAGCTACGGCGATATCAGACATCAGCGTAATGTATCGACCAGATCAGCCTGCGCTGTCCGCGCAGATTGATCCGGCCGACACATTCCGTCTTAGGGGGATAGATGTATAGAGTAGTGATTCCTGAATCAGAAAATCCACAGGAGGCGAAAAGTGTCTATCCGGGTAGGCCTTCGTGGCATGCTTAGGCTGATCCGGGTCGATACTTTACGCAGAGTTCACAATGTTGATTTTCTCACGAGACGGCCTACACATTGATTGTTGCAAAGCTACGCCCCTGTTAACGTTCCTCATCAAGTCATGCTACAATAGTAATCAACTCTGTAATGTGGTATTGGCGACGTCACACAAAAACCGACGGTTTGGTCTTTGAGACAAGTGAATATTGAGATCAGTCTGTGTCTCAGCGTATTGAACGTTAGTCACGTTGTCTTACAAACACAAGTCTTGATGTGAGCCCGGTCACGAGACCCCTTATCAACAGACGCGGCTCAAGTATGTCAACACGACACAGCGTCTCCTCGGATAACGCAGCGACTGCTTTAAGTCGACACTTTTATACTGCCATAGATGAAAACCCCTAACCCTATGTTGTCTGTCTTTTATCAAGGTAATATGACATAGAAGGTCACCAAAGAAATGTTAATGTACCAGTTAGTATTTAACAAGAATATTTAAGTTTTTCCTATTTATCACATAAATACCCTTATTTTCAAGTTGAGAACAAATCACGGAACAACGATGTGTGATAACAAAAACACGTCATACACGCGACTACTGATGACGTCATTTTGACCTTTATCTTTATTATGTTTATTGTTAAGTTGTTAAATTTTACACATTGAAAAATGCAATAATACGTTATTTTGAATAAATAACGAGTCTTAATTGTTTAAAACATTGTTTTTTTTTTTTCTTCTTATTCAAAAATGACGAGGACTACTTTTTTATGCGGTGAATCACAAGTTCTTATGAAGAATATGTTATTCGGTCTTTGGTTTGATGTTGTCAATATTTTTCATTAAAACACACTGTTTAGGTGATAAAAAGAATCCATCACTCGTTTTACTTTGGAGAAGATTTCTTAAATTCGTCTCGAAAAGGAGAGTTATTAACCTCGCTAAGAGGCTCGGTTAATAACCGTCTTTTTCTAGACTCATTTAAGAAATCTTGATCTCCAAAGAAAACTCATGATGGATCCTATATATATCTCTATGTAAAACAGGTGAATACTGCCAAATAATTGATATTTCTTTTACATGTTTTTGAACAAGACAATTCGAACAACATTGACATTATCGGTGGTGCAGTCAGGTAGAATGACCGCCTCGGCGGCGAGAGGTCCCCAGCCGGGTCACATGAAATACTTCAACAAATGGTAGTAATGGCTGCTCTTATAGGCGCTAAGGATTGCGGGGTTGTTATTACGACTAACTAGCTGATGTCAGTATGAACGGACCAGTAGTACTGGTAAGTTACCAGGAAACGGCGTGATATAACCGAAACATTGTTGAAAGAGGTGTAAAACACCAAACAGTTTATCTAAAAGTATTATATGTGGTTATTAGTAATTCAATGGTCAATGTTTACACACAGATATTGAGGTCGATATAACTGGCATAAACAAATATGACCTCAGCGGTTGACCTGATATGTTTTTCCCTTTCCCTCATCCAATTCAACAAACGGCTTTAAAAACAATTTAGTAAAGATAATAGCGAAAATCGTTAAAAACGAACAACTAATTATTGGAAATTGTTTAAAAAGTGTGGGCAAAGGGAGAATTAGTCATTATGAACAATTTCTTGTTTTGCTACAATGTTTTCAAAAGTCTGCATATGCGTTAAAATACGTCTGAACGTGGAAAAGGGTTGAGAGTAATCCTCTTTCAATATATCTGAGGGAAAACAAATCGGTGACATGAATAAAATCGAAGGAAAAAAATAACGCTTTCCAACATACAAGAAATCTGTAGCATACGACTTTGAAAACATGTAGGTTAGACCATGGAACATTTATAACAACGAAATTTTTACTATTCAAGAGAGTTGAAAACATTGTGATAAATGGAGAAATTGCTCATGATGAGTAAATTCTCCTTTGTAAAAATAGATAAAAAAAAAGTAGTCTGTTGAAGATGCGTCAAAATGCGTCTGCAAGATGGGAAGGGGATAAAGAACACCTAGTAGTACCCAGTATATATCTCTATATAATCAATGTATTTACCAACTCACAGAGTGGCATTGAAACCATTTCACATGCTATATACTTAACCCTTTCCCACATATGTCAACTCTGCAGTAGACGACTTTCAAAATGTCTGCACAAAAAATATGTAAAGTCTTTATAATTGTAGATATAATTACTGGAAAAATTTAAAAACATTGTGGCAAAAATGAGAAAAAGCTTGGTTTGAGCAATTTCTTCGTTTGTCACTATGTTTTCAAAAGTCGTCTTTTGCAGAGGCGTCAACATCGGTCTATAGGTGGGGAAGGGTTAACGGCATTCACGATCAATACTTGGCATGTGTGTGTTAGAATGTAGTCTGTCAACTATACGAAACATATGTGCCTGAAACGATTACACTCTTAAAACGTTCCCCGGGCTCAACATTGAACTCCATGATTTAAATAAGACTTTTGGTTGGTCAATTTCGAGAATGAATTTATTTGCTTCTGACCAATCCGATACTTGAACACAAATTCTGAGTACAGTCGATTGATTGGGGTTTAACGCCGTTTTTAACAATTTCTCAGTTATATCACGCCGGCCAGTTCAACTACTGGTTTTCTCACACTCCACACAACAATCTTTTCCACAAAGACTTAGCCCAGTGGTGAAAGACGAATGACGCATGTCGTCAATCGTCGGAAAGAAAGTTGGCCGAGCCGGGATTCGAACCCACAACCCCTGGATTGACAGCCCGCGTCGATACCGACTGAGCTACCGGGGCTGAGTACAGATTAACCTGTTATAGTTTAAGAGCCTGGTTATTCTCAAAGAAACACATGAGGTTTTCGAGATCCATCTGATAAACCTTGCCAATTGTTATCAAACACTTGTAAATAATACGCCAATGTTGATTCTTCTGGAGCACCGCTCGTTTGTGATCGTTTTTCTCAGCAGAAATACATTGTTCCATCAACTACAATAATTATCTCCCTTGGCGGCCATTTTGATAGGCAAATTTGATATATAAGTAAAAGAGAGAAATATCACATACAACTTAATTAAACAATTGTATGTGAAAAAATAATTAAATCAAGAAGTCGATATAACCAGATCAGGCATCAACGACATATGGTTGTCGAACTTAAATTCCTTGGTGTTTTCCTAATTATCACATTTTTTTAAAGATATTCTCTATTAATGCTCATCATATTTGCAGACAAGGGAGATAATTATCGTGACTGTGGGAACTGGAAGAACAGACAGAACAAGCAGAACATAAAATCTACAAGTTACCAAAATGGTAGAATAGTTGATCGATATTTTTAGCCGAGTAAAGAATTGGTTGAAATGGTAGAGATTCTGCCTTTTTGGCTAAAGGTGCCGTGTTCGAGTCAACCTTTAGATTGATTCATTGATTGTTTGGTGTTTTACGCCGCTTTCAACAATTTTTCAGTTATATCATCATGTTTTATTTATAGGTTACAAGTTCTACTTGTCCATTTATCCTGACAGCAGTCAGTTAGTCGTTATAATAACCCCGCAACCCTGATCGCCAAGGAGGACAACACTTACTACCAATTTTAAAGTATTTGGTATGACCCGACTGGGGATCGAACCCACGACCTCCCGCACTCGAGGCGGACGCCTGACTAGTACAACCACGTAGTGGTCTCAACCTTTGGAACTTCACCACAATGTTCGTGCGAGTACTCGATAATTGTCGAAAAAAGAAAACATTAAAAATAATTGATACACCTCGGTTCACAATCGAATTTAATAGATTCGTTTGTTTGTATTGTGTTTACGCCGTCTTCAACATTTGTTCAGTTATATCCGGCACTACTGCTCCAAGTAACCTGACACCAGCGAGTCAGTCAATATGCTGACCCCCACAATCCTCGGCCACCAGCGAGTCAGTCGATATGCTGACCCCCACAATCCTCGGGCACCAGCGAGTCAGTCGATATGCTGACCCCCACAATCCTCGGGCACCAGCGAGTCAGTCGATATGCTGACCCCCCACAATCCTCGGGCACCAGCGAGTCAGTCGATATGCTGACCCCCACAATCCTCGGGCACCAGCGAGTCAGTCGATATGCTGACCCCCACAATCCTCGGGCACCAGCGAGTCAGTCGATATGCTGACCCCCACAATCCTCGGGCACCAGCGAGTCAGTCGATATGCTGACCCCCACAATCCTCGGGCACCAGCGAGTCAGTCGATATGCTGACCCCCACAATCCTCGGGCACCAGCGAGTCAGTCGATATGCTGACCCCCACAATCCTCGGGCACCAGCGAGTCAGTCGATATGCTGACCCCCCACAATCCTCGGGCACCTGCGAGTCAGTCAATATGCTGACCCCCACAATCCTCGGGCACCAGCGAGCCAGTCAATATGCTGACCACAATCCTGGGGCACCAATGAGTGAAACCCATTACTACCATTTTTAAAGACTTTGGTATGACCTGACCGGGGATAGAACCCGTGACCTCCCGCACCCGAGGAGCACGCTCTACGACTACACCACCGAGGAAGACGCTCTACGACTACACCACCGAGGAGCACGCTCTACGACTACACCACCGAGGTGGACGCTCTACGACTACACCACCGAGGTGGACGCTCTACGACTACACCACCGAGGAGCACGCTCTACGACTACACCACCGAGGTGGACGGTCTACGACTACACCACCGAGGAGCACGCTCTACGACTACACCACCGAGGTGGACGCTCTACGACTACACCACCGAGGTGGACGCTCTACGACTACACCACCGAGGTGGACGCTCTACGACTACACCACCGAGGTGGACGATCTACGACTACACCACCGAGGTGGACGCTCTACGACTACACCACCGAGGTGGACGCTCTACGACTACACCACCGAGGTGGACGCTCTATGACTACACCACCGAGGAGCACGCTCTACGACTACACCACCGAGGAGCACGCTCTACGACTACACCACCGAGGTGGACGGTCTACGACTACACCACCGAGGAGCACGCTCTACGACTACACCACCGAGGTGGACGCTCTACGACTACACCACCGAGGTGGACGCTCTACGACTACACCACCGAGGTGGACGCTCTACGACTACACCACCGAGGAGCACGCTCTACGACTACACCACCGAGGTGGACGCTCTACGACTACACCACCGAGGAGCACGCTCTACGACTACACCACCGAGGTGGACGGTCTACGACTACACCACCGAGGTGGACGCTCTACGACTACACCACCGAGGTGGACGCTCTACGACTACACCACCGAGGTGGACGCTCTACGACTACACCACCGAGGTGGACGATCTACGACTACACCACCGAGGTGGACGCTCTACGACTACACCACCGAGGTGGACGCTCTACGACTACACCACCGAGGTGGACGCTCTATGACTACACCACCGAGGAGCACGCTCTACGACTACACCACCGAGGAGCACGCTCTACGACTACACCACCGAGGTGGACGGTCTACGACTACACCACCGAGGAGCACGCTCTACGACTACACCACCGAGGTGGACGCTCTACGACTACACCACCGAGGTGGACGCTCTACGACTACACCACCGAGGTGGACGCTCTACGACTACACCACCGAGGTGGACGCTCTACGACTACACCACCGAGGAGCACGCTCTACGACTACACCACCGAGGAGCACGCTCTACGACTACACCACCGAGGAGCACGCTCTACGACTACACCACCGAGGAGCACGCTCTACGACTACACCACCGAGGAGCACGCTCTACGACTACACCACCGAGGAGCACGCTCTACGACTACACCACTGAGGAGCACGCTCTACGACTACACCACCGAGGAGCACGCTCTACGACTACACCACCGAGGAGCACGCTCTACGACTACACCACCGAGGAGCACGCTCTACGACTACACCACTGAGGTGAATTTAAGCGAATCATTTCAAACTTTACTAACAAGAATGTTGATCTATCCTTCTACATGATCGCTGTGTTTTATTGAGCTGATTCATTGTTGCACTTAAAACTAACCCAACTCATAAATCGTACCGAATTGTCGCCATTCAAATTGTATAACAAACAATGTTATTAAATGCATATCTTCTTTGAAATAAAATAAAACGCAACTTACATACTACTAAAACGAAAATGTAATAGCGTCCCAAAAATAGTCCACAATACTCTTCACAAAGAATAAACAGTGTATACCGTACACATTAGAACATGTATTTTTTTCCATATTAAACATAACGTTGAAAATATCCGAATTCCTTCATAATACACTTCTCTTATTAGTTTGTCCTATATTCAAATAAAAAATAATATTCCTGTGAACAGGTTTAAAAGAGTCACGAGAAAAATAATTCATTAGTCTACCCTTTCCAACATGCAAACGCATTTTGACGCAAACGAATTTTTTAAAACATTACGGCGAAAGGACAAATTGCTCAATATGAGCAATTTCTCCTTTTGCCACAATGTGTTCAACTTCGTCCTTCTATTATTATTTCGTTTGTTGAGATTTTGAAAACTTTGCCTGTATGATTTCAAAAGACATCTGCGGAAGATTTGTTTTGTGTACATAAAGGTATTATAGCGGAAAGAAAATCACCAATATCTTCACTAATTGTACTCCTGTAATATACGCTTATATTTTACTTTTGAAGAAAACGCTGAGTCATGCTCCACCGAATTTATGCACATGCGCAGTTATGTAATAACAAAACAGTGGCACCAAAGTGGTCTGTCCAACATGGCGCTCCACACATTATACTCACAAAAGATTATAGAAATACCGGTATTGTTAAGCTATCGGATTTCAGGTCAACGTAATTCAGACGTGTCATGCAAAACATGTCCGTTTGATCGCGTGTTATCACACTGTCCATTTGGGGGGGCATTTAATGTTATGTACAATTTATTCTAGTTGTACAGTCAAACCCGTGTTTATCCCTTTCCCTCATACGACAATTCTGCAGCAGACGACTTTGAACATATTTTGTCAAAAAATAGAAAATCTATATAATTGAATGGATAACCTATGTCTAAAAGTGGAGAAATTTCTTCTTTTGTCACTATGTTTTCAAAAAGCCGTCTGCTGCAGAGGCATCAGAAAGCGTCTATATGAGGGAACATGTTATTAATAAAGACCAACCATGGGAAGTGAACAATCTGGTCTTTCTACGCAGGCGGTCTTTAATTACACGGTCATTTATTCAGAAAATGTTAGTATTTGGAAAACTAAAAGTATGGTCGCAATAGACAGGGAATCGCTAGTTCAATGTGGTCTTAAGAACAGGTTCGACTGCATATATCACATAAAAGTTGTTATATATATTATAAAATCAAACTTATTAAAAGGGTCCGTCATTTTAGTCTTATGAGACAGCTTTGTTCTGAACACGTTTTACTTCCTGAGTCCACTCATTTTTGTTTACCAGACTGGCATTCGGTACCTTTATTCAACAAGATGGCGACTCACGTACAGGAATGGACGCCACTATTGCCACTTTTATCCCAACCTTTGATTTAATGTTACAATTATCAGCAGACTACATCTAAAGATATTGAAGCACAGGTGAAATTGGTCAAAACATTTATTTCTCCTTCTGGCATATTATTTTCAACTTTATTCGATAATTAATATCATATCAATCATAGATATCGAGGGCTTGGCGTGAAACGGTTGTAACTCAAAACCTATTTGGAAAACCCTGAATTAGGGGCAATTTTGACCCTTTTGTAAACAATGCAAATTTAGGTGCCATTGCTCAAAACGAGCAATGGCACCTAAATTTCCATTGTTTACCAAGAAAAATGATTTAACGCTTATAAAGACTTTATGGCGAGGTGATTAACCTTGGTAAAAAAATACCAATTTGAGTTACAACCGTTTCACACCAAGCCCTCGATATGTATCCTCGTGTTGCTAGGATGTTTTCAAAATAGTCTGCTTCAGATATGTCGTATGTGGGAAATGGTAAAAGGTAGTTTTCAAGATATTTAGTTATATTTATCAAAAATCCTTAAATTCAAAAATGTGTTAAAATACACACAGAAATTCTAAATGATATCGAATATCAGGTCATCGTTTTTCAATGCACAATCAATTATGGTGAAGATATTTCTCGACATAATTGAGCTGACCTTTCCTGACCTTTGCGCAAATATAAATAGTATCAACCCTTTCTACATACAACAAATCTGAAGTTATGAAGATACAGTTACCGTGCTTAACGCGGACGTCATCAGTCGAGTTTCCATTTGTTACTTGGTGTTTCGCCCCTTTTATCGGAACACCTTCTAGATGGTGTTGATCAGTCACTAGTCTATCTCGTCTACGTTGCCTGCCAAGTTGGTGGTTCACTGCATCGTAGCCAGAGCTAACTGGACGCCCTCTCTCTGCAGCTTTACCAAGAGCGTGGACTGAAGTGTTACACACTCTTCCCTTGATGCCCACTGTCCCCAGCATTCTCCACACGGACAGTGGTGGAAATCCTCTTTTGGAGGACCTATGTCTCAGCCTCTGCCTCTACAGGTATCAGCCAAGTCTGGGTATTTGACTTGTTAAAATACTCATACTCCTCATCTACTCTCTCCTCCAAGGTAGGGTATGATACACGACATATACATGGCTCACCATATTCTACTTGTTATAAATCATCTCTGTCAATGGGTAGGGTATGATACAGGACATAAACAAAGCCCACCATATTCTACTTGTTGTAAATCATTTCTGTCAATGGGTAGAGTATAATACAGGACATACACATGGCTCATCATATTCTACTTGTTATAAATCATCTCTGTCAATGGGTAGGGTATGATACAGGACATACACATGGCTCACCATATTCTACTTGTTATAAATCATCTCTTTCAATGGGTAGAGTATAATACAGGACATACACATGGCTCACCATATTCTACTTGTTATAAATCATCTCTGTCAATGGGTAGGGTATGATACAGGACATAAACAAAGCCCACCATATTCTACTTGTTATAAATCATTTCTGTCAATGGGTAGGGTATGATACAGGACATAAACAAAGCCCACCATATTCTACTTGTTATAAATCATTTCTGTCAATGGGTAGGGTATAATACAAGACATATACATATGTCTTGTTTCGACATGATATGTCATGGTCTGATCTGAAAATTCATCAACTACATCTTTTGCCTCTTCAATAGAATTTACACTCCCATAAACGCGTTTTTAGACCATTGAAAGAGTTCCTTCCAAGGGTGTGGAGACTCTTCTTCATTAGTTTCATCTTCCATCTTACCGTCTTCCATGCTACTTCTACTTCTCATCTATTAATAGATATTAACATATACGCATGCGTATCTTTCTTACTTCCGGATCGTACTATATCTGTTGTAATTTCCCCGACCCAATGCTTCTCACGTACCTTGTAAACAACAATATGTAAAATTTCTGTAAATGAAAGTGTATTGTCATGAATATACATGGACATCATAATGTTAGTTAAAAGTTCTAGGGATGGGAACGAGTATCGATATTAATACTCGGGTACTCGTATACTTTTCCGATCGAGTACTTGCAAGAAATCAAAATGTGTTCACTTATTCATCAACAAGTCTTGTCTCTCGTAATATTCTGACCATCGTTCACTTACTTTTAATTATCTTTTATAAGAACTAATGTGCGCTTAAGTTGACCTCTATAGTTGATACTTGATATTTGAAGGAAACAAGTTGTTTTACTTTTAAAAAAACACCAACAAATTCAACAATAACTCCCAGAAAACATCCAAACGTTTGGTGCAGACTTTCATACGATTTGAAAGGCGCGAAACGAAAGCAATAACCTACAGCTAGTTGAAAACGAATAGCAATGATAAACAACACTACGCTTAATAAGTGAATATTAATATCACCTATGAAAATAAGAAATATAGATAAACATGTGAAGTGGTTTGTACTTTCGGTTTATTAATTAACCGGTGTCCTAAATATTTACATGACTAAAAATATAAAAGAAGAAGTGCCGCGTTCGTAAAAAAAACCACCCAGATCTCACAATTGTTTATAATTAACGCGTTCCCATTTCAATCGAATAGATGAGAATGATAGAAGATAGTTCTAATGCTTTGACGAACAAGTTCGTATTCAATAATTGTAACGTGTATTTCTTACAACTTCCCAATAAAAACGCGATGACAAATGAAATCGCAATTCGGACAAAGGTGTGAAATTTTAACATATTGTTGCAAATTGACTGGAGATAACATTCAAATCGCTACCTGTTTGTCACGTTGATCTTCATTTACTACTGATTGCAATCAAGTCCCCATTTAAACGGATTACAATGGATCATAGAGAGAACAACAAATTCATTCATGTTTAAGTTTTAATTAACTTACTTTTTATCAGATGAACAAACGAAAAGTGGCGAAATTATAATCGAGTACTCGAGTATCTTTTTTGATAACCGGTACTCGGACGTCCGATCGAGTACTCGGGTACTCGGATACCCGGTCCCATCCATAGTTAAAACATATTTGGTAGTCAGAAATAACATGTTTAACATATCAACCAACTGTATGATATATGGGTTGTATTATTAGTTTTACCTAACATAATGTGTTAAAAGTTAGGGTGATACCATAACAGCAGTACGCTGTCACATACAATATGATCGATGTGTTAGGTCGTTCAGATCCACTGTGTACGAGTGGTTCGTGTCATTAATGTTGAACCGGGCGTCCCGGGTTCGATACTGAGTCGCTGTGGTCATGGTGGAGTGCCCTTGGGCAAAGCACATTGCCTAGCCTAGTACTGGTTTGTTAACCAAGGGGTCATTGATAAGTGATATAACTGAAACAATGTTGAAAAACGGCGTAAAACCTAAATAAATAAAACATAAATCGGATAACTCCTGTATAAGGTAAATCTGAACACGCCCCCCCCCCCCCCCCCCCACCACACCCCCCATCCCCATCCCCCCATGTGTGTAGGCCGCACCTTAAGAAAAAGTTTTTTTTTTTTAAAGCGACTGAACTCCCAGATACCCAACTGTCGAAAAAAAATAAAATTTTCAATTTTAAGAAAATAAGTTATTTTTGTATTTGGGGCATTAAAATATGATAAATGACATATTACATACCCCTATAATAGGTGAGATTTTCTTGTTTGGGATACTTTTTCCATCGCAAATTCTACCCTGTCAGTAACGGGGTAAGTATTTTTAAATAGGAAACCCCTTCATCGGGACAATTGAAAACGACTCAAGTTCACTGTATTGATAAAAAATGATACATTTTCTACCCTGGTTTTACTTGGATAACATAAAGATTAACATTTAGGGCGAATTCGATTATTATTTTTTTTTTTTTCCGTGCCATCTGGATTTCAGTCGCTTTAATTAAACAGCTAGTTGGGGTTTTATTCATACGTGATTTTCCCCTCGTTGTATAAACCGTCATCAATCACGGAGCGTTTACGTTTACCCGTTTTCATGCACAACTATTCCTAAGCAGACGACATTGAAAGAACTTTATCAAAAATATGGAAAATCTCTTTAATTGAAGCTACTGTATCATAGTTTAATTGAGTCGATATATCGTGGCAAAAGGAGAATTTGGTAATTGTAATAAGCGGTCACTTTAGATTTTGGCTTATTCCAAAATTCGAGTTGCATTGCTTATTTTTATTGAAACACATTTTGGTCGAGTAATGAGCCTTTTCTCCTTTAGCCACAATGTTTTCATCTCATTTCAAACCGAAGTAGACATTTCATTATTTCCGAGCCCCAGTAGCTCAGTTGGTAGCAGCGCGGGCTGTCAATCCAGGGTTTGTGAGTTCGAACCTCAGCTCGGCCAACATTCGTTCTGGCGTTTAACAACAGTCAATGCAACAAGTGCAGTTCGGGCTAACAGGTTTTGAGGAAAAGCAACCTGTTGAGTACTGGTGTGAGGAAGCCGGGGGAAAAGACATTGGTAGGTGAACTGGCCGCCGTGATATGACTACATATGATCCGTCCCGCGAGCAAACAAACATTGTGGACTTTGCGTAAAGTATCGACCCGAATCACTACTCTATACCTCTATCCCCCTGAGACGGAATGTGTCGGCCCGGATCAGTCTGCGCGGACTGCGCAGGCTGATCTTGGTCGATACATTACGCAGATGCCATAATGTTGGTTTTCTCGTGGGACAGTTCATATTGTTAAAAACGACATAATCCAAATCGATAAATCAAGTTTTATTTGATAAACATGTCAGTCTTCGAAAGTCCTAGGGGTATGTTTCTATCTAGGAAGGGTATAGTTCGCTGTATGACTAATTGATTATAAATAATTCACGAGATATGTCTATTTATCTTTTCAAAGAATAAATCGTAACTTACAAAATAGTTTGTGAATGTCTCATAAGGGTGAGGTAATCATGTGAGTACGGGTCGAATGTGTTTTAGGTGCAATGTACAGTAATAAAGCTGATACAATTGACAAAACTACACCAATTCCCATACGAGCCATTGATTGATTGATTGGGGTTTAACGCCGTTTTCAACAATTTCTCAATTATATCACGGCGGCCAGTTCACCTACTCATGCATTTCCTGGTTTTCTCACACCAGTACTCCACACAACAATCTTCACAAGCAACTGGCTGCTTTTCCACATAGACTTAGCCCATTGGTGGAAGACGAATGACGCATGTCGCATTGACTTTTATCAATCGTCGGAAAGAAAGTTGGCCGAGCCGGGATTCGAACTCACAACCCCTGGATTGACAGCCCGCGTCGCTACCGACTGAGCTACTGGGGCTCGACCCACACGAGCCAACACAAACCAAAAGTTGGAAGACAGTGGTACAGTGGTAGAGCGTCGGCCTCTCGTACCAATGGTCCCGGGTTCGAATCCCGTGATGAGCGGTTACTGCCTTTGGGATGTTTCGTGCGTGCAAGGTACATTTCCTAGTCTATTACTGGTTTGTTTACCCAGGGATCGTGCGTGCAAGGTACATTTCCTAGCCTATTACTGGTTTGTTTACCCAGGGATCGTGCGTGCAAGGTACATTTCCTAGCCTATTACTGGTTTGTTTACCCAGGGATCGTGCGTGCAAGGTACGTTTCCTAGCCTATTACTGGTTTGTTTACCCAGGGATCGTGTGTAAGTGAAGGGTCACCGTTATATAACTGATATCATGTTGAAAACGGCGTAACAAAAACAAAGCTATACGCGACGTATATATAACTGATATCATGTTGAAAACGGCGTAACAAAAACAAAGCTATACGCGACTTATATATAACTGATATCATGTTGAAAACGGCGTAACAAATACAAAGCTATACGCGATTTATATATAAATGATATCATGTTGAAAACGGCGTAACAAAAACAAAGCTATACGCGACTTATATATTACTGATATCATGTTGAAAACGGCGTAACAAAAACAAAGCTATACGCGACTTATATATAACTGATATCATGTTGAAAACGGCGTAACAAAAACAAAGCTATACGCGACTTATATATAACTGATATCATGTTGAAAACGGCGTAACAAATACAAAGCTATACGCGATTTATATATAAATGATATCATGTTGAAAACGGCGTAACAAAAACAAAGCTATACGCGACTTATATATTACTGATATCATGTTGAAAACGGCGTAACAAAAACAAAGCTATACGCGACTTATATATAACTGATATCATGTTGAAAACGGCGTAACAAAAACAAAGCTATACGCGACTTATATATAACTGATATCATGTTGAAAACGGCGTAACAAAAACAAAGCTATACGCGACTTATATATAACTGATATCATGTTGAAAACGGCGTAACAAAAACAAAGCTATACGCGACTTATATATAACTGATATCATGTTGAAAACGGCGTAACAAATACAAAGCTATACGCGACTTATATATAAATGGCGATATGGTTTAGATTGCATTCGACAATTATGGAATGCTTAGATTTGTTCAATGTCGCCTGTTGCATATTTGGTGTATAAGGGAAAGTGAACACTGTTTCCCTTTTTTCGGATTCGGACAACCGACCTACGTTATGCAATCGCAACGAATCCTTCAATAGCGCTACTAGTGTGTATACATGGGTTGCTGAAACTACATTGCCTGTTTGTAATACTTTAACTTTAATATAATACGTGACTGTCTTTTTTTTGTTCAAATGTCACAATGATTTGCCATTTTTTAGTCGTCTTTTTTAAAGGAAGAAAATAGTATAACATGTTGAAGATTGGATGTACTGTTTTGCGACATTATTTATAAAAAACTTATCAGTAAGGCCTTTAATATAACACCCAGTATTGGCTATTTGTAATTCTATACGAAAATTTATAAAAAACTTATCAGTAAGAAGTAACTACTAGTTTCTTTTTTTTTTACAATGTTTCAACATTTCTGTATAAAGGTTAAGGTTTTTTAATCGTAAATATAACACCGAGTATTGACTATTTGTAATTCTATACGAAAAGTAGGGGAAACCCATGGGTATGTATTTACACCCACCCGGTGTACAAGGTTATCACGTGATGTATATATAATAGCGTCACGGGTTACTGTTTACTCATATATGTATAAACCGCGTCAGATGAATATAGGTCTTAATACATCATTAGTGTGATTAGTGGGTATTAAGTTCTATATATTTTATATTAAGATAGAAAGTTGTGTTTTGATTTACAGATGATCAGAGAAAGCTCTGCGTATTCTGCAGCTAACCTCAGTCTGCACTGTTTAATCATGTATGAAACAACTTCGAGTGGCGCTGTTCATATATATCAGCCGACCCACGAGAAAACCAACATTGTTGACTCTGCGTAAAGCATGCAGTGCATGCTAACCCGGACAGACACTTTTTACCACCTGTATTTTTTCTGTTTCAGGAATCATAACTCTATACGTCTATCCCCCTGATACGGAATGTGTCGGTCCGGATTATGCGCAGGCTGATCTGGGTCAATACATAACGCAGAGTCAATAATGATGGTTTTCTCGTGGAACGACTCATATCTAGCTATGATTCACTGACACATGTTCTGTTTTATTGAACCATTTACGGAAAGAAATCAAAGCGCTGAATACACTTTGTTTACAATTGATAAGAGAACCTTGAATTGTGAAGAAGGCATTTAAAGATTATCCTAAATACTTCGACACTTAAAGATTTTCTGAGATAGTTTTCTCAATACTTCGACACTTAAAGATTTTCACCAATACTTCGACACTTTAATTTTTCCTAAATACTTCGACACTTCAAAAGTTTCCCCAATATTTCGACACTTAAAGATTTTCCCTTATACTTCGACACTAAGAGATTCCCTTATACTTCGACACTAAGAGATTCCCCCCAATATTTCGACACTTACATATTGTCCCCAATACTTCGATAATTAAATAATATCACCAATACTACGACACCAAAATATTTTCCCCCATATTCGACACTTAAAAATTTTCCCCAATACTTCGACACTTAAAGATTTTTCCCAATAATTCGTCACTTAAATATTGTCCCCAATACTTCGATACTGAAAGAATATCCCCAATACTACGACACTAAAATATTTTCCCACAATATTCGACACATAAAGATATTCCCCAATACTTCGACACTTAAATATTTCCCCAATATTTCGACACTTAAAGATTTTCCCCTATACTTCGACACTTAGAGATTTCCCACAATATTTCGACACTTAAATATTGTCCCCAATACTACGACACTAAAATATTTCCCCCAATATTCGACACTTAAAGATTTTCCTCAATACTTCGACACTAAAATACTTTCCCCAATACTTCGACACTTAAAGATTTTTCCCCAATATTTCGAAACTAAAATATTTTCCCCAATACTTCGACACTTGAAGATTTTCCCCAATACTTCGACACTAAAATATTTTCCCCAATACGTCGACACTAAAATATTTTCCCCAATACTTTGACACGTGAAGATTTTTTCCCCAATACTTCAACACTAAAATATTTTCCTCAATATTTCGCCTTTTAAAGATTATCCTCAATACTTCGACAATTCAAGATTTTTCCTCCAATACTTCAGCGAAGAACGTTTTTTATTAGGTTTCCTGGTTTCCTGGTTACAGTGTAAAGCACTTACTATAGTGAGGTTTAATTACATCCTTTATCCATTTGAAGATACAAATGACGACCAATGAACATAACTATTGTCTAATATATAATCTACAATTAAAATCAGACCAAAATCCTTCATTGAATGTAAATCGGATCTGACGATACTGCATAAAAGGTCGTCTCGAATTGACACTATACACTTAAATACTCGTACGCACAGGCTCATTTTTTGTCAAATGAAATTGCACTATATAATTTAAATCACGTGAACACGTGGTTAAAATAACCAAGATACGGACCCTAAAAAAAGATATCTTTCTTTATTTATATTTTTAGAAGAAAATAAATTAATTTAAATGCTCGCCAGAAGAATATAAGCCAGAAGAGCATTAATCATTTGGATTATTTTCTTTTTATAATTTAAAAACTTCAAATATGGAGGCATGTGAATAAAGGGGATACGGACTCGATCTTTTCACAGATAATACGTGTTGAGTAAACAGGCAATTATACTCCAAACAACAATATTTGTTTTCACATATTTAAAATTAAACAGTAATACATCTGTTAACCGCTCAATGGCAAACAATGATCAAACTGTGAAAAGCATCTAAACGATTCAAGCTCATCAGGACCGTTCACTTAAGTAACATCTATCAAATCAGGTGATCCAATTAACTCAAATTAATGTGACAAACAAATTGTTTAGTCAGGCTTGGGATGTCAGCTGTATGAGCACAATCACAGATGTAACTAAAAAAATAACTTATCAATATAAGTAAAGAATTCAATTTGATGTTTGATATCAGTTTCATCCAAGACAACTGGACGAATCTGTATGAAAAAGTAGGATGGATTAACATAACACTTGATATTTCACTTAAAAAAAAAATTCTCAATGTAATGACGAATACAGTTTGTATCTTAGTACACGTTCTGTGCTTAAGTGGTATTAGAACTAGCATTCTTATGTGCCGGGACATGACTGTACACAACAGCAATTAAGTGTTCAGTTTCACAATGTAATAACGTAATACAATCGTATCTTGGTACACGTTCTGTGCTTGTGAGATATTACTACTAGCACTAGCATGTGCTGGGAAATGACTGTATACAACAGCAATTAAGTGATCAGTTTCACAATGTAATAACGTAATACAATCGTATCTTGGTACACGTTCTGTGCTTGTGAGATATTACTATTAGCACTAGCATGTGCTTGGACATGACTATATTACACAACAATAAAGTGATCCGCTTCCCAATTTATTGACGAATACAGTATGTATCTTGTTACACGTTCTGTGCTTGTGTGATATTACTACTAGCAATAGCAAGTGCTGGGAAATGACTGTATACAACAGCAATCAAGTGCTCGGTTTCTCAATGCATTGACAAAATACAGTTTGTTTCTTGGTACACGTTCTGTGCTTGTGTGGTTTTACTACTAGCACTAGCATGTGCTAGGAAATGACTGTATACAACAGCAATCACGGGTTAAGTTTCTTAATACAATGAGGAAATACAGTTTGTATTGTGGTACACGTTCTGTGCTCGTGTGGTATTACCACTAGCATGTGCTGGGAAATGACTTCAACAACAGCTATAAAGTGTTCAGTTTATCAATGTAATGACGAAATACAATCGTATCTTGGTACACGTTCTGTGCTTGTAAGATATTACTACTAGCACTGGCATGTGCTGGGAAATGACTATACAACAGCAATTAAGTGTTCAGTTTCTCAAGGTAATGACGAAATACAGATTGTTTTTTTGGTACACGTTCTGTGCTTGTTTGATATAACTACTAGCACTAGCATTTGCAGGGAAATGACTGTATACAACAGCAATCAAGTGTTCAGTTTCTCAAGGTTATGACAGTTTTTGGTACACGTTCCGTGCTTGTTTGGTATTACTGCTAGCAATAGCATGTGCTGGGAAATGACAGTAACCAAGTGTTCAGTTTTTCAAGGTAATGAAGAAATACAGATTGTTTCTTGGTACACGTTCTGTGCTTGTGTGACATTGCTACTAGCACTAGCATGTGCTGGGAAATGACTGTATACAACAGCAATTAAGTATTCAGTGTCTCAATGTATTGACGAAATACTATCGTATTTTGGTACAAGTTCTGTGCTTGTGTGGTATTACTACTAGCACTAGCATGTGATGGTAAATGACTGTATACAACAGCAATCATCTGTTCAGTTTCTCAATGTATTGAAAACAATTGTACAAATTGTATCTTGGTACACGTTCTGTGCTTGTTTGATATTACTACTAGCACTATCATGTGCTGGGAAATTACTGTATACAACAGCAATCGAGTGTTCAGTTTCTCAATGTTTTAACGAAATACAGTTTGTATCTTGGTACACGTTATGTGCTAGTGTGGTATTGCTACTAGCACTAGCATGTGCTGGGAAATGACTGTATACAACAGCAATCAAGTGTTCAGTTTCTCAATGGTTTAACGAAATTAAGTTTGTATCTTGGTACACGTTCTGCGTTTGTGTGGTATTACTACTAGCACTAGCATGTGCTGGGAAATGACTGTATATAACAGCAATCAAGTGTTCAGTTTCTCAATGTATTGACGAAATACAGTTTGTTTCTTGGTACACGTTCTGTGCTCGTGTGATAGTAATACTAGCACTAACATGTGCTAGGAAATGACTGTATACAACATCAATCAATAGTTTAGTTTCTCAATGTAATGACGAAATACAGTTTATATCTTGGTACACGTTCTGTGCTTGTGTTGCATTACTACTAGCACTAGCATGTGCTGGGACATGACTGTATACAACAGCAATCAAGTGTTCAGTTTCTCAATGTTTTAACGAAATACAGTTTGTTTCTTGCTAGACGTTCTGCGATTGTGTGGTATTACTGCTAGCACTAGCATGTGCTTGGACATGACTGTATTACACAACAATAAAGTGATCCGCTTCCCAATTTATTGACGAATACAGTATGTATCTTGGTACACGTTCTGTGCTTGTGTGATATTACTACTAGCACTAGCAAGTGCTGGGAAATGACTGTATACAACAGCAATCAAGTGCTCGGTTTCTCAATGCATTGACAAAATACAGTTTGTTTCTTGGTACACGTTCTGTGCTTGTGTGGTTTTACTACTAGCACTAGCATGTGCTGGGAAATGACTGTATACAACAGCAATCAAGTGTTCAGTTTCTCAATGTTTTAACGAAATACAGTTTGTTTCTTGCTAGACGTTCTGCGATTGTGTGGTATTACTGCTAGCACTAGCATGTGCTTGGACATGACTGTATTACACAACAATAAAGTGATCCGCTTCCCAATTTATTGACGAATACAGTATGTATCTTGGTACACGTTCTGTGCTTGTGTGATATTACTACTAGCACTAGCAAGTGCTGGGAAATGACTGTATACAACAGCAATCAAGTGCTCGGTTTCTCAATGCATTGACAAAATACAGTTTGTTTCTTGGTACACGTTCTGTGCTTGTGTGGTATTAATACTAGCACTAGCATGTACTGGGAAATGACTGTATATAACAGCAACTAAGTGTTCAGTTTGTCAATGTAATAAGGACATACAGTTTGTATCATTGTACACGTTATGTGCTTCTGTGGTATTACTACTAGCCCTAGCATGTGCTAGGAAATGACTGTATACAACAGCAGTTAAGTGATCAGTTTCTCAATGTCATGAGGGTATAGAGTTTGTATCTTGGTAAACGTTCTCTGCTTGTGTTATAGTACTACTTGCACTAGCATGTGCTAGGAAATGACTGCATACAACAGCAACTAAGTGTTCAGTATATCAATGTAATAAGGAAATACAGTTTGTATCTTGGTACACGTTCTGTGCTTGTGTGGTATTACTACTAGCACTAGCATGTGCTAGGAAATGACCGTATACAACAGCAACTAATTGTTCAGTTGATCAATGTAATGAGGAAATACAAGCGTATCTTGGTACACGTTCTGTGCTTGTGTGTTATTACTACTAGCACACTAAAAGACTTTCCCCAATACTTCGACACTTAGAGATTTCCCCCAATAGTTCGACACTTCAATATTGTCTGCAATACTTCGATATCTAAAGCATATCCCCAATACTTCGACACTTAAATATTGTCCCCAATACTTCCATATTTAAAGAATATCCCCAATACTAAGACACTAAAATATTTTCCCCAATATTTGACACTTAAAGATTTTCCCCAAAACTTTGACACTAAAATATTTTCCACAATAATCGAAACTTAAAGATTTTCCCCAATACTTCGACACTAAAACATTTTCTTCAATATTTCGCGCTAAAATATTTTCCCCATTACTTCGACACTTAAAGATTTTCCCCAATACTTCGACACTTTAAAAATATTGTCCCCAATACTTCGATATTTAAAGAACTTTGACACTAAAATATTTTCCACAATAATCGAAACTTAAAAATTTTCCCCAATACTTCAGCGAAGAACGTTTTTTATCAGATTTCCTGGTTACAGTATAAAGCACTTACTATAGTGAGGTTTAATTACATCCTTTATTCATTTGAAGATACAAATGACGACCAATGAACATAACTATTGTCTAATATATAATATATATTTAGACCAAAATCCTTCATTGAATGTAAACCGGATCTGACGATACTGCATAAAAGGTCGAATTGACACTATACACTTAAATACGCATAAGCACCATCTCATTTTTTTTCCAATAAAAATTGCACTATATAATTTAAATCACGTGAACACGTGGTTTTAATAACCAAGATACGGACCCTAAAAAGGGATATCTTTTTTTATTTATATTTTAAGAAGAAAATAAATTAATTTGAATGCTCGCCAGAAGAATATAAGCCAGAAGAGCATTAATCATTTGGATTATTTTCTTTTTATAATTTAAAAACTTCAAATATGGAGGCATGTGAATAAAGGGGATACGGACTCGATCTTTTCACAGATAATACGTGTTGAGTAAACAGGCAATTATACTCCAAACAACAATATTTGTTTTCACATATTTAAAATTAAACAGTAATACATCTGTTAACCGCTCAATGGCAAACAATGATCAAACTGTGAAAAGCATCTAAACGATTCAAGCTCATCAGGACCGTTCACTTAAGTAACATCTATCAAATCAGGTGATCCAATTAACTCAAATTAATGTGACAAACAAATTGTTTAGTCAGGCTTGGGATGTCAGCTGTATGAGCACAATCACAGATGTAACTAAAAAAATAACTTATCAATATAAGTAAAGAATTCAATTTGATGTTTGATATCAGTTTCATCCAAGACAACTGGACGAATCTGTATGAAAAAGTAGGATGGATTAACATAACACTTGATATTTCACTTAAAAAAAAAATTCTCAATGTAATGACGAATACAGTTTGTATCTTAGTACACGTTCTGTGCTTAAGTGGTATTAGAACTAGCATTCTTATGTGCCGGGACATGACTGTACACAACAGCAATTAAGTGTTCAGTTTCACAATGTAATAACGTAATACAATCGTATCTTGGTACACGTTCTGTGCTTGTGAGATATTACTACTAGCACTAGCATGTGCTGGGAAATGACTGTATACAACAGCAATTAAGTGATCAGTTTCACAATGTAATAACGTAATACAATCGTATCTTGGTACACGTTCTGTGCTTGTGAGATATTACTATTAGCACTAGCATGTGCTTGGACATGACTATATTACACAACAATAAAGTGATCCGCTTCCCAATTTATTGACGAATACAGTATGTATCTTGTTACACGTTCTGTGCTTGTGTGATATTACTACTAGCAATAGCAAGTGCTGGGAAATGACTGTATACAACAGCAATCAAGTGCTCGGTTTCCCAATGCATTGACAAAATACAGTTTGTTTCTTGGTACACGTTCTGTGCTTGTGTGGTTTTACTACTAGCACTAGCATGTGCTAGGAAATGACTGTATACAACAGCAATCACGGGTTAAGTTTCTTAATACAATGAGGAAATACAGTTTGTATTGTGGTACACGTTCTGTGCTCGTGTGGTATTACCACTAGCATGTGCTGGGAAATGACTTCAACAACAGCTATAAAGTGTTCAGTTTATCAATGTAATGACGAAATACAATCGTATCTTGGTACACGTTCTGTGCTTGTAAGATATTACTACTAGCACTGGCATGTGCTGGGAAATGACTATACAACAGCAATTAAGTGTTCAGTTTCTCAAGGTAATGACGAAATACAGATTGTTTTTTTGGTACACGTTCTGTGCTTGTTTGATATAACTACTAGCACTAGCATTTGCAGGGAAATGACTGTATACAACAGCAATCAAGTGTTCAGTTTCTCAAGGTTATGACAGTTTTTGGTACACGTTCCGTGCTTGTTTGGTATTACTGCTAGCAATAGCATGTGCTGGGAAATGACAGTAACCAAGTGTTCAGTTTTTCAAGGTAATGAAGAAATACAGATTGTTTCTTGGTACACGTTCTGTGCTTGTGTGACATTGCTACTAGCACTAGCATGTGCTGGGAAATGACTGTATACAACAGCAATTAAGTATTCAGTGTCTCAATGTATTGACGAAATACTATCGTATTTTGGTACAAGTTCTGTGCTTGTGTGGTATTACTACTAGCACTAGCATGTGATGGTAAATGACTGTATACAACAGCAATCATCTGTTCAGTTTCTCAATGTATTGAAAACAATTGTACAAATTGTATCTTGGTACACGTTCTGTGCTTGTTTGATATTACTACTAGCACTATCATGTGCTGGGAAATTACTGTATACAACAGCAATCGAGTGTTCAGTTTCTCAATGTTTTAACGAAATACAGTTTGTATCTTGGTACACGTTATGTGCTAGTGTGGTATTGCTACTAGCACTAGCATGTGCTGGGAAATGACTGTATACAACAGCAATCAAGTGTTCAGTTTCTCAATGGTTTAACGAAATTAAGTTTGTATCTTGGTACACGTTCTGCGTTTGTGTGGTATTACTACTAGCACTAGCATGTGCTGGGAAATGACTGTATATAACAGCAATCAAGTGTTCAGTTTCTCAATGTATTGACGAAATACAGTTTGTTTCTTGGTACACGTTCTGTGCTCGTGTGATAGTAATACTAGCACTAACATGTGCTAGGAAATGACTGTATACAACATCAATCAATAGTTTAGTTTCTCAATGTAATGACGAAATACAGTTTATATCTTGGTACACGTTCTGTGCTTGTGTTGCATTACTACTAGCACTAGCATGTGCTGGGAAATGACTGTATACAACAGCAATCAAGTGTTCAGTTTCTCAATGTTTTAACGAAATACAGTTTGTTTCTTGCTAGACGTTCTGCGATTGTGTGGTATTACTGCTAACACTAGCATGTGCTTGGACATGACTGTATTACACAACAATAAAGTGATCCGCTTCCCAATTTATTGACGAATACAGTATGTATCTTGGTACACGTTCTGTGCTTGTGTGATATTACTACTAGCACTAGCAAGTGCTGGGAAATGACTGTATACAACGGCAATCAAGTGCTCGGTTTCTCAATGCATTGACAAAATACAGTTTGTTTCTTGGTACACGTTCTGTGCTTGTGTGGTTTTACTACTAGCACTAGCATGTGCTGGGAAATGACTGTATACAACAGCAATCAAGTGTTCAGTTTCTCAATGTTTTAACGAAATACAGTTTGTTTCTTGCTAGACGTTCTGCGATTGTGTGGTATTACTGCTAGCACTAGCATGTGCTTGGACATGACTGTATTACACAACAATAAAGTGATCCGCTTCCCAATTTATTGACGAATACAGTATGTATCTTGGTACACGTTCTGTGCTTGTGTGATATTACTACTAGCACTAGCAAGTGCTGGGAAATGACTGTATACAACAGCAATCAAGTGCTCGGTTTCTCAATGCATTGACAAAATACAGTTTGTTTCTTGGTACACGTTCTGTGCTTGTGTGGTATTAATACTAGCACTAGCATGTGCTGGGAAATGACTGTATATAACAGCAACTAAGTGTTCAGTTTGTCAATGTAATAAGGACATACAGTTTGTATCATTGTACATGTTATGTGCTTCTGTGGTATTACTACTAGCCCTAGCATGTGCTAGGAAATGACTGTATACAACAGCAGTTAAGTGATCAGTTTCTCAATGTCATGAGGGTATAGAGTTTGTATCTTGGTAAACGTTCTCTGCTTGTGTTATAGTACTACTTGCACTAGCATGTGCTAGGAAATGACTGCATACAACAGCAACTAAGTGTTCAGTATATCAATGTAATAAGGAAATACAGTTTGTATCTTGGTACACGTTCTGTGCTTGTGTGGTATTACTACTAGCACTAGCATGTGCTAGGAAATGACCGTATACAACAGCAACTAATTGTTCAGTTGATCAATGTAATGAGGAAATACAAGCGTATCTTGGTACACGTTCTGTGCTTGTGTGTTATTACTACTAGCACACTAAAAGACTTCCCCCAATACTTCGACACTTAGAGATTTCCCCCAATAGTTCGACACTTCAATATTGTCTGCAATACTTCGATATCTAAAGCATATCCCCAATACTTCGACACTTAAATATTGTCCCCAATACTTCCATATTTAAAGAATATCCCCAATACTAAGACACTAAAATATTTTCCCCAATATTTGACACTTAAAGATTTTCCCCAAAACTTTGACACTAAAATATTTTCCACAATAATCGAAACTTAAAGATTTTCCCCAATACTTCGACACTAAAACATTTTCTTCAATATTTCGCGCTAAAATATTTTCCCCATTACTTCGACACTTAAAGATTTTCCCCAATACTTCGACACTTTAAAAATATTGTCCCCAATACTTCGATATTTAAAGAACTTTGACACTAAAATATTTTCCACAATAATCGAAACTTAAAAATTTTCCCCAATACTTCAGCGAAGAACGTTTTTTATCAGATTTCCTGGTTACAGTATAAAGCACTTACTATAGTGAGGTTTAATTACATCCTTTATTCATTTGAAGATACAAATGACGACCAATGAACATAACTATTGTCTAATATATAATATATATTTAGACCAAAATCCTTCATTGAATGTAAACCGGATCTGACGATACTGCATAAAAGGTCGAATTGACACTATACACTTAAATACGCATAAGCACCATCTCATTTTTTGTCCAATAAAAATTGCACTATATAATTTAAATCACGTGAACACGTGGTTTTAATAACCAAGATACGGACCCTAAAAAAGGATATCTTTCTTTATTTATATTTTAAGAAGAAAATAAATTAATTTGAATGCTCGCCAGAAGAATATAAGCCAGAAGAGCATTAATCATTTGGATTATTTTCTTTTTATAATTTAAAAACTTCAAATATGGAGGCATGTGAATAAAGGGGATACGGACTCGATCTTTTCACAGATAATACGTGTTGAGTAAACAGGCAATTATACTCCAAACAACAATATTTGTTTTCACATATTTAAAATTAAACAGTAATACATCTGTTAACCGCTCAATGGCAAACAATGATCAAACTGTGAAAAGCATCTAAACGATTCAAGCTCATCAGGACCGTTCACTTAAGTAACATCTATCAAATCAGGTGATCCAATTAACTCAAATTAATGTGACAAACAAATTGTTTAGTCAGGCTTGGGATGTCAGCTGTATGAGCACAATCACAGATGTAACTAAAAAAATAACTTATCAATATAAGTAAAGAATTCAATTTGATGTTTGATATCAGTTTCATCCAAGACAACTGGACGAATCTGTATGAAAAAGTAGGATGGATTAACATAACACTTGATATTTCACTTAAAAAAAAAATTCTCAATGTAATGACGAATACAGTTTGTATCTTAGTACACGTTCTGTGCTTAAGTGGTATTAGAACTAGCATTCTTATGTGCCGGGACATGACTGTACACAACAGCAATTAAGTGTTCAGTTTCACAATGTAATAACGTAATACAATCGTATCTTGGTACACGTTCTGTGCTTGTGAGATATTACTACTAGCACTAGCATGTGCTGGGAAATGACTGTATACAACAGCAATTAAGTGATCAGTTTCACAATGTAATAACGTAATACAATCGTATCTTGGTACACGTTCTGTGCTTGTGAGATATTACTATTAGCACTAGCATGTGCTTGGACATGACTATATTACACAACAATAAAGTGATCCGCTTCCCAATTTATTGACGAATACAGTATGTATCTTGTTACACGTTCTGTGCTTGTGTGATATTACTACTAGCAATAGCAAGTGCTGGGAAATGACTGTATACAACAGCAATCAAGTGCTCGGTTTCTCAATGCATTGACAAAATACAGTTTGTTTCTTGGTACACGTTCTGTGCTTGTGTGGTTTTACTACTAGCACTAGCATGTGCTAGGAAATGACTGTATACAACAGCAATCACGGGTTAAGTTTCTTAATACAATGAGGAAATACAGTTTGTATTGTGGTACACGTTCTGTGCTCGTGTGGTATTACCACTAGCATGTGCTGGGAAATGACTTCAACAACAGCTATAAAGTGTTCAGTTTATCAATGTAATGACGAAATACAATCGTATCTTGGTACACGTTCTGTGCTTGTAAGATATTACTACTAGCACTGGCATGTGCTGGGAAATGACTATACAACAGCAATTAAGTGTTCAGTTTCTCAAGGTAATGACGAAATACAGATTGTTTTTTTGGTACACGTTCTGTGCTTGTTTGATATAACTACTAGCACTAGCATTTGCAGGGAAATGACTGTATACAACAGCAATCAAGTGTTCAGTTCCTCAAGGTTATGACAGTTTTTGGTACACGTTCCGTGCTTGTTTGGTATTACTGCTAGCAATAGCATGTGCTGGGAAATGACAGTAACCAAGTGTTCAGTTTTTCAAGGTAATGAAGAAATACAGATTGTTTCTTGGTACACGTTCTGTGCTTGTGTGACATTGCTACTAGCACTAGCATGTGCTGGGAAATGACTGTATACAACAGCAATTAAGTATTCAGTGTCTCAATGTATTGACGAAATACTATCGTATTTTGGTACAAGTTCTGTGCTTGTGTGGTATTACTACTAGCACTAGCATGTGATGGTAAATGACTGTATACAACAGCAATCATCTGTTCAGTTTCTCAATGTATTGAAAACAATTGTACAAATTGTATCTTGGTACACGTTCTGTGCTTGTTTGATATTACTACTAGCACTATCATGTGCTGGGAAATTACTGTATACAACAGCAATCGAGTGTTCAGTTTCTCAATGTTTTAACGAAATACAGTTTGTATCTTGGTACACGTTATGTGCTAGTGTGGTATTGCTACTAGCACTAGCATGTGCTGGGAAATGACTGTATACAACAGCAATCAAGTGTTCAGTTTCTCAATGGTTTAACGAAATTAAGTTTGTATCTTGGTACACGTTCTGCGTTTGTGTGGTATTACTACTAGCACTAGCATGTGCTGGGAAATGACTGTATATAACAGCAATCAAGTGTTCAGTTTCTCAATGTATTGACGAAATACAGTTTGTTTCTTGGTACACGTTCTGTGCTCGTGTGATAGTAATACTAGCACTAACATGTGCTAGGAAATGCCTATTTACAACATCAATCAATAGTTTAGTTTCTCAATGTAATGACGAAATACAGTTTATATCTTGGTACACGTTCTGTGCTTGTGTTGCATTACTACTAGCACTAGCATGTGCTGGGACATGACTGTATACAACAGCAATCAAGTGTTCAGTTTCTCAATGTTTTAACGAAATACAGTTTGTTTCTTGCTAGACGTTCTGCGATTGTGTGGTATTACTGCTAGCACTAGCATGTGCTTGGACATGACTGTATTACACAACAATAAAGTGATCCGCTTCCCAATTTATTGACGAATACAGTATGTATCTTGGTACACGTTCTGTGCTTGTGTGATATTACTACTAGCACTAGCAAGTGCTGGGAAATGACTGTATACAACAGCAATCAAGTGCTCGGTTTCTCAATGCATTGACAAAATACAGTTTGTTTCTTGGTACACGTTCTGTGCTTGTGTGGTTTTACTACTAGCACTAGCATGTGCTGGGAAATGACTGTATACAACAGCAATCAAGTGTTCAGTTTCTCAATGTTTTAACGAAATACAGTTTGTTTCTTGCTAGACGTTCTGCGATTGTGTGGTATTACTGCTAGCACTAGCATGTGCTTGGACATGACTGTATTACACAACAATAAAGTGATCCGCTTCCCAATTTATTGACGAATACAGTATGTATCTTGGTACACGTTCTGTGCTTGTGTGATATTACTACTAGCACTAGCAAGTGCTGGGAAATGACTGTATACAACAGCAATCAAGTGCTCGGTTTCTCAATGCATTGACAAAATACAGTTTGTTTCTTGGTACACGTTCTGTGCTTGTGTGGTATTAATACTAGCACTAGCATGTACTGGGAAATGACTGTATATAACAGCAACTAAGTGTTCAGTTTGTCAATGTAATAAGGACATACAGTTTGTAACATTGTACACGTTATGTGCTTCTGTGGTATTACTACTAGCCCTAGCATGTGCTAGGAAATGACTGTATACAACAGCAGTTAAGTGATCAGTTTCTCAATGTCATGAGGGTATAGAGTTTGTATCTTGGTAAACGTTCTCTGCTTGTGTTATAGTACTACTTGCACTAGCATGTGCTAGGAAATGACTGCATACAACAGCAACTAAGTGTTCAGTATATCAATGTAATAAGGAAATACAGTTTGTATCTTGGTACACGTTCTGTGCTTGTGTGGTATTACTACTAGCACTAGCATGTGCTAGGAAATGACCGTATACAACAGCAACTAATTGTTCAGTTGATCAATGTAATGAGGAAATACAAGCGTATCTTGGTACACGTTCTGTGCTTGTGTGTTATTACTACTAGCACACTAAAAGACTTTCCCCAATACTTCGACACTTAGAGATTTCCCCCAATAGTTCGACACTTCAATATTGTCTGCAATACTTCGATATCTAAAGCATATCCCCAATACTTCGACACTTAAATATTGTCCCCAATACTTCCATATTTAAAGAATATCCCCAATACTAAGACACTAAAATATTTTCCCCAATATTTGACACTTAAAGATTTTCCCCAAAACTTTGACACTAAAATATTTTCCACAATAATCGAAACTTAAAGATTTTCCCCAATACTTCGACACTAAAACATTTTCTTCAATATTTCGCGCTAAAATATTTTCCCCATTACTTCGACACTTAAAGATTTTCCCCAATACTTCGACACTTTAAAAATATTGTCCCCAATACTTCGATATTTAAAGAACTTTGACACTAAAATATTTTCCACAATAATCGAAACTTAAAAATTTTCCCCAATACTTCAGCGAAGAACGTTTTTTATCAGATTTCCTGGTTACAGTATAAAGCACTTACTATAGTGAGGTTTAATTACATCCTTTATTCATTTGAAGATACAAATGACGACCAATGAACATAACTATTGTCTAATATATAATATATATTTAGACCAAAATCCTTCATTGAATGTAAACCGGATCTGACGATACTGCATAAAAGGTCGAATTGACACTATACACTTAAATACGCATAAGCACCATCTCATTTTTTTTCCAATAAAAATTGCACTATATAATTTAAATCACGTGAACACGTGGTTTTAATAACCAAGATACGGACCCTAAAAAGGGATATCTTTCTTTATTTATATTTTAAGAAGAAAATAAATTAATTTGAATGCTCGCCAGAAGAATATAAGCCAGAAGAGCATTAATCATTTGGATTATTTTCTTTTTATAATTTAAAAACTTCAAATATGGAGGCATGTGAATAAAGGGGATACGGACTCGATCTTTTCACAGATAATACGTGTTGAGTAAACAGGCAATTATACTCCAAACAACAATATTTGTTTTCACATATTTAAAATTAAACAGTAATACATCTGTTAACCGCTCAATGGCAAACAATGATCAAACTGTGAAAAGCATCTAAACGATTCAAGCTCATCAGGACCGTTCACTTAAGTAACATCTATCAAATCAGGTGATCCAATTAACTCAAATTAATGTGACAAACAAATTGTTTAGTCAGGCTTGGGATGTCAGCTGTATGAGCACAATCACAGATGTAACTAAAAAAATAACTTATCAATATAAGTAAAGAATTCAATTTGATGTTTGATATCAGTTTCATCCAAGACAACTGGACGAATCTGTATGAAAAAGTAGGATGGATTAACATAACACTTGATATTTCACTTAAAAAAAAAATTCTCAATGTAATGACGAATACAGTTTGTATCTTAGTACACGTTCTGTGCTTAAGTGGTATTAGAACTAGCATTCTTATGTGCCGGGACATGACTGTACACAACAGCAATTAAGTGTTCAGTTTCACAATGTAATAACGTAATACAATCGTATCTTGGTACACGTTCTGTGCTTGTGAGATATTACTACTAGCACTAGCATGTGCTGGGAAATGACTGTATACAACAGCAATTAAGTGATCAGTTTCACAATGTAATAACGTAATACAATCGTATCTTGGTACACGTTCTGTGCTTGTGAGATATTACTATTAGCACTAGCATGTGCTTGGACATGACTATATTACACAACAATAAAGTGATCCGCTTCCCAATTTATTGACGAATACAGTATGTATCTTGTTACACGTTCTGTGCTTGTGTGATATTACTACTAGCAATAGCAAGTGCTGGGAAATGACTGTATACAACAGCAATCAAGTGCTCGGTTTCTCAATGCATTGACAAAATACAGTTTGTTTCTTGGTACACGTTCTGTGCTTGTGTGGTTTTACTACTAGCACTAGCATGTGCTAGGAAATGACTGTATACAACAGCAATCACGGGTTAAGTTTCTTAATACAATGAGGAAATACAGTTTGTATTGTGGTACACGTTCTGTGCTCGTGTGGTATTACCACTAGCATGTGCTGGGAAATGACTTCAACAACAGCTATAAAGTGTTCAGTTTATCAATGTAATGACGAAATACAATCGTATCTTGGTACACGTTCTGTGCTTGTAAGATATTACTACTAGCACTGGCATGTGCTGGGAAATGACTATACAACAGCAATTAAGTGTTCAGTTTCTCAAGGTAATGACGAAATACAGATTGTTTTTTTGGTACACGTTCTGTGCTTGTTTGATATAACTACTAGCACTAGCATTTGCAGGGAAATGACTGTATACAACAGCAATCAAGTGTTCAGTTTCTCAAGGTTATGACAGTTTTTGGTACACGTTCCGTGCTTGTTTGGTATTACTGCTAGCAATAGCATGTGCTGGGAAATGACAGTAACCAAGTGTTCAGTTTTTCAAGGTAATGAAGAAATACAGATTGTTTCTTGGTACACGTTCTGTGCTTGTGTGACATTGCTACTAGCACTAGCATGTGCTGGGAAATGACTGTATACAACAGCAATTAAGTATTCAGTGTCTCAATGTATTGACGAAATACTATCGTATTTTGGTACACGTTCTGTGCTTGTGTGGTATTACTACTAGCACTAGCATGTGATGGTAAATGACTGTATACAACAGCAATCATCTGTTCAGTTTCTCAATGTATTGAAAACAATTGTACAAATTGTATCTTGGTACACGTTCTGTGCTTGTTTGATATTACTACTAGCACTATCATGTGCTGGGAAATTACTGTATACAACAGCAATCGAGTGTTCAGTTTCTCAATGTTTTAACGAAATACAGTTTGTATCTTGGTACACGTTATGTGCTAGTGTGGTATTGCTACTAGCACTAGCATGTGCTGGGAAATGACTGTATACAACAGCAATCAAGTGTTCAGTTTCTCAATGGTTTAACGAAATTAAGTTTGTATCTTGGTACACGTTCTGCGTTTGTGTGGTATTACTACTAGCACTAGCATGTGCTGGGAAATGACTGTATATAACAGCAATCAAGTGTTCAGTTTCTCAATGTATTGACGAAATACAGTTTGTTTCTTGGTACACGTTCTGTGCTCGTGTGATAGTAATACTAGCACTAACATGTGCTAGGAAATGACTGTATACAACATCAATCAATAGTTTAGTTTCTCAATGTAATGACGAAATACAGTTTATATCTTGGTACACGTTCTGTGCTTGTGTTGCATTACTACTAGCACTAGCATGTGCTGGGACATGACTGTATACAACAGCAATCAAGTGTTCAGTTTCTCAATGTTTTAACGAAATACAGTTTGTTTCTTGCTAGACGTTCTGCGATTGTGTGGTATTACTGCTAACACTAGCATGTGCTTGGACATGACTGTATTACACAACAATAAAGTGATCCGCTTCCCAATTTATTGACGAATACAGTATGTATCTTGGTACACGTTCTGTGCTTGTGTGATATTACTACTAGCACTAGCAAGTGCTGGGAAATGACTGTATACAACGGCAATCAAGTGCTCGGTTTCTCAATGCATTGACAAAATACAGTTTGTTTCTTGGTACACGTTCTGTGCTTGTGTGGTTTTACTACTAGCACTAGCATGTGCTGGGAAATGACTGTATACAACAGCAATCAAGTGTTCAGTTTCTCAATGTTTTAACGAAATACAGTTTGTTTCTTGCTAGACGTTCTGCGATTGTGTGGTATTACTGCTAGCACTAGCATGTGCTTGGACATGACTGTATTACACAACAATAAAGTGATCCGCTTCCCAATTTATTGACGAATACAGTATGTATCTTGGTACACGTTCTGTGCTTGTGTGATATTACTACTAGCACTAGCAAGTGCTGGGAAATGACTGTATACAACAGCAATCAAGTGCTCGGTTTCTCAATGCATTGACAAAATACAGTTTGTTTCTTGGTACACGTTCTGTGCTTGTGTGGTATTAATACTAGCACTAGCATGTGCTGGGAAATGACTGTATATAACAGCAACTAAGTGTTCAGTTTGTCAATGTAATAAGGACATACAGTTTGTATCATTGTACATGTTATGTGCTTCTGTGGTATTACTACTAGCCCTAGCATGTGCTAGGAAATGACTGTATACAAC